>JARJCP010000066.1:0-477816 GCA_029281795.1 Mycena crocata
CAAATTCAACTTCCGCCAAGGTTTGCTGCCAGCGGAAATGAAATACCTCTATAATCGCCGGTTTGCAGGGAGAAAGCGGAAGTTAAATCCATTGTGGCACCGACGGCTTGGCGGTGGATCGAAGTGGACAAATGGGTGCCCCTGGGTGCCGGGCATCCAAAACCACACTCAAATTCAACTTCCGCCAAGGTTTGCTCCCAGCGGAAATGAAATACCTCTATAATCGCCGGTTTGCAGGGAGAAAGCGGAAGTTAAATCCATTGTGGCACCGACGGCTTGGCGGTGGATCGAAGTGGACAAATGGGTGCCCCTGGGTGCCGGGCATCCAAAACCACACTCAAATTCAACTTCCGCCAAGGTTTGCTCCCAGCGGAAATGAAATACCTCTATAATCGCCGGTTTGCAGGGAGAAAGCGGAAGTTAAATCCATTGTGGCACCGATGGCTTGGCGGTGGATCGAAGTGGACAAATGGGTGCCCCTGGGTGCCGGGCATCCAAAACCACACTCAAATTCAACTTCTGGCAAGGTTTGCTCCCAGCGGAAATGAAATACCTCTATAATCGCCGGTTTGCAGGGAGAAAGCGGAAGTTAAATCCATTGTGGCACCGATGGCTTGGCGGTGGATCGAAGTGGACAAATGGGTGCCCCTGGGTGCCAGGCATCCAAAACCACACTCAAATTCAACTTCCGCCAAGGATCGCTCCCAGCGGAAATAAAATACAGAATTTACGACTGATTTTGACCCAATGGCAGAGCGGAACTTGAATCCGCAGAGCTGCTGCCACCTCGGAAGGGCTTTCAGTGGCATAGGGTCACAAACTCAGCCTCGGCCTACCCAAAACCACCCTCAAATTCAACTTCCGCCAAGGTTTGCTCCCAGCGGAAATAAAATACCTCTATAATCACTTGTTTGCAGGGAGAAAGCGGAAGTTAAATCCATTGTGGCACGGATGGCTTGGCGGTGGATTCAAGTCGACAAATGGGTGCCCCTGGGTTCCAGGCATCCAAAACCACACTCAAATTCAACTTCCGGCAAGGCTTGCTCCCAGCGGAAATAAAATACCTCTATAATCACCTGTTTGCAGGGAGAAAGCGGAAGTTAAATCCATTGTGGCACCGAAGGCTTGGCGGTGGATTCTAGTAGACGAATGGGTGCCCCTGGGTGCCAGGCATCCAAAACCACACTCAAATTCAACTTCCGCCAAGGTTTGCTCCTAGCGGACATAAAATACCTCTATAATCGCCGGTTTGCAGGGAGAAAGCGGAAGTTAAATCCATTGTGGCACCGATGGCTTGGCGGTGGATTCAAGGCAACAAATGGGTGCCCCTGGGTGCCGGGCATTCAAAACCACACTCAAATTCAATTTTGGCAAGGATCGCTCGCAGCGGAAATAAAATACAGAATTTACGACTGATTTTTGACCCAATGGCAGAGCGGAACTTGAATCCGCAGAGCTGCTGCCACCTCGGAAGGGCTTTCAGTGGCATAGGGTCACAAACTCAGCCTCGGCCTACCCAAAACCACCCTCAAATTCAACTTCCGCCAAGGTTTGCTCCCAGCGGAAATAAAATACCTCTATAATCACCTGTTTGCAGGGAGAAAGCGGAAGTTAAATCCATTGTGGCACCGATGGCTTGGCGGTGGATCCAAGTGGACAGATGGGTGCCCCTGGGTGCCAGGCATCCAAAACCACACTCAAATTCAACTTCCGCCAAGGTTTGCTCCCAGCAGAAATAATAGAGGTATTTTATTTCCACTGAGAGCAAACCTTGGCGGAAGTCGGATGTGAGGGTGGTTTGGAGTAGACCGAGGCCATTGTAAAAACCTTCATTACCCTTTTCAGGAAAACAAGAATTTTTTCTGAACATCTGAAAATTCACTCACTTCAGCAATTTTCACCGAAAACAGCTGAAAACCACACTGTATCAGGAAAAATATGCATGAAAACTTAAATGCGCGGATTGACTGCCATAGGCCAAGTTGTCCTGACGGAAAAAAAAAGATTAAAAGACACTATCAATTTTATTTCAAGTTTTTCACTTTTGTTCTAACTCAGAAAAGTGATAAGAAACTTTTAAATTTTTCACCAACTTTTGCAGCCGGAAATGTTCTGTAAAATCCGAAACATCATTGATGAAAATCTTCTAAAAGAAACTATCAATTTTATTTCGAGTTTTTCACTTTCATTCTAACTTGGAAAAGTGGTAAGAAACTTTTGAATTTTTCACCAACTTTTGCAGTAAGAAATGTTCTGTAAAATCCGAAACATTATTGATGAAAATCTTCTAAAAGAAACTATCAATTTTATTTCAAGTTTTTCACTTTTGTTCTAACCCAGAAAAGTGGTAAGAAACTTTTAATTTTTTCACCAACTTTTGCAGTAAGAAATGTTCTGTAAAATCCGAAACATTATTGATGAAAATCTTCTAAAAGAAACTATCAATTTTATTTCGAGTTTTTCACTTTCATTCTAACTTGGAAAAGTGGTAAGAAACTTTTGAATTTTTCACCAACTTTTGCAGTGAAAAATTGATGTAAAACTTTAAATATTTTTCACCAGTTTTAGCAGTCAAAAACTCGAAATGTTCATCCAGTGTTAACTGCTCTACAAACCAGACTTACAGCACACCCGATCTCATTCAAGTTGGAATGGCTTCAGTTGTAAGGTACTTAACCTCATGAAAACAATTATGGCAGCAGCTAGATAGCATAAGTATTGTATGTACACCTTCATTGCCGTGTTCTCAAGCCCTCTGACCTTGAAAACATTTCACAAGACACAAGTGACAAACTCCTATGGGATGACGAACTCCTACATCCGGTGTTCCGCCTCAGTCACACGTCAGGTAAACCCGCCGTGGAGTGTAGTTGATAAACCTACCTAACACAATGTTTTGTGGGTGTTTCCGCGTTTACCAGAGCAATAAGTGGTGTCTGGACATGGATGACAAACTCCTTTGAGCTCTTAATGAGCACTGCCACCTCTTCATTGCGTCCTGCCACGTGTGTTCGTTATGGCTCGCTCGCAGAGGACGAAACCCACCGACGAGGAGATCAAGGAAGACTGTGCCCAGCCTGGGAGTATTGTCAAAGGCCGGTTAGGTCGATTTCCACTCACGAGTGATCAAATAGTGCATACTCACAGAAACCGAGATGTCGTGAACACCAAAGCAAAGCAACGGATGAGAAAGTGGGCCCTACAGTGTCACCGTTCCTTGGTTTGACAGACCACCAAACCTAGAAGGAGGGAGGAGCTTCAAAGGGCTCGCAGCGAGATTCAGAAACAGCATGCCATCAGAGCACGCCAGTATCGGCGGAATTACTTACAGTGCGAGAGCTGCATCAACAAAAGCCAGACTCATATGTCTGACCTCGCTATCCCAGGCGCACCAAGGAGCCGGACCAAGCTGGCAGCCCCAGAGTTGTTCCCTATCGCTGTCAAAAAGGTAAAAGCGATGAAGGAGCTTGGAATGCACGCACCCCCGACGTCAAAGACATCACAGTGTTTTGTTGAAGCTGCTGGGCCACCGAAAACACCCAAGAAGGCACGGATGGACACTCCCCTTCCATCTCCAAACACACCTACAAGAACGAAACCCCGTGCATCCGTTCTGACGCGCACGCTGAAGACTTTGGCCCAGATAGATGCAAGCAATTCAGACGATGACGGCAGTGGTAGTGGAGATGGGGACGCCGATGATGAGGATGACGAAGAGGAGCCGCTGGTGGGACCCCTGTTTAACAAGACAGGACTGCCGGGTTATGTTCCTCTTCCAGGCCAGCAGGCATATTATAGGGGCGGACGTAAATACTGGCTTTAGTCTTGGACGCGTGTTTCCACCAGAAGGCAAAATCGAAATGTAATTGACGTAGACTTGACTAGAAGAGCCCTGGGCAGGAAGATAGACGACAGTAAAATTATCAATGTTTAGCGCAATCAGATTAATTTGACAGGGCTGTTGTGATCAGTGATTGGACTCGGCATTCTCACACTTCGCTTCCATCAGATCTCTCTGATATGGATCTCTGATTGTCATCTTATTGTTCTGATATGGATCTGATCATTCTTATTGTTCTTATTGTCTTGATACAGATCTTATTGTGTTGATATCCATCTTATTGTTGTAGCCTCCTTATTGTTCTCTTAGATATATAAGTAGGTTAGTGTAGGCCGGAGTCCTCAGTTTCTCACCGTTGACTTCAGGCAAGTAGTTTGTTCATTCACAGTCATAATACAGAGTTTCTCACCGTTGACTTCAGACCTCTGTGCTGCCTGTTCTAACAAGGGCCCGCTGGCGCGCGAGTTGCGAGGCGGTGCTTCAGGCTGCAGAGGCGGCAGCTTCAGTGTTTGTCCCCATGAACTTGAGCTTCATGTGCAGCTCGGGCAGTTCACGTATGTGCAGGAAATTGGCCGAGGCTGTCGCGTGCGCATCACGACGGCGTTGCTCACGAGCCTTGTGTTCCTCCTTGGTGGTGTGCACAGCAAACTCCACATCGCTGTGCTGCCCATTTTGGAAAACCGGCCGATGCCGCCACCTGTGTATTGCAGCATGGAGTAGCACTTTTCGTTCTCGTGCACTTTGACGAATGAATAGCGCACAAGCCCATTGGGGATGAGGATGAGGTCCCAGAAGATGGCGTGGCCTCCGTGAATGGATATGTAAGTGCCGAGCGTGTGCAGGGCGCTCCAGCCTCCTGCCTCGGAGTTGTCTGCAACCCCAGGAGCAAGTTCCTGACGGCCTATGACGGGAGAAATCAGCACATGTCAACAACACGACAGAGCCACACGTACAGCTGCCAAACCAAGCAACATCTCAGCGCCATCGTCCCCAGCAACTGGTGGAACACGATCACATTCAAGAGCGATGCATTCGAAATCTGCTGCAGAATCAAATCAGCTTCGAGTCTGAAATGCGCCAAGATCAATAACTCACAAACGGCTCATTGAAAGTGTGACCTACGCCCCCTGCCAAAAACGGGCGGGCTCTTCTATCTCTTCTGCAGAACGCTGGATACTGGGGATTACTGTCTCGCAGTGCATATTGGCCGGTGTCACGACGTCTCTGTACCAGTTGCCATTGTGGGAGTGACCTCCGAGTACCAACACGACCTTGCCATCCAGGGTCACTACGGCACGCGGTGTGCTGTGAGACTGAGGTAAGTCGACGGAGTACGGGCACGGAGAATCACATGAACGTACCAACCACCCCAGGAAATCAAGCCCATGTTGTACGTGGAGCATACGCTGACAACTTTGTGAAATTCATAGTCCTTGTCCTCAATGAGACCGTGGTCAAACTCGCTGCCTTGGGCTACCTGGATCGTAGCGCAGGGAGATACCGATCTGGACATCGTTTGGCGGCGATACTGATGGTCGGAGGTTTGAATGGAACACAGCGAGGCGTGTGGCTTCACAACGCTGGACAGCATCTGAAAGAACGGGGGTGTCGTGCTCCCCCCGTGGTTTGGACGCCGGCATGGTACCGTCCGGGTAAGGGTGGGGGAGGCAGCTCGTGAGTCGCAGCAAACGGCTGGGGAGGATCACGGAGCTCGAGTTCCTCGTTGAGCCTTTTTTGGAAGGGGAAGGCGACGTGCGGCTCGACGGGCGAGTCCATGGACACGACAAAGTAGTCAGAAACACTGCGTGCACGGTTGAGGGACGAGGTTTGGGGGCTTGACACCATGGGTGCGGTGGTTAATGCGGACGAAAGACAATATAGCGAGGGCAGGGGGGGTGGAGCTCGTGGGTACTTACAGGTGAGTTTGGTTTGATGGATATGAAATTTGTTATGTGGCTACAGCCGGACTTGGCCTCCATCCGGGCATGTGGCTACGGAAAAATTGCATGTGGCTGCATAATTGCCTGGCATTGCAAGTACAAACAACAGCTTCTTGATATAAAACACCTCAACAGGCACGCATTGCTCCTGATCCTGTACCTCCAGGATGCCAACATCGCCATCCTCTGCTCCACGTCTGTCCTACCTCAAGTATTTGGCTTGCCTCCATCTGACAACAGTTTTAACAGCCCAGCCCACGGTGTGTGCGTTGGTCAACGTCTCCAACAACCACTATCAGCGGTCTCCCCCCGTAAGTGCCTTTTTTTTGGGCTTCATTGATGTGGGCTGATGCAGACTGGATGCAGGAGCACGAGGGAGGAGATGCTAGCCTCGTACCGCACCCAATTTGCAGACGAGAGTGGGGAGTACACGCATTTGTCGTACGACATTGCGTGTCAGTTCTATATGAATGTTCACGTTGCCGCCATGGCCGCAGGGCACTACACATAGGTCGATTTTCACGTCGGGACTGCATGCAACGCTGACACGAATGAGCAGGGACTCGGACTCCGACGACTCTGACCCCGACTCTGATGACTCCGACGGAGATGCCAGAGCTCGCCCCCGTAGAGCCGTCGACCCCGACGTCTCCAACTGCGCCGGTGACGCCTGTGGTTTCAAGCGCTCCAATCACTTCGGAGCCCATAGAGCGTGAGCTACCGTCTGTGCAGGCGCCTTTCGTCCCCACCTCTCAAGCGATAGAAGGTCCCCTAGTGGCCAAGGCGATGCACTTTTTCACCAGCGACAACGCCGAGAGACACCAGCTTTGGGCGGAAGCGATTTCAGGCGCGGCAAGGGAGAGCGCTGGCAAGGCGCGACAAAGATTGTGGACAGAGCTCGAATTATCGGCGGATGCGTTGTCGGTGCCTGCTCACAACGTACAGGTGAGTTTCAGATCATAAGCTTTTGGCTTTCGTTGCTTATGTGTGAATCAGATCATTAGTCTGGAGGGAGTGCGGGACGTGCTTTGCGACTGCAGGGATGGGAGCCATAGTGGGTATAGCCGTTGGGTGGTGTACACATTCAAGGACTGGGAGGGGAATATAATAATCAAGAAGACGAAGACGTGTTTGTTGCCCTTGAATTAGATTACAAAGACAAAAAAATGTAATCTTATCTCTAAATGTTACATCGCGGCACATGTCTACTAGATCTTCCCTCCCAACAACTTACTTCAAAGCCTTGCGCAAAGTGGCTGGTGCTGGTAATCTGGGCGGAGGGGACGTGGAGGGCCGGGTACGCTAGTAGGTTAGTCAGGCTCAGGGTGGCTTCATGTTATTCCAGCAATTTTTCTGATTTTACCATGTGCCCACAACGCAGCGACAGCCCTCTACCACCCAGCAGTCCGCCTCGTCTGAGCAGCCCTCCTTGGAGCACGTCACCAGCGGCGCGATCAAGCAGTCCGGCGCCCCGCTACGACGGCCATTGATGTTTGAGCACTCCGGGTCCAAACACGAGCAGTGGCCACCAGCAAGTCCGGTTCCAAATTCGTGCGCTTATGTAATGTGATCGGCAGCTTTGACGGCAAATCTGACCCATTTACATTCCCTTTGTCTTATGGAGCTCCTGAAAGAACAGTCTCCTACCCAGCCGCACTTACGGGGTTGGCACAGATTCTCAGTAGCGGTATTATAAGTAGGGCAGAATCATAGTAGTCATACAAATAGACAAATCCTTGATCTCTCATCACCCCATCACTCCGAACTTCAACTTGCCAACCCCTCCAGAGTGGCTGGCATTTAACAAACGTAAACAACATAGCCATCACCAAAACACAAATTTTGAAAATTTTTGCACTCGCCGTTCTGTGCATCCAAAAATGTGAGGGCGTGGCTGCTGGCACAAATGAAGCTCCCTGCGGCCTGCTGACAATTTCTTCGGTCAAGGTCGGTACTGCCAATTTGCATTTGCCCAAATTGTGGCTATGTTGTTTACGTTTGTTAAATGCCAGCCGCCGCGGAGGGGTTGGCCAAAATGAAGTTCGGAGTTTGAAATGGGTTATGACATATATATGATGACTACTTATGTTTTCTACTGAGATTCGGCCTATCTATCGCTACTGAGAATCCGAGCCAACCCCGTAACCTGCGGGTGGGTAGGAGACTGCTGAAAGAACAACTTAGCCATTTATTTATTGGAAGGAACTCAATCAATAAGTTTGGAGCAAAAAGATGCTCTTTTCGTGAGGAAACCTTTGAAAGACACTTGTTTGGTCGTGCTTTCAGTGTCCTCCAGATTTAATGTAGCCGGGTCCCACGGACCAGATATGGGCCAGAAATTGGGGTCAAATATTATTTTGACCTATTCCAAATGTATTGTTCAGAAAACTTTGTCAAATTTGAGATTGGTTAACGCACTTCAGGTGCCGATCTGGACTTACAGAATGAAATTAAAAAATGTTTTCTGAACAATACATGTAAAATGGATTAAGATGATTTTACAGCTTATCAGCTAGGCTGTAGTGTGCCATCCTGATTTTATAGTAAGTGTGGCCATCAACACTTGAGATTTTGGCACTGGCTTCCAAATTGGGTAAGCACAGTGATGCCATCAATTTCCCGTCGCATTGCCGGTGGCCACGAGCAGTGGCGCATCGCAGGCCGAGCCCAGCGGTTCATCGAGATCCTGGAGCGAAAACCAGACCAGGAACTATGCCGTGCCAATAAAAAGCAGGTCATATGGAGCGCCGAGCCAACCACCATCCTACCACGCACCAAACCGGTCCCAAGGCCTGGATGGATCCTTCCAGTGGGAGACGCGCCCAGGGGATTTCACACACGACACGAGCTTCCACGTATCACAGGATGGGCGGCATGGAATTAGCAAGACAGTCAATGTAGGGGTAAAAAGACAGAGGGTGACACCTGAGGATCTCGAGGATAGTCTAAGGAGTTGGGACCCTCTGCCAGAAGCAGGAACTGCTGCTGCACCAGACCCAGCAGGAAGCGGAGGGGGGGGGGGGAAATAAGAGAAAGTTCTACGAGAGTTCGGTAAGTGGTGGAGGTGATAGGAGGAGCGGCAGCGCTGACGAATTTCTGCAGGACACGACGATGGATGGTTGGCGGCCCCTTGCACAACAATTTGTGGATGAGGTAGTGCATCACCAAGCTTTGGGGGACGCGATGTATGACACCCACTGCCCGGGTTGCAAAGAGGTCTACGAGAAGAAGACTCAACGCTTCTGTTGTTAGGATTGCTGGTGGTTCATGGAATGCCTGGACTGTGTGCAAAGACGGCATGCGAGCACGCCTTTGCATCGGCTCAAGGTCTGTTTTTCTTGTTTGCTGGTGGGGACATTTGGTTGACTGCGGATACAAGGAATGGAACAGAACCTACTGGATACCTGTGACCCTACACGGGCTCGGATGCAGATACCAGCTTGGGCACAGGGGCTTGCCTTGTCGACGCCCAATGCCCACAACGCGTGATATAGTGGTGATGGACGTGCCATTCATCCACACGGTCCACATGAGATACTGTGGGTGCAACGCGTCGGACAGAGCTCTTAACCTCGAGCAGTTGATGAGGAATGGCTGGTATCCAGCGACGACTACAGATCCGGGGACCTGCGCGACATTTGCAGCCCTGGACCTCTTCTGTCTGCTGAGCATTGTCGCAAATGTTAATGTTAAGGATTTTGTGACGACGCTAGAGAAGAACATGAACGCGACGGCGACAGAGTCAGTGCCGGTACATGATTGCTCTGCCTAACGAGGATTGTAATTTAACTTGACGGGTTGCAGGACCGATACAAGGTGTTTGGTAGGATGACGCGCCAGTGGGCTTTCATAAAGTGTCTGATTTGAGCAGGTTTGGTGCAGCTTCCTGTTGGAATAGCAATGGCTAAGAAGGGCGCCACGGCAGAAGATTGCTGGGTGTGCCCTCATGATGGGAAGAATATTCCAGCGGACTGGTGAGATGTCGACCCCAAGTTCCGGTGAGCAAGGGATGGTAGTTTCACCGCAACCTGGAACTAATAGGACGTTGAAGTTTTCTTTACATGCTGATTCTGGCGATGGACGCCAACTTCCGGATGAAAAGTGGGCTACGGAAGAATGCCCAGCCAGACAAACCATTGGGTGCGGGGCTGGGTTACATGCAGGACGGCGAGCCATACAGGGAACACTTGAAGGACTATGTTGCGGAGAAGGATGTACGTGTATCTCTGATTTTGCGAGGACGCGACTGACGGCGGTTTAGGTGAGCACATGTATTGTGTTTGCAGCGCTACTACAGAAAGATACAAGGGTTACGACAGGATTACGGTGCTTGGGGGTGGGAGGCGTGGTGTGTGCACGGCATGAGATGGTTCGGCCTCAGGGTATTGGTGACCTGCAGAAGGGAGAGCGGTAAGCAGTGAACGTCTCATGAAGCGCGAGAATTTACTGACGATATTACAGCTACGCAAACATGGACTATATTCTCCTGGCGTCCATTGTGGGTGTTGCAGCAATGTACATCGTGATCTCCTACGACATAGCTTGTCAATGGAGGATTAATCTACCTACACTGCCGGAGGAGATGCGTATAAATCTGGACAAGGTTCATGTCTCGTTCGGGCTACCGGTGTGGCACACAGCCGCGCATGAGCGCAAGTGCCAGATACAGAACTCACTGACGTACATGGAAGGGGTGGCGCAAACGGACGGGGAGGGGATTGAGCGATTATGGTCTCACATAATCCAACTTGCTTGGGCTTACAAGGAGATGAACGAAGGGGCGAGAGAGGATGCGATAGAGGATATGATCGACTACCTTAACCATGAACACAACATCAGCCAAGGTAAGTAACGAATGACATCAAAAAGACGAGGACTGACAGAGATGAATAGGGACATCTCTTCCTCTGAAGTTAGTAGTGGCGATGGAGGAGAGGGATCGCCAGGTGTCGGGCTTTACGGAGGTCGATGCTGGGTTATCCGAGCAGACACGAGCCAAGTGGCAGAAGAAGATTACAACTTGGCAGGCCGATCGCTCCAAGCCGAATCCCTATGAGGTGAAGAGAGGTAGAGGAGGTACGTGGGGGTTTTTGCTTCGCGTGAAGAGGGCAAACTGGTGTTGCGACAAACAGGGGGCGGGTCTGAGGTGGAGATACACGAAGGATGAAGCGGCAGAGGCAGCCACGGGTGGGGTTCAACTGAGTGGCTCCAGCTTGATGTCTTTTGTGACATCCGGGTTGCACCTGGAGGAACAGCAGTGAGTGGTAATTTATACACCGGGAGGTATGATACTGACATGGGAACTCAGACGAAGAATTCATCGAGAGGCAAAAGGGTGTACCTTGCTGCCTGGAAGCTTGGAGTCGCAGATAGAGGAGCTGTGATTCTCGTTCTTCTCAAAACTGTCGGGGTTTCAGATGCTTCAAGCTGTTTACATGCCGGCCACCGTTCGTGAGTTGGAGGCAGAGGAGGAAGCGCGGGACCAGGACCAACCAGCTCCACTGGCGGAAGATATCAAGCTGCACCTACCATCGGAGCTGAGGGGGCCGGATAGGGAGCACGGGTGCAGAGCAGGGTTGGGCGAGATGGAGGCGAAGCTGCGCCAAGGCCAGTGCGAGGACGCGATTGACTACGTGCGGAATCGCTTGCACACAAAGCGGCATTTGCTGCTCTTCCGGGGGCCGAACGTCGCCGGACAAAAGGCAGGACTACGCTCCAACATGCTGGTGGAGCGGGTGGGGGAGCGGGTGGATGTTGGGGCGCAAAAATACGGGAGGGTGCGGGAAGTGCTGATCGCGCTCAGAGGAGCGGAGGCTTGTGCGGGCTATAAGGTCTTGTCTGACGACGACATACGGCTTGACGAAGAACGAGAAAACGATGCGCAGGCGCGTCGCCGGCTGGGAAACATCGGGTCGTCATCGAGATCAGCAAAACGGCAGGGGCCAGCGCTGTCTTCAAAAGAGAAGCGAGTGTCGTAGCTATGGACAGTGGGGGGAGGGCCAGGAGAGAGCGATGAGATGCATGACTGTAGGTTTTCCGTTTTGTGCGGGTTCGGTGGGAAGCTGATCTACTACATATTTAGCTGTTTGCGTGGAGTGGTCAAAAGCGAAAGCTCGAAAGGATCGATGGGTGGAAGAAGTAAAGCTGCTGCGTGAGGAGATGAAGAGGGTTTTGCGCTACCTGCAGTGGCGGTCAACATGGTGGGAGGCCCGGCGGAGGATGTGGACAGAGAGAGTGTCACCAGCACTCAAGGCGGCACTGGAAGGGCATGCAGCGAGGCACGCTGCAATTGATTGAGAGGTGGCGTGTCGGTTCAAGAAATTGTGGGACATGTCAGCAGAAACTGCGGTCCAAACGGCGGTGCTTGACGACACGCTGCTAGCGGAGTCGATGACAGCATTCAAGGTGGCGGCAGAGGGAGATGCTGGGGTTGTCAGAGTGGAGCGGACAGTGGTCGAGGAGCAAGGGAGCGAGGAGGGGGAGAATGGTGCAGAAGCATAGTTTTGTGGCTGTAGCCAGGGGGCCGGCTGCGGGGTTTTTGCCCAATCTTGCCTTTCTGGGCGACTGGTGTCGAGTCCATACTCGGTGGTTTGGATCATGTTTAATATTGGGAGTTTTGTAGTACTTTAGTAATTTGCCCGGATTTTAATATTGTGGGAATAGCTTGGAATGCTGTGTGGCCAAAAGGATCAGCTGCCAGTCATATAGCAGGAATGGCCTCGCGTAGGCGTAGCCATGCCCTGGCTAGGTCCAGGGCAGAAGGCATTTTATGTTCAGGCTACAGCCAGGTGGTAAGGTTTCCTGCTACCACTAGGGTTGCCTTATTCCTCTTTTCATCGGCGATCCATGCGTCCTCTGCCTCCATCACCTGGTTCCATTCCTGGAGGTCGTCGTACCCCATATTTGCCATGACCTCCTCCTCAGTGGCATTGAGCAGCTTTTGGCGCCACTCCTCAGGGGTTTCATTTTTTTTTGACGGTAGTGGCGTGATGGGGAGGCATCAGAGCGGAGTTTTTGGAGAGGGTGGTTATGGGAGGTGGAGATGGTGGTGGTACGAGGAAGAGTTGTTGATCTTTTTACTTTCCCATCACGTGGACATATATAGCTGATTGGAGTCTGTTCATATGGGATTTTCAGATCATCTGGCTTGGGTGGCAATTTTCACTCTTTAGCGCCTCATGGGTTTGGCACTAAGAGGGGGATACTGTAACGGGCTGTGCCATCAGACATCTCAGATCCGATCATCTCCGACAAACAGCCACACACGGACTCCTCCGGCCCCGGTCCATTCCAACTTCTTGTTCTCCTTTTGGTTTGTACTGCCTTCGGATTATATGTATGCCTTATGCTATGCTCTGACACGCTTCTATCACGGACATGTCAGACCTCCGAATAGTCCAACGTACATCTGACTGATACTTACTCAGACATCACAGAGGACTCGGTCCTCCAACTAATCCGACTTCTCCATATGTTTTTATACTTTCCTATAAATAGCTCTCATGTCGTTAGTTAGACTTCAGTTTGAATATCAACTTAGACTTGCCTTACTCTCATTCTCTTGCAGACTCCATTCATCTCTGCATTCTGTATTCTTTGACTCTGTCCTGAAATTTGGGCACTGGGCATAGAGAAGGGTGCAGCGCACGAGCTGAAGCCATAGCCCTCTACCTTTTCTCTCAGACCGAGTATGGCTCCTGCATGGGCCTGTCTTCATCGGCCCCATCCTACTCCACCGACTTCCCTTATCAGTCCACTGGGAACAGTTCTTGACAATCCCTCAGACAGATACCATGAGTATAATGCCCCAGAAATGTCTTGACATCCAGGTGAACAGCTCAAAAGGTGACTTGGCAGCAGGGTATGTACATTCATCACAGACCAACTCCAAAATGTTGTCGACTTATTCAGAGTTGATTTAGAGCATAAAGGCTTCACCAATTTTGAACATACCTATCCTCTCTGCACTCCAATCACTGTTGCAAAGCAAGGAACTCTTGCACAGGGGGAGCTTAACCTCCAGTGCTGCAAAATCAGGCCTCCACAGTGTCTGTTGAAATATGCTGTACAAAATTGCCAGCGCTGGTTTTGGGGACATAGTTTGCACAGAATTTTGGGTTCCATTTGAACTGCATGAGTCATCACATGAAATATTATTTTACCTTTGTGGATCAATCTTCAATTATGCTTTCCCTTCTGGCTGTGAGACAAAGTGCAACTGAAAAAACTGTGATGTGATTGATGTGAACTACCTCGTACAAAGCACCTGCACCACAGTGATTTTCTTCCAGGCAGTGTGAGGCAATTAGTGTGTGTGTCATGTTAGATAGCGAAATATATCATGAATATTGTGAGGTAGATATGAGTTGAAATTGATACCACCATGGTATTCACTGGTGGATAGCTCAAATATCTACATGGAAGATATGAGTAGCTCCAACATGTTAACTGCCATCGAATATGACCTTATAAATTTCATCATGTATGATATTCCGTGACGGCGGTCCTTAATCGCATCCTACTATGGCTATACAACCAAATGAAACCGAATTTGGTACCTTGGACCCTCCTGGATCACGGGAGGGTTTCGGGGAGATGGTACATCCCTCTCGCGAGTGCCTGCCGGCTGCGAGTTCAGAGCGTGAAATCAGCAGGAGTCAGGGTACCCAGGGGCCTATCCCTGGCTATCATACACTCGGCCCCTTCTGTAGCGGTTCTGTTGCTCTGGCTGTTACAGAACCAAGCGAAGAGCAACAGCTTAGTGCTTCTCCCGATATTACCTTTCCAGCCAGATATTTACCTTGTGCCACGATGGTGAATGTTGAGCTGGAGCCAAGTTCTCAAAGGAATATTGTCAGCAGTACTGACCAAGGGTCTGATATATGTATGGGAGATGTTGAGGTGACAATGGAACCGTGTCCTTAACAACATCAATATGCAAGCGAATACAATTATTGGCACGGATATTGAAATGAATGATGCAGAGAAACATATTGCACAGGAAAATGCACAGTATTCGCAATCAAAATCTAATGGAAACCGCGAGGCGCATGACGCCTGCACTACCTCAAACAGCTGGGAAGTAAAAAATCTAGCTATACGTCGCAGACACAAACCCCCACGGGTATTGAAGACCGGCAAATTTACACGCTCAAATTTAACTGTTGGAACATTGAACATTGCCGGTCGTGATGGACACCTGTCTATACACAATGGAAACCACAAATTCAAATACTTTAAAGAAACTTGGAATGCAAGAGACACATTTTGACTTGGAGTCCGCAACACAATTCAACAACATCTTCAATCGTTGGTTCAAACTCATTCATTCGGCCCATCCCATAAAACCGTGCTCCACAGCCGGTGTTGCCTTTGTGGTAAATAAGAAATATTTGAATACTGATAATATCCGAGAGTATGAATTGATTCCAGGACGAGCTTTGATGATTGAGATCCCATGGCATTGAGGAAAATCACTTACCATTTTGAACATATATGCTCCAAATTGACACGAGGAAAGAGACAAGATGTGGAAAGACTTGTGGGACCTTTGGGCGAATGACATCCACCTCCCATTCCCAGATATTACATTAGGTGACTGGAATTTTGTGGAAGATGGCAGAGATAGAAATTCCGGCAAAATTGAAATTATTCCTGATAGCTACAAAAGACTTATGCATTTGTGGCGCATGTGCGATGGCTGGCACGCTACATTTCCTGACACACTTGACTACACCTGTACCCAAATCCAGACAGACAGAGGATCGAATGAAATACACACCTCATACTCGAGGCTTGACCGAATCAATGTTGATAGGCAACAATTGGACAAGTTCATGAATTGGACAATTCAACATTGCCCAGTCAAGAGCGACCATAGACTAGTTACTACCCAATTGACATGTAGGGCTGAAGAACGCCCTGGCGAAGGTCGATGGAGCTTGCCTTTATACCTACTAAAATCCCCCAAATTCATGAAGCAGGTCCAATCAGATGTTGAAATTTGTGAAGCCTCGCAACACAATCCCCAGCGAAATATCCAAACGCTTTGGGCAAAATTTAAACTAGATGTAAAAGCATACGGAAAACACTACGCGAGATTTATTACAGATGAAACGACCCGGCAAATACGATCTTGGAAAGCCCAACTGAACCTCGCCATACATGATACTGAGATGTCTCAAGAGGATAAATCCCTGATAGCCTATTATCTGGAGAAAAAAAATTGCAGACCACTGTCATACAATAAAAATGTTAAGGGTTAATGTAAGGGCAACCTCAAGGCCCGAGTATACTCAAGAGTCCTGATGAGGGGGATCCGAAGATAAATATCACAGAGTAGCTACAGATACAAATGGATAGACCTGACGAGGGGGATCCGAAGAGAAGAAAGACTAAGGATCACCCGCGTCAGATCCCGGTATATGAGTAACTACGGACGGGGGGCATGTGATAGCAACCGGAGTGATCGGCAGAGGTCCCGGGCGATTCAATCACAGGCCATGTGATATCGGGAGGAGCCGGAACGGGTCGGAACGGGACCGGAAGGTCCGGATGCGGGAGCGGAAGGGCCGGAAATAGGGGTTCCCCTGACAGTTAATGTGTGAAATAGATTTAGGAATTACTTAGGAAAAATATTACTAATCATCCAAATGGGGAAACAAAGGTCCAGGCCCAAGTTCCAGACAAAGTCCAGAGGACGGTATACATGGAGATAACCCTGAGTCATCTCCGAGTCATGCGCTTGGTAAGTCTAGAACTAAAAATAGTTCTGGTTGGTAATGGTTGGTAAGGCACAGAGTCAGAAAGAGTCAACGGGAGTCAGAAGGAGTCAATGAGAGTCAGAAGAGTCAGAAAGAGTCATTGGGAGTCAATTAGGGAGGGATCAATTTCCCACGCTAGTAGTATATAATAAACTCATGTAGTACAGTTAGATCTTAATTTACACCCCACTTCCAGTTCAGTACGTCTCTAAAAATAAAGAGAGCTTTTATTAGAGTGCTTCTTTTCTTAAGTGCTCTTAAAGTCTATTTCCGTACACAGAAGTACCCGTGGGAAAAATTATCATCACCCATCTGAATTGAACTCAGCTTGTCTAGTTACACACTTCTTTTGTCTATTGGCTGGTACTAGTCAGCATATATATTCGAAGTCTTACTAACTCTACACGCTACCCAAGGTTTTAATTAACCTTTCTGAACTGAACAAACAAGAGACCGTCATCCGAGAAACCCGTGCCTGAACAGAGATTGTCATCCGAGAAACCCGTGCCTGAACCAGAGACCGTCATCCGAGAACAAACAAGTAAAGGTTTTGGTAACCTTTGCACACTAGCTGATTGCATACCGCCGCCAGCGCTATTGAGGTTCGTCAAGCATTAGATTTTGGTAATCTACTTGACAACTTACTCGCCAAGCATCCCTGAGGAGACCTACGATAAAGCTACCAAGCTTTCTACTACTAACTCGGCCGATACTCACACGAGCTTGCCTTATTTGGTTTCCAGAGAACCAAATCAGGCCATCAGAAATATCAAGCCCAAGAAGGAAATCCCTCTCTTTCGTTGATTAAATTTCTACCAACCCACAAACACCTTTTCTACAAGTAAGTCTTTTATTTATCTAAACACCCCTTTTCATAGGTATTGAATTAATCACTCGACACCGCCTGCAAGAACGTTCGGAAAACAAGAAAGCGGTCTCTGAAGCACGATATGACGTTGAAGGCGAAACTCTGTGCACTACGGGCTGGACGCGTTCAGCCAAAGAATATCACAGGGGGCAAGCGCCACCGCTTATGGACTCATAAGCGACAAAGGCTTATTGCCTGCTTATTGCAGGCTTACTGCCTCGTGTTAGCCGCATGTTATTTGTGATGTAATCAATGATGAATGGATGTTTCCGGGCAGTAGTTCATTCAAGGAGTTACTTCTAGAGAACTGTCTAGCCTTCGGTTCAACACAGGCTCAGAATCTTTTCGAAAAAATTCAACCTGTTGCTTTTCTGTCTCAAGGTTCACCACGCTGCTAGGACTCCACCTGCAATGGTTATTTTTCTTACCAATATCTCTTTTGTTTGATTCCGCAAAGCTAGACAACCGGTGCTAGGTGCATGGACATTGTCTGGATGGGGGAATTCCTCGAGGAAAAAACTGATGGGAATTCTGGGGGCAAGTAGCAGGAACCTGCCCTCATTTGTCAAGTGAATCTGAGCTTTTCTAAGTGAATAAAAGCAGAAGTCAAGCCTGAGTTGGACCCATACCAAGGGGTTGATCAGAGAGAGAAAAATCTTGAACCTAAATGAAGCACAGGCAAAGGCAAATCAGTGGAATCTGGAGTTGCAAAGCCAATGGAGCGTCCAACTGTTTACTAGATCAGTGATCCAAATCAGCCATCATCGTTGTACTGTCGGCAGGCCGGCATGGTGGTGCCATCAATAAGCGAGCAACAAGCGAGCAATAAGCGTTTGCCGCTTATTGATCTATAAGCGGGGGAACATGCCCCCTGTGTATAGTCCCAACGAATCAATGCATGAGCTTAAGGTAGATGCCGATTTGAATTCAACCATCCCGGAATATGAAACCCGGCCAAAACAAATGGCACAGATGGCCAGAGACTACCACAATTTGATTCAAGATAAAGACCTGCCTGATGAGTACACCAGAATGTTGGCAACCAACATGACACTTGAACAATGTAATGTACACCTTTCGGAGACAGAATTCCATGAGATGGATAGGGAATTGACCCTCGAGGATATTGCGTATTCACTCAAACTCTCCAACAACAGAAAAAGCCCAGGAATTGACGGAATTCCTTTCGAGTTCTATAAAGTGCTAGACATCTTGTTCCGTCAAGGTAAAGAAACGAACGAACAACTGTTTGACATACTTGCTTTCCTGACAAGACTGTACAATGATGTTGAAAAATACGGCATTGTTGAAGGCTGCAAATTTAATACTGGATGGCTTTGTCCCATTTTCAAGAAAGGAGACAAGTCTTTGATTAGTAACTGGCACCCAGTAACTCTCCTCAACTGTGACTATAAACTTATGACGAAGTCTTATTCCTGTCACATGCATGAAAATTGCTTGTGATCATCTATATATAGTCCGCAGCCTATGATCGAATTACTCGATCATAGCGGCCATTTGGCTCAGTTGGTTATGATGCTAGCTGCGGGCACGTGATCTTAACAATTCCCTACAATTGATGCATGTTGTGCCATCGTTAGTACATCCTGACCAAGGTGGATTTATGAAGGGCAGGAAAATTGAGGATCAAGTCAAGCTCGCAAAATTTCTTCTGAACTATGCAGAAGCTACAGAAGAAGATGGTATAATTGTAGCCCTTGACCAAGAGAAAGCTTATGATAGAATCAACCACACCTACTTGCTTGATGTGCTGGAACACAGGGTTTTCTGACCAGATTTCGCAATGCAATCAAAAGTTTCTACTCCAACACCGAGACTGTTGTAATCATTAATGGAGAGATAAGTGAACCGTTCATAGTAACTCGTGGGGTCCGAAAGGGAGATCCCCTCTCATGCTTATTATTCAATCTCGCTATCGAGCCTTTAGCATGTCTCATTTGTAATTCTGAGTTGAAAGGTATCAAGGTGCCCGGAACTGACAGGCATCTCATTATCTCACTCTTTGCAGACGATACAACTATTTATTTGTCATCAGAGGACTCCTTGGAGAAACTTTGGGAGATCCTCGACCTATGGTGTGCAGCATCGACAGCAAAATTTAACGAACAAAAAACCGTGGTACTTCCCTTTGGCTGAAAAGAGCACCGTAGAAGTGTTGTCACCAAGCGGCAGATAAACAATAAACCAGGTACCAGCCGAATTGGACAGAAGATCAGAATAGTACCAGATGGGGAAACTTGCCGAATGTTGGGTGCATGGATAGGCAATGGTGTCCCATGTGACTCCATGGCCGGCTGTCCTTGAAAAAATTGCAAACGACCTAGATCAATGGAAATTTTCGAATCCAACTCTAGAGGGAAAGTGCCACATCATAAATATGGTTATAGGAGGCAGGACCCGAGTACAAGGTATGCCAGCAGAAATTGAAAACACATTGATTAGGACAGAACATGTATTCCTGTGGGATGAAAATAAGGCTAGGGTAGCCCATGAAACTATGATTCTGGACACAGCAGATGGTGGCAAGCAAGTTTTGGATATACCAGCTAGAAACGAAGCCATAGATTTATGGAATTTACAGTCATACCTGAAACAAGGGGAAGATCGTGCATTGTGGTGCTATTTCGTCGATGACATCCTATCTAAATTCCTCCAGATAACGAGTTACCTCCATGTCCGACCCGGTCAGATTTTGAATATCTTCCTGCAAGATTTGCATGTTCCCATCTCAGCCAAAACAGCACTTCTATCTGACATTAAACGGATGATACTCACAGCACGCAAGTACAGCATAAAATTTACAGGGCTTTCAATAGGCAGCAAGATAAAATTGAAAATCCCCATTTGGAAGCATCCAGCAGTCAACCGAAACCGTTATCAACACGCTGGTCGACGTGCTGCAGCACAATGTCGTAGATTGAACCACCAAGTCCAAACAGTCGAAGATACTCTCACCATCGCAACTCGGAGTACAATACTCGCAAGGAAGCCTCATCAACAAAATCCTTCTGGAATTGGCCGCAAAAACTGTGGCTGCCCGTTGTATCACCGAGACCGATCGCAATTTGGATGTGAACATCCAGGAGAATGCATTGACACTGCTCAAACTTTAATTGACAGCATTCTACACAAATGGAACCCAGTGATCCATAATGAAGACCTGTCTGATGAGCTAGCTCTTACAAACAAAAAGCTAGACTTAAATAACAATCCCGTGGAGATAAATCAAGTAATGGTATTCGATCCAAATCTCGTCTTGTCTAGAATGGAAGACAGATTCCGCATTTTTGCTGTGCAGGAGTCACTGAATGAAATTGCAGCACGAAGAGTTAAAATTCCTGGAAGACAACCAAGTACTATGGCAGCATTTATACATGCAACCATCCATCGCTCCGGTGAGTATGACCCTGAAATTGAAGTATTCATCAAGACTGTTACCACCGAAGAGGAAAGATCAGAACACCTATCATTAACATTTGACAAACCAGAAATACCATTAACATTTTCAACGGCACCGAGTTTGTATCTCGAGTTCTGGTTAAAGACAGGATCACTTCAGAGAATGATATCCTAGACCCAAAATTTCATCTATCCAGAGCTGTATTTGCGGTGCTGAAAGAGAGAATAGCCTGGGTTCAGTTCAAGAGAGTTACAGACAATCCTGCAAAAACATAATAAGCAAGCAGCCCCAAAGAGTCCAAGTTGACTCAGAGATCAACTTAATGTTCGAGTGCCCTGGAATCCTTCTATCTCAAGGCTCTCAGGGATTTTTTACCAAAGTCATTAAAACTCTTCATCTGAGGCCTCATCGCAAATCGACGTTTGTGAATCTAGACCGTATACGATGTTCCGTTGAAGAAATATCAAAGTACACACACCATCTGATGCACTTATATGGAAATCTATCAGGTCTGTGACACTGCAACACTCGACCCGTGAGTTTTACTGGAAATGTATCCATAATACTTTCCGGGGAGGAGACTTTTGGTCCCACATCGAAAACCAAGAGATTGAAGGGATATGCTAGTTCCCGACAGTTTGGAGCACATTGCTTTGGAGTGCGATGCACAAAGACAGAAACTAATCTGGCAATTAACCCAGCAGCTTTGGTCAAGAAAATACAACCACTAGCCAACATTGAATTGGGGCATTGTTCTAGGTTGTAATCTAGTCAAATTTGAATCACAAAAGGGTGTCATTCAGTGCGAGAAGGGACGGCTGTTTGCAAAACTGGTGTCTATCGCATGGCAACTCATATGGACCACCTGTTATATACTGAGCCAAAGGGGGGACCGTAAGCCCTGCGGAGGTCTGGACCGTCCGGAAATCGGAAGGAGTCCGGAAGCTCAGACAAGACCGGAGGTCGAAGGTCGGCTGTTCTTGCAAACACCACAGCTCAGAAGGGTGTGCGACTGCCTGACTGTCAAGCTGGGACGAGAATGGAAAGTTCCACGATTCGGAGAGCTGCCGGAGGCGGACCGGAGAAGCGTGGGAACCGGATGATCTGAATCAACCGGAGGTCATCGGAAGGAAAGGCGAAGAGCATAAAGGATGTCCGGAGGTCGAAAGTACAACCCCAGAGTCGAGTCAAGGACAAAGGGAAAAGTGAATGACTTCAGCCATGAAAGGAAACATGGAACAACATTAATTTTCCAGATAAGGAATACATGATTGGACTAGAGGTATATATAGAAAAGCATGTGCCTTGTTCTAAAATGAGTAAGTCAAACTAATGTCCTAAAATGGAACAAGGGACTTGAAGATAACAAAAGGAAGTCCAAATGTGGAATAAGGACTTGACGGATAAACGGAATGGCATAGTAATACTGGATAGCATAATAGGGCCGAAGATTCGAGGCAATCCGAGGAGGTCCGGACCGGACTGGAAGATCGGAGTTCGGAGTACAAGCCAGGAAGGAGGAGGATAGAGTCCTGAGCGGCTTGTGCAGGATTGACGGGATGTGAAATGTGCAAGTGTCGAAATCGTCGGAAGGAAGGATGATGCGCCAGAGGGATTGGAGAAGCGTGAGAAGAAATGATAGAGGTAAATCAAAGTGTCCGGACGGAGGACACAGACCGGAGTCCGGACATTCCCAGGGCATTGGACCGGATCGTTATGAACAACAACCAAGAGTACCCAAAGAGGAAAAGAGGAATAAGTCGGAGAAGTGGATGAAAAGCCGGACGGATGTGACGTGACCGGATGTGACATATCTCTATGCTGCTGAATACCCTGCAGGTGGATTGTGATCCGTAGCTGGAAGGCCCGGAGATTTGGAAATTGGAGTATGAATGGATTCCGGAGCTGCATGGATATAACACCACCCGTGTCAGCAAAGTAGTAAAAAATCCAGACCAAAAGCTCACCACAGCCAGAGTCCATAACGAATGGTTAGCTATGATAAATACAGTGTTGCGCCGTGATCAAATACTCACAGATAAAATTAAATTTGGGTCATTGGCGTTGAAAAAACAGCTCGTGATTAACATGTGGAGCGGCCTTTTGATGGATAAAGATTCACTGCCAGACGACTGGACTTGCATGAAGGGGGCTTTAGTGGGTATGCGGCCCATAAGTGATAAAATTGGAATTGGATAAATCTACGGCCGGAGTCCCACACTGGTAAATAATATGTGTGTAACGGCATTTCCTCCTTGGACAACTTACCTGGCAACAACTGGCTTACTACCAGCAGCAATAGCGGACAAGCTTGGAATGCTTCTGCAGACTGAGATTTGTTATTTCAAACGCTCCAAAAAAAAAAAAAAAAAAAAAAGAAAAGATATGAGTAGCAATCCTAGATATCCGGTGGCAGATGTTGTCAGAAATTGATACTATATCTCAATTATCTGCTACATGATAGTTCAGCTATCCCCCTGGCATATACCTCACAATACCCGAGGTATCAACCCCATGGTTGTGTGAGGAAAGTGTGACTGCTGTTTCAAATTTGCATGTGTTCTGAAACTGAGAGAAAGATGAGTGTTACAGGATGGAAGGATGGCCGAGTGGTTAAGGCGTGTGACTCAAGTGTGACAACTTACCTGTTTGGGTTTCTCATCACGTAATGTGGCGTGGGTTCGAATCCCACTCCTTTCATTTTTTTGCTTCATGGAGTTTCCTCTTTCTTTTTCTCCTTGTCCGCCTCGAGTATCGGCAACCAGCTGCGTTCACATTCCTTTGCACCTGACGAAGTTTAACATCATTTTCTATTCGGGACGCGAGCGGTTGTTTGTTTGGCTCCTGATTGGCAAATTTTTCCCTCTTCATCCCAACTTCATCCAGTCGCTGTGCCGCGCCGCCCTTGCCACCATGCAGGCTTCAAAATCCTCCAGTGATTCTAAACTCTGCACCAATCTCTGCTCCTCTCTGTGTGAAAATGACCTGAACGTGAACGACTCGGAAGCGGATGGTACTCCCTATTATTCCTCCCAGTTGAAACCGACTATCTCCTTGATATCCACTGCCAACTCTATGTGCAGCCTATTACAGAGCTCCAAAGCTAGCGCGACGTCTAACTCGGCAACGACACGGCCCGTGTCAACCTTGCAATGACTATCGTCTACCCTTCACGTTGTGGCAATCCCACAAGAACCACCGACGAAGCCTCAAATTGACCGCCACTGGTCCGATACATGCCCAACAAGCGTGTCCTTCAAGGATTTCGTCGTATCCGGATGTCAAGATGACCAGTTCGCAAATTAACTCTATCGGACTCTCTCCCTCCGATCCAGTTATATGACATCGTCTCTTGTCAATTCTGAGAGCGAATTCCCTAACTCTCGCGTGTATTTCCTTCCAACTCGAAAATGCATCAATCCATCGTACCATGGCTTTCATCGTGCAAACGTCTTGTGCTGTCGCCAATAATTTGTTGTCCTCTGCAAAAACCCGACCCATCCGCGACCTCGACACCATTTTCGCACAAGTAACTTGTACATTCGGTCTTTCTTACTCGTTGCGGTCTTAAAAATTCTAGAATCCGAGAACTGACAAGCTGGCCAGCGCGGGATTTGGCCGTCTTCCGGCTTCAACTTCATTCACAGTTCAAACTTTCAAGCTTGACAGACGGGCGTCGAGTTGGACTTGCACGTTTGAGAACTTGAACAGCCGCGTCCAGATTTGACTCTACCCGTCAAAGCCACGATGACCGTTTGCGAGCCGAGCGCACGCCAAAGCCGACTCGGAGTAGACTGAAAGGCAGGCATCTTGTTCCCTGCTCTAATTCATTCCGCAGTTTTAATGCACTCTTCATAATCGCTAAACGTCTTTTCAGCTCTCATTGACCAAAGCGCAACTTAGTTTGACGCTAAACATGCTATCCGTTCAAACTTGCTTTGAAGGAGTCAATTATAAACATCAAGTCAATTTGGAACCTGCGGCTCCCTGGCGATACGATGACATATGGATGACAACCTGCGCTCCCGGCGATAGTCTACACTCGTTAATGAATGTTATCATCCCGTTGCTAAAACTATTACAACCACAGCCGCAACAATGACGAATAAAAGTCTAATCGTATTGAAAGACTCTAATCATATCGAATGCGCATCCGGTAGAATAAATGCCGGGATGCATACACAATATTCGCTGAATCTGAACTTGTCGGCCGCAACATTAGCTGAACTTGTCGGCCGCGGGATAGATACGCATCCCACAATGCGAAATCCGTTCCAGGCCGTATTCCATCGGCACTTGATTAAAATCTACAACCGACGCGTATTCCGAAATCTACTGCCGATGCGCATTCAACAAAGCATCAACATACATATAAAGTAGCGCATTGGTACATTCACCCAAAGTAGCCTTGACCCGAATGGCAAGCAGCGCTAGCCGGCGACTGGCGGGTCAAGCTGCAGAGACACACGGGTTAATGTGCCAGACAGTTGCCCCATACCGGAACGTCATTTGCCCGATTAGCGTTGACAGAAACTGCGAAACCCGAGAGGGCCGGGGACGCAATTAGGATTCCAGAATCGCATTCCTCCTGCATTCCACATTCCGCCTCAGGCAATTATGCGGAGGACGCCGTCTTCCACGCGCCACTCAGCCGTGGCCCTGTCCACGTCCAACGCGCGCTCGCGCTTGAGCCGTAGCGCAGCGTCGTGCGCGCCCCCCGACCTGGCGACGATCTCCGCGTCCGACATCCCAAAATCAATATCCAGCGGCGGCCGTGCCGGCACACACACTACCAGCCGCCTTTCCTCCAAGTCGAGCGTCGTCTGGGCAACCAACTCGCGCGTCTGTGGGCAAAACACCGCATTGCATTACATCGTTAGCAGCAAAATAAAGGAAATATGGACGCACGAGGAGCGGGATAACAATAGCTATCTCGATGGAGCCGGATGCCGATTTTGACCAACTCCATGTTGGGTTTGTCGGGGGCGCAGTCGCAGTGGGGGGAGTGATTGGTGACGGTTTGAGTATTCCCTTTGCGGGACGACTCTCGTTTGCGTTATGTGCGACGTCCGAGGGTGGGACTTCCTCGATCAGCGGTTTTTTCGGGGTGGAGGACGGAGGCAGGAATGACGATGGGATGAGGACCGTGCGTGGGAGGAGTTTGCCCTTGGACGCTATATTGGGGGTGGAGATCTGGCGTGAGAGAACGAGCGCGCTTTGCGCTTCTATGCGCTGAAGGGCGAGTTCTGTATCAAGGAACTAATTAGGCTAGCGTATACACTGTGAAACACAGACGCGCCTTGGATAAACGCCTTGAACGTAGCGTCGCGGACGGTGCGCGACCGAATGGAGGAGTGGTATATGCAGTCAAACACGAGAGACGGGTTGCCGGCTAGCAAGGAATAGCCAGTCAGCGTTAATCGCGATGGAACGAGATACACACGACACGGCCGGGGTGACAGCATGCAGTGCACGAAGATCGCAATACCAGCTCGACCTGATCGGAATATGCAGGCCAACCACCCCAAACTGCGGTGGATGGGGTACGGATAGTATACGTATCACTACAGACCTTTATCCTTGTCCTGTTTGGCCTCCGAGACGACTACTGGGACAAACCAGGCATCGGGGGTAGGGCGATCCGTATCCTCTCCCCGCATGGCGCGCTGTATCGCTTCCTCATTTCCCTTTGGTGGCGGGGGGACATTTGCATCCCAGGCTATGTTAATGAATACTTTGAGGCCTTTTGGGACAGCAAGAGAAGTTCGTTGTGGCTCGAGGGAATTGGGGTCGGGGCGCGGGGAGGGCGCGAGCTTGAGGACCGAGGCCTGAGCAGTAGTTGACTTGAGGCAGAAGCCAGGGGTGGGGTTGAGGTCGACGGGTTGGCGGGACATTCAGTTGGATCAATAAACGCCGCTTCACCGCCACCGCCAAAAATATTTACTGATTAGATTCCGAGGATGTCCAATCAATCCGACTTTCCTACGCTTACCTCGCTCTGACTCGAACGTTTGCCCCAGATGTCTGCATCTCAAAAACCTATAAAGGACGCACAGAATTCTTTTCGATTCGGTAGCTACTCATCCCCCTTCTCATCGCTCAACTAAGCAACGCCAGCAATCCCCGAGGACGACATGTACAACGTCAGCCCGTTCCCCGACTTTGACGACGCAGAGAAGGTCCAGCAGTACATCCAGGACCGTCGTGTCATCGGTGTAGGTCCACTCGCTGTTGCGTGGTGCAGCTATTCACAGGACGTGGACAGTACGACCCACTAGTCCAGCCCGCGCTGCTCAGACATGAGATCATCTCGTCGCCCGCATCGCAAAAAACCATCGCGTCCGCACGCTACAACGCCGCGCGCATCGTTGCCGGCCACGACGACCGCGTTCTCGTCATCGTCGGCCCGTGCTCGATCCACTCCCCGTCCCAAGCCCTCGAGTACGCGAGCCTCCTCAAGTCCAAAATTCCCGAGTGGTCAAATCTCCTCATCATCATGCGGGCCTACTTGTGCGTCAATTGGATATCCATCTTAATTCATTGTATATTTATTTAGCCTGTAGTGAGGTGCCGACTCCCCACTCAATTATTTCGTCAAGCAGATTCCAACTAACCCGCCGCAGAAACCTCGCACGACCGTGGGATGGAAGGGGCTCATCAACGACCCCGATATTAATGGCTCATTCAAAATTAACAAGGGCCTCCGCATCTCCCGCCAACTCCTGTGCGACATCAACGAATCGGGTGTCCCCGTTGGTTCAGAGCTGCTGGATACAATTTCACCCCAGTACCTTGCCGACTGTGCGTCGCTTTCTTGCAAAAATATTTCCACGCAACTAATTTATTCACCAGTAATATCCTGGGGCGCGATCGGCGCCCGCACCACCGAGTCGCAGCTCCACCGCGAGCTTGCCTCGGGCGTGTCCTTCCCCATCGGCTTCAAAAACGGCACAGACGGAAGGTGCGTTCGTTTGCCCTGTCACGTTCACCAAACCAAGTAACGCCGCAGCGTCTCGGTCGCCATCGATGCCATGTTTTCCGCGGGCTCGCCCCACGCCTTCATGGGCGTAACAGAACAGGGTAAGAACACATCCCATCGCCGCTCTGCCCACTCACTCACGCTTACCTTCCCTTCCAGGACTCGCCTCTATCGTCAAGACCCGCGGCAACAAGGACACTCATGTGATCCTCCGCGGCGGGACCAAGGGCCCCAACTACGCCGGCGAGCATGTAAAAGAGGCCGCCAAGGCTATCACGAAAAAGAAGGAGTGGGCCAGCATAATGGTCGACTGCAGTCGTACGTCCCTTGCCTTCCTCTCCTCTCTTACGCGCCTTCCTCTTCTCGCGCGCCGATAGCGCGTCCTCCTAATCTTCTTGTATCGTACTAATTACAATTTATCTTGCAGACGGCAACTCCCAAAAAAACCACAACAACCAGCCGCTCGTCATCGACTCGATCTGCGCGCAGCTCGCCGCAGGCGAGCGCAACATCACGGGGGTGATGGTCGAGTCGAATATCAACGATGGGCGGCAGGACGTGCCGGACGCGGGCGCGCAGGCGCTCAAGTACGGCGTGAGCATCACGGATGCATGCGTCAACTGGGAAAAGACAGTTGAGATGATGGATAAGCTGAACGAGGTGGGTGTCTATTCTTGTATGTATGTCTTATACAAGCTAATTACTTACACCCCGCAGGCTGTCGGTCAAAGACGGCAGACGCTCATCAATGCTGGATTCAGCCGCCCGCCAGCGTTCGCGCGCGCCAGCGAGCCGTCTGCGTAGGTTCTTTTGTCTGCGCGCGTCGAATGCTTTGTCCGCGTGGATTAACTCTCATGTTGAACGTCAACTCGTTGTCGAATTGCCGTGCTATCTACATACACATCTGTCTTGATTAGTGCCGTGGACTGTTGTCATTATTAATCTGTGAATTAAGGAGGAGTAGACTTACCCGTACATAGGAGGATCTTGAAATAATTCGAACTTATTAGTTCAAACTTGGAAAGTTGGTTGTGGGGTGGCGGTGTCTCGTTGTTGAGTCGTCGGGTAGTAGTCAAACAAATGCATTTGCTTCCCGCCTTGACGCGCCGCCGACGCGTTCGTGCATTCTGACGCGCCACACTATGTGTCTTGCTTTTCATTTCCATGCAATATTTTCAGGACCCCTAAAGAAGCAACGGAACGCCTGGTATCAGTCCAAAACACAATGGTCAGCCACTGTCAGCCACCTAGGGTATATAAACCTTTCGTGCTCTCCTGTTTCTCCTTCGTGTCTCTTGTATCCTACGTTCATCTACTCTCTCCTGATTTTCACCTGCTCTCTATATCTCTCAACAAATATGTTCTCTAAAGCTGCTGTTCGTGTATGCCTACTCTCCCTTCTCTCGGGTACTGATGTCTGCTTCAGCGCGCTTCTGTTTCGGTCTCCAAGAGGGACAAGGTCCCCTCTAAGTTCTGTATGGTTCTGAAATTGCTATTCTCAAAGAAAAAGGTATGCATCTGACACTGACCGCCGCTCCGCTAACTCTCTAGTATCTACCCCAGTCTCCCACCCCCACCCCCACCAGCCAACCCGGCGCTCACCCCCACCAGGGACTTCCTTCCATTGATGATTTTGACACTCTCTTACTGCTGGGTCGCGGCGGTACCTCGTCTGTCTTCATGGTCCGCGAAAAGAAGACCGACGCCCTGTATGCGCTCAAGCAGGCCCCCAAGAGTCAGCAGACTGCTGATCTCGTGCAGGAGCAGGAGATTATGAAGGCGATCACCGAGCTCCCGGAGTCTCCACGGTCTCTCCTTCCGCTGGTGGGCAGCTGGTCCGACGACCGGTACTTCTACCTCCTCACTGTAAGCCTATTTCATGCATTTCATGGATGTGGCTGACATCGATAATCTCCAGCCGTGGTGTGGCGGCAAAGACTTGTCCTCGCTGGCGGTTAACAGCCAACAGCTCGGCGGGGACCGTGTCAAGATGTTTATGGCGGAGCTGGTAAGTAGCATCTCATTGTTTCCTTATACGTCAGCTCACCCTGTCCTTCAGGTGGTAGCGGTCGAGGCCCTCCACAACCTCGGCTTCATCCACCGTGACATCAAGCCGGCGAATGTGTTCCTCACCAGTGAAGGGCACGTTGTATTGGGTGATTTCGGCTTCGCGAAGTGCCTCAACAGCGAGAAATTCGAAATTTCTTTCGACGCGGACCCAAATGCGTTGTCTGGCTCGTTCCTCAAGCCTGGAAATGTCTCGATGTCTACACAAGAACGCTGTGGCACGCTTCACTGGATGTCTCCGGCCCAACACGCTGGCACTCCGTATGCGTTTGAGGCGGACATGTGGGCCCTCGGGCTCCTCATGTTCAAGATGACCACGGGAAGGGTGAGTCGATGCGTTTATTCATCCACACGTACTTATATCTTCCCCAGCTCCCTTTCGGCAATCGTGCCGACACGACGGCCGAGGTGCATGCTGCCTACGCCAACGATCCCATAGAACTGGCGCCTACGGACCCGCTGGATGACACCGCGAAGGACCTCGTCGCCGGTCTGCTCAACAAGGACCCCAGCACTCGGACTACTATGGCGCAAATGAAGGCGCACAAGTACTTTGCTGGAGTCGACTGGGAGGCCGTCGCGCGGCACGAGAGCCCTGTTTCTTCGGTTCCACGCCAACCATTCGTTCCCGCGCACGGCCGCCCTAAGCTTCTCTCCGCTGGTGTCCCATACGCGGTTGGCGCAGACCCTCACCCGGCGTTCTCCTTCGTTGCTCCTTCGTTTTCCAAGCGTCCTCCTGGTCCTGTCAATGCATTCGTCAAACGGATACTCTGTCTGTTCGCCAAGAAGGACAAGGTAGACATCAAGGCCCCCAAGAAAAACGAACGCAAGCCAGGTGTTTACGAGGTCAAGCTGGCCGCCGCCTCGGCCTCCTCGATAGAGAAGAAGGACTCGGTGTGCGACTCTGACGCTGCTGGTTCTAGTCGCCCCCCTTTGTGCTCGCCTCAAGTGATCAAGGAGTCGTCTTCTCAAGGTCCAAAACCCTCATTTCGGAAGCGCGTCGTGTCTTGGATTGCGGGTTCCTTCAAAATATGAAAGTTGAGATGGGTGGGGAGGATGTCGTGCTGTGTGCTTTTTCTTTGATCATATGCTCTCGTCCTTTCCCTTGGTTGTCTGGGGTTTCTTGCTTGTCTGTATGTGTTTCGGTCCGCATTGTGTTATCCTCCTCCTCGTTGTCGCCGCGATCCCTTCTACCTCCTTGCCGCCCCCTGATACCCAGTCACGAACACCCTGGGCTCACCATAGGCACGAATACCTCCACCATGGAGCACGACTCTCTCCCTCCTCGAAGCGGAGCATGACCCGCACGACCCGTATGACCCGCATGACCCGCACGACCTGCACGACCCGCACGACTTTTCACGAGCCACCCATCTTTGGGCACGAACACCCCGGCCGGTCTGGGAACGACCACCTCCTGACGGAGTACGACTCGCACGACGACCTCCCACCGCGGAGCACGACACTCACGACGCTCATGACCGTTACGACCTACCTCCCCGGTGGAGCACGACATTCACGACGCTCACGACCGCTCACGACGCTTACGACCGCTCACGACGCTTACGACCGCTACGACACCCACGACGCTCACGACCTTCACGACCTACCTCCCCGGCGGAGTATGATTTGGATTTGTTACTTTTTATTCACGGCTCAGGTGTAGACACTTGAAAGAAAGCACAAGTTTGGTGGTCATGATCGTGTGAAGACATGCAAGGCTTGAGATTCAAGATGAAGGCGTTGTTGCCAGCCCTTCGTTGCAAGAATTGCTATTCTTGGACGAAAGCGTAGTGTTGTTGTGGCGCAATTGGCTGCTTTGACTCTGTTGTTTGGATATGAGAAAGATGGCAAACAAGGTTCCTGATGGAATACGCCTCACACAAGTTGCTGGAGGCAGCCACCCACCGCTCCATCCACGCAGCTGCCTTCTCCCGCTCCTCCACCCACGCGTCCGCCGTTCTTACCGACCTCCTCGCCCGCTACGTCGCTCTCCTCGCCGCTACATCCGCCAAATACGCACAGCACGCAGGCCGCACAACCGTCACATCCACCGACGCCCTCGAGGCCCTCGACGACCTCGGCTTTGGTCTCCAGGACCTCATCGACTATGTTCCCGAGGCGAAGGATCTGTCCCGATACGCCATCTACTCGGCCCGCCGCGTCGAAGAACTACACGAGTTCAAGACGCATCTGGGCCGCAACGACCGGGACGACGCATTTCCGCTAGAATACACGCAATACGACGGCGAGGATGCAGAGGGAGAGGAGGAGGAGATGGATGAGGACGACGAGGTGGAAGCGCCGCCCGCAAAACGGCAACGAACACTCGACTGGGATGGACACATTCCCGACTTCCTGCCACCGTTCCCGACTCCCCAATTAGACACAGTCGAGTCTCCGCGCGCAGAATCGCCACATCCAATGCCTCCACCGCAGCAGCTGCCTGCCTCGGCTGCCCCGCTCGTGCCACAGCTCACCGCGACATCGACCTCCGCCGCCGACTACGTCCTGCAAGTCCCCTATGAACAGTCGTCGCTCGCAGACGTCCCACAATGGCATCTCCCCCTCACCCCGCCGCCGCCAGCACCCCCCAGCTCCGGCCCTCCCCTCAACCCCGAGCTCGCGCTATACAAAGCATTCCACCACATCCTCAAGCACCCCCAGCGCGAGCCCGCCCCTTCCAATCCCGCGCGCCATCGCGTCGCCATGGCCCTTCTCACCCACACCCAGCTCGTCCCGCGCTGGGACCTCCCCGACACCATGTACGCGTCCTCCACCCCCGCCCCGCCCCGCGCATGGCCCATCGTCCCCACCTTCGCCGTCCCCGCCATCCCCAACCCCTCGCTCCCCGATAAGGAGCAGCGCCGCTTCCCCCCGACCCACCGCACCGTCGCCGCCCCCGAGCGCATTGCGCCTATCGTCGGCGCCCAGGTGTCGCGCCTCCCCGAGCTCGCGCGCCGCGTCCTCCCATCCCCGATATACGCCCGCGTCACGCGCCTCACCCACCCGCCACCGCTCGTCCGCGGTAGCAAGTTCCTCAAGTACGGCCCCGGCGTCCCCGCGCCGTGGAACGCTCCTGAAGGTGCGGTGGGTGCCGACAAGGATGGAGCGAAGGAGGTTCGCGTTATTGTATTTCTCTTTCGCTGTTTTAACCCAGCTGCTAGCGCGACGCCCGTGAGGCAAAGATCCCCGACGCGCGCGTATACGCGACGTGGGAGTACGAGACAAAGGACCATCGTATGGTCATGCGCCGCCCGCGCATACAGTCCGCACCGGCACCTGCTCCCTCGCGGAGGAGCAGTCGTGCCGTGATGTGAGCCGTGAGGGGTTGTTGTCGTTTACTTATCCTACCTTCTCTCACTTGTGGGTAATGCGGAATGTACGCATTGATGATGGGTCTTGCCTACGTCCCTCGTTTGAGGAAACATAGAACCAAGAAACGACCCATGTTGTAAGATTCAACGTACACGGTCAAGGTTCAGCACAGATGAGAACTCGAGGTTGAAACAAGATGCACATGTACAATGCCCTCGAGGGGTGCGAGTGCAATCAAAGGGTAAGTACAGAGTGGGTGAGATAAAAAAATATGGTACACGTTAGGAATTTGCCCCTGAAGCTACGCATATACAGAGGTGCTCGCCGTACGTAAAACAACTTCACGTCGCGACGCGCGTAACGCGCAGGGGCATGTTGTCCTCGGGCTCTGTCGGGGAGGTCAACGTGTGCAATAAGGGTAAATTTAATTTGGAAAGGACGCGACGCTTGCACCAAACGCGCAAGCGCAATCCCGAAGAGTCGTGGGGGGGGAATCGAGAGATGAAAACGCACTCATCGTAATCGCTGTCGCCGGATGTGCGACCTGCCCCTTGTAGGCGGGAGTAAACTCGAAGTTGGAGATCAGTGCGCTGGAAAAATAATGCGAATCAGTACGATGTTACCAGGTAGTGTACGATGTGGAATAAATGTGAAGGTGGATGCCTCAAGTGCGCATAACGATGTTCAGCATGCATAGCGAAGTGCGAGCCCTCATAACCGTAAATCTCGGAGTCGCATGTCATACCGAACAGCACGAATGACGGGCGCACCACTCTTGCCAAAGAAAATGAAAAAAGCACAACCACTCACACAAGCACCGCCTTCATCTCGCTAACCGCCATCGTCTTGCCAATACACCCATGGGGTCCCGCGATGAACGAGAACTGCGAGAAGGTGCTGTTGTACGCTTTGGGCAGGTCCAGCCAGCGCGCCGGGCGGAATCTGTGTGCGTAAACGTAAGTCATAAATGGCCTGAAATAACAAGGGAGTAACGGGAGCAACATCACTTACTCCTCCGCATCCTCGCCCCAGACCTGCTTCCATGTGTTGATAACGCGGATCGGGATATTGAGGATCGTCCCCTTGGGCACTAGCACGCCCTCGATGTAGTCCGTCTTTTCCGCGACGCGCAGCGTGAGCGGCACGGGCGGCAGCACGCGCAGGCTCTCATTGCTGGAATCATTGTTAGAACAATACTATCAGGAGAAACCCGAAATATGACTTACACAACGCAGTCGAGCCAGGTGAGCGCCTTGATCGTGCGGTAGTCGGGGCGCGGGTTCGCCTTGTACACCGGCAGGACCTCCTCGCGGAGCTTTTGCTGGCTCTCCGGGTCGTTCGCGAGGAGCCAAAGCGTCTGTTTGCAAAATAACTCAGCTGATGCTGGGAGTAAAACAAAACACCCACCCACGACAGCCCCGTCGCTGTCGTCTCGTGCCCGGCAGCCAGGAACGTCAGCACCTGATCCACCATCGCCGTGTCACTCATCGCCTCCGCCGCAGGATCCCTCTCCAGCTCCGCCTTCCTTGCTCTCACCAGCAAACTCATAATATCCCTCTTCGTGCTCATATCCTCCGGCGCGACGCTCAGGTCGCCGACCTTCTCCTTGAGCATCTGGCGGCTGAGGCGGCGGATGCGGTGCATGCTGTCGATGAGCTTCTCGATGCTGTGGATGACGGGGAGCTTGCCGACGGCCCAGCGGTGGCGGAACATCCACTCGGAGGTCAGAAAACGCGCGGCGCTGGGAAGGGAGATGATGGCGACGAGCTTGGCGAGGTTGGGCCCGGACTGCAATTCGAGGAGTTGCTCAAAGGCGACGGCGAGCTCGTTGGAAGGGTTGTGCAGGCAGTCGGTCTTGTACCCGAACGCGGTGTCGCAGATGATGTCGAGGGTGACTTTGCCCACTTTATAGACGCAAGTAAGGTGAGGTGAACGAGGTGGTGGATGCAAACGCACTCCACTCATACATGGGGAAAATCTTCCCCTCCGGCGCTTCTTTAAGCTGCTCGTTCAGAATATTGATGAGTCTTAAAATGGACGAAGGTAAAAAATGGGGGGAAATCGACGAAACAGATTCCTCACCCCTCAATAGGCTCATAATACATGTCCGTCTCTGCGGAAAAGCGTCAATGCTCGGTAATCGTAAAACGCGCATCCGCAGAAAAATCTTCGCCAAAAGCAACACTTACGCGCCATGAGATTCGGGATCGAGAACGCGGGGTTCATCGCCCTGCGTAGCTGCTTATGCTCGTCGCCCGTGATAGTCAGCAAGCCATATCCCGCCACCAGCCCAAGGATATCGCGCATGAATACCGGCTGTATACGTACCCCCAGTCAGATAATTTCATAATTAAAAAATCGCTCCACCAGCAATCCACTCACCCTCGGATACTCCAGCCAATCCTTCACAAGTATCTGCTGCAGAGCCTCGGGACTCAGAAAGAGAAGGCGCTCCTTGCCGAGGATCCCCATCATGCGCACGACCGGTCCATGCTGCTTGACCCATTCGCGCTGCGGGATGCAGCTCTCGTTCGTCACGATCGTCAGGTAGTGCCCCAGCAGCGGGTTGCCGAGTGAAGGTCCGGGGACGTTGCGCAACGGCGAGAATAAGCGCGGGTAGAGCAGGACGCGATAGATTAAGATATACGCGGCGTATCCTGAAAAATTATCAGTTGTTGTAGTAGTCGGGACGCAGCCGTGACGCGCCTGCAGCAAGCCAACCCAGAGAGCGGGGCTGGAGGAGGGATTGGGCGTCAGCGGCGGTGGGAGCGGTGGAGAACATGGTCGTGGAGACTGTCCCGAAGAGCGTGGATCATATGGTTTGTGGATTTGCATCCGGGCGCCAGTTTCGGATGGCGCAGCACTGTGACCGCAATGCAAATAATTGAATTGGTTTTTTTCGTTTAGCACAGAATCCAAGGACGCCAATAGCAGAAATTGCGTATCGTAGCCGCCAGGCGTAGGTCGCATACCAAACGAGTTGAGAGGCTTGAGCCTACTTTTTTACGGCAGAAATCATGCCCGCCCAACACAGCCACCCTCACGGTCTGGAGAATTGAATGTGGATGGATCCACGATTGTAAAGTAAAAATACACAGCGGCAAGACAGGCGGGTAGCTATATCATCGTTCAGTGTACCAGACTGTACAACTACAGGTACAATTACAATTACATCAAGAATAAAAACGCACAAGGCGTCGGAGTGTTCGTGGTCGTGGATATTCGTTTCAGAAATCATAGCCCCTCGATAAACTTGGTCCCACCCTCAAACGTTCGCACAGAGGTCGCCGACTCAATAGAGAAGTGCCGGTTCTGGCTCTGGGTGCGGCCAGAGGGGTTATCAGTCGTGGGCTGCGCCGTCTCAGTCGAGTCTGGCGACGCGCTCCGCGGGATGGGGGTGGAGAGCGTGAGGGTAGATCGGGACACGGGTGTGTATCGCAGCTGCGGCTCGTATATGCTGTCGCTCGAGTAGGACGATGGTGGCGCGTACGGATCAGTGTTGGTGGTCGGCGGGCGGAACGGCGCATCGAGCGTCTGCGCCGAGTTGCCGAGGCCCCGCATCTCCCTACTGCGCTCAGCCTCGTCCGCCTCCCACGCATCGCCTGATGCTTGGATCCAACCGTGGCCGCCCTTTGTTCGCTTTGTGCCGTCGAGTCCGAACATGCCCCCGAGCTTCGCAGACAAGGAGCCATAGTTGTTGTTGCTGTTCGTCTCTGAGGCGGAGGGGTAGCGACGACGTTCCTCGCGGCGGGCCTCCCTCTCGCGGTCGGACGGCGAGTGGTCGCGCAAAAGGATAAAGATGGCCACACAAGAGCCCAGAATCACGACACCCAGCCCCACAACCAGCGCAATAAATCCTACACGCAGAATGCACGCGTCAGAAGAGAACCACAGAATCGTTCGTTCTCGCCGACGTACCGCCCTCGCTGCCGCCTATCCGCGGGGCATCCCGTTTCCCAAATGTGACGAGCAGTTCTGCTCCCGACCGAGTGGACGATGTTCCCGAAAGCACCGGCATGTTGAGCGCTGAGGTCTCCCAGTTTTTGGAGATGGGAGGAAGGTCAGAGACGTGTAGGGGGGTGAGTGAAACAAATTAAAGCTGGCGCTGATCCATGCTGGAGTCGTCCCCTTAAGGCACCAACACGCGTCATATATTTGGCCACGTGCCACGCGACTTTTCAACCACATCCATCCCTTCACCTTTCAATTCGATCCTTTACCTCCTTCTCGCTCTTTGTTGCTCTTCTGAGACTCACTCCCGCACTTCAATGCACCAAATTTGCGTGAAACTGGCATAGTGCAATTTGAACGCCACCCCCTTCAATGTATCATTTGTCGTCTTTCAAAGGTTCGCTGGCGGTTTACATTCAACGATTTATACGTATTTCATTGGTTAGAACGCGGCCCAACCACTCACCTGAAACACCCTTCTGCCATTGGGTTTTTCATTCTTGAGTCTGGATTCCTCAAATTTGCGTAATATTCTGGGGTCCAGTGGTTCAACTGTATAAAACTCGCAACACCGTTATCGTTCACGTTCAACCGCTGGATGCGTTCAAATAGAAGCGTCAGGCTGAGATGCGTGAGAATTCCGCAATTCAGGCTTGTAGAGATTGTTCAACTACAACCAACGTAAGTCATGGCCACCCAAGAAGAGAATAATGCAAATATCATTCTGTAATCTCGAATACTTCAGCGACCACCTTCTTCACCTCGTCCGGCTTCTTCCGGCCCCACTTGTCAAGTTTCTCCCTGCCACAATAAAACGCGGGTGAGTACATCCATCCCGCATGAAAAGGAGTGAACGGACCTCGCGAACGCGATATTGACCGTCGTTTCAATCCCGAGCTGCCGCCCCTCGATAACATCCAGCGCATGCGGGCGTGCACACAGCGCAATAAAAGCGCCGTACGCCCATTGCCGGCCGATATGGTATCGATGCGCCAGCTCGATCTTCTCGACCGGGTCCATCTCGAATGCGCCGAGTTCACGAATCGCCAGTGCGCGGATGTCCGCAAACTTCCAGCGCGTCGCAAGGTCGAGGATGGCCGTCCAGTCTCGGGTAGTTGTGGCCTTGCACTGTCCGAGGACGCTGTGGGGTTGTAAGGGGAAGTGCATAGGGAAAAGAAAGAAAGGAAAGCTCACGGAGGATAGATAATCCAAAGCAAGCGCTCAAAGTCAGCAGGTTCGACACCTTCGAGGATTAACGGGTGCTCGTCATCAACACCATCCGCCACTTTGTCGAGCAGGGAAACCGGTGCGATGGGGAAGGCTTTAGAGTGGCGTCGGAGAGCGCTATCCCAGAGCCTGAAGAGAATCCCTGACACCTGCGCCGTAATGAAGCAGAGGAACACCGGATTTCTTCAGGGGGACGTACCTGAATTACGAGGTTTCCATCCTCGAAATAGTACTCGTCGTGCTTCCGAGTAGCTGAGGGTTCTGGACCGGGAGGCTGTATGTACGGTGGAGGTTCCGCGCCTTCAGCGATGGCCATAGTCAAGGGTATACGAATTGGCGCCTGTCGACTATATATAGGGTCAATGCAGTGCACACATGACCTGCCAAGATGCGAGCCACTGCTTTAGAAGGAGACGTGAGCGAAATTGGGGGGGAGGGGGGGACGACGAGCTTCTCATGAGGCGAGAATGGGCTTGTGGTTGACGAATCCAAGACGGATGCGAGCTCGGGCCGGAATCCCGACTCAACGCTTGCTTCCCGAATTGGTAATACCACAAAAAATGTACAACTCTTTCACAGGTACCCAATTTATACACGATAAGAAACCCTGAATTTTTGAACACATTGTGAAAACCCAGCCAGATCCGTTATTTTGTGAACCCCGCAATGATTCCGTCGTAAGCCAGTTTCGGATTGAAGTTCTGCAATGGCGGATGCGTTACTTACTGTTACCGGGAAAGATGAAGTTGATCACGTACATAGTCCCATGGGAGAGCATTGCCGCTTCCTGGATACGCGGCTACCGAGAGGGTTATCATAGACTCAATTGCTAACGAAATGAAATACCCGGGACGGGGGAATACTAAGGGTGAAACATCAGCAAAGACTAGTACTGAGTCAACCAAGTCAAAAAACGCACCTTGTCCGTAAAATCAGCGAGCGTAACCCCAACGCAGCCCACGACAGCCTTGCATGCGGATATAACCGTCTGGTAGTCGGCCTGCTGCTGCACAAGGTCGGCCCCGGTCTGGACAACACCCATACGGATGTCCAGCGCAGTAACGGCAACCTCGACGCCGAGCGCGGTAAACGCCTCATAGTTCGCGATGAGCGAATCACGCGATGGGACACCCCCGACAGTGAAGTGGCTCCGGAAGCCGATGCCGTCGATGGGAATCCCGTGGTCCTGGCAGTATTTCACTTCACCCAGCATGGACTGGAACTTCGGGCCCTGGGTGTCCATGCCAGAGGAGGTGAGCTACAGAACTGGATCAGCGATAACTGTGTTTGAAAGGGGAGAAACCTGACGTAGAGTTTGGCGCCGGGGTCAGCAGACCGTGCGACGGAAAGTAGTGTTTCCATATATTCCGGGAAGAGGCCCGCTGACGGTGAATACCCCACTGGGCGAGTGAAACCGTCGTCGGTCCACGGCTCTGCTTAAATAGATGGGATGACTGATTTGGGCAGCAGAGTCAAATACACTCACCATTGACTACATCCCAGGCATCTACAATCAGAATGAATTCAGCAGATTGATATCGAAATCGCAACGCAATAAGCATACACCTGAAAGAAAATCAGCAATCATTTCGAGTTGAAATATTTTTGAACCTTACATTTGACCTGCGTAATGTTTAAACTATTAAGAAGTTCGTCAGGCAGCTCCTCAGTCAAGAAAGGATAGCACGAACCAGTGTGGAACAGTGGTTCACTAACATGTTCTGCAGCGCTCCCGCGGTGATTGCTGCTGAATTCACCCAATTGGGCAGTTCGTCGTACGAAACACAGCTGGGACCTCTGACGAGCTGTCCATTCTTCTTGGTAAATTTGACCATCGCGTCCCCCTACCAGTTTAAATTATTAGAACCGGATTTTATTTTATCAAGGTACGCACCTCCTCGAAAGTGAAGAAACCTGGATATTTTTGTCGAAAGCTGGGGCCCTTCCACAGAAAAGCGTCGAATGTACGTACCTTGCACCGGTTCTGTCTTGTCCTTGCGTTGTAAAATTTAGAACCGAACGAGAACCAGCACAACAATCTTTACCCATCGCAAGCTTGCTGGAGTTATCTGGCCAAATAGAGACGAGTTGCCGAGTTTTGCAGCGTACGCGGGGTCATTCAATTCGTAATTTTCCACCTCGCTGAAAGTGACATGTCCCTCTCAACAGCTTCGCTTATAAACGTAGCCGATGGACGTACGTTCCAAAATACAGTTTGCCTCCCAACGATTTCGCTGCATCGTTTGATCCCACGGAAGCGGAAGCAGCCGTCTTGGATACTGAAGTATCAGGCTGGGATTACTGCCAGCAAAATCAAAGAAAATGCTGACAGGAAAGCAGTTTGAAAAGAAAGGATTTTCATACACGCAGGCTGAGCCGATCGCGCAAGTCTGGGAATTGGAAATCAGCCGGTACATATCTAGCTTCCAGACGCTCTACCGTAGGCCCAGTATAACCCTGCCCGCCACCTACATAAAGTAAGCCTCGACAGAGTATCGGAATTACAACATACATTGGCCCCACACAGGTGCTTGGCTCATAGCCATCGGCAAGAACACGAGAACGGCGGCCAAAGATACGAAGATGCTTTGCATTGTCGGCATGCCAGTGGGTTCGCGACTCGAGAATCTCGTCTTCTTACTTATCAACTCAATAATTTTACCGGCTTTCATCAGGCGGAACAAAACACTTGAATGAATCAGTGATTAGACGCACCGTATAGGAAGACGTGGCCTCGCATCTTGGATAAATCGCACTCGTATGGTAGCCCGATGACCGTTCGATGTCAAATTGACTCGATTTGTCGGAGAAACTTCGGTGGATGAGGATGTTGAATGCAGTACAGCCAACGGATCTGACAGAGAGGAAGACAAGCAGCGGGAAGGGCATCAGCATGACCATAAATTCACGCCGGTGTGCGAAAGGCGTTCGAATTTTCGTATTCTGTTTTTGGTAAGAAGAACATGCATACCCTCACCAGAAGTTCATAGGTACCAACGCCGGTGCACCAGTCGACGGATGATGTGCTGATGCAAAAGTCGATACGCAGTCGGGAATATCCGAACGGTGCCACGGAAGATTTGTTCGAAGGATAAGGTCCACTATTAGCAGTGACGGTTTACGCGGGCAGCAGACAGTCTTAGCAGGGTAGCGAGAATATAGTCTCAAAGCACGGGCACTCTACGACCCAGAAACGTCCGAGTCGGTGGTTGGGTCCTGTTGACTCTTGAGTCGGACCCGGTCGGTTCTCCTCTGAGGTATCGGCCTCGCATGCGCAGCAGCGCAACACGAATGCGCGTACGTGGGAAGCGTGAGGCTCTGTGCGTTCGTGCCGAGATAAGACGGGGCACACTTGGTTCGTGCTCTTGGGTTGAAATAAAGAAAAGGAGTGTGGGATCCCAATGCGGAACGAGCACGTGTGGTCGTTTGTTCCCACGCATTTGTTGATGCTCACTCTCCCGAAGTCCCACCACAGTGACCACCTCGACCAAGTCCCTCTGCTCTGGCTGGGGATCTGTTGCACTCGCTCGCGGCTCAATGCTTCGCACCAGGATCTGCGAGCTTTGCGAGCGGGCTATACAGATCTCCGACCAGAGCACTTTTCACCTTTCCTCACCCGGCACCAAATCTCTCCAAGTCTTTAGCCTTCCGTCCGACGCGTCTTCGGCCTCCAAAGCTGGTGAGTACCATTAATTCCCCCGGCTCCAACTCCACACCGCCTGGCTCGCGGTTCCATGCCCCATTTCTTCTCTATACTGATGTTTTTCTCGCTTCGTGTCATTCTCTAGGTTCCCTGAGCATAAATCCCGGTGAGTTGCCAATCAATCTACGCCCTCGCCGTAAGCATCGTGGCGCCGAATTCTTGCCATACGCCAGCCTCGCAGCACTGCGCACCTCTGCTGACCGATAGCATCAGCACCGAGGGGGACGTTAATCAGGTGAGTTACGGCGTACAGTAGATTTGAGTCGCGGAGATGGAGTCGGAGAATTTGGCGCGCTGAATCTGCGCGAAGACGGTAAGCAACGGCCATTCGAGGACTTGCTTGCTGCCTACGCATTCCCGCCCCGTTCGTGTCTCGCCGCGGAACGCTTGACGCACCCGTGTTGATCTTCCCGTGAGCGGTCCTCGAGTCCCGTGGTCTCGCCGTAGAGATTTGCACACCCGGCAGCACACGACGTGCGCAAGACGAATCCCTGTGCGTGCGACTCCGTGGTCCGTTTGAGATGAGGTGAGAGTAAGGACAAAGGAGTTGAGGGAGTTTTGCAAATGCGGCACGTCTGCATGTCAAATTAGGAATCGGTGGTGGAACGGGTACGTTTGCCAGGGCTTGTTTGAGGATTTGCCGTGCATATCCGCCCGTTCCTGTCCTGTGTGTTGTAGAAGGACGAACTTCTTTTTATACTTGCACATCTTACGGTACTTCTGACTGGGTTCTTTTGCAGTGTTGGCTTTTGTTCTTTCTGCCCTTGCGCTTTCTCGCTTTCTACTCCCTCCCCCACGCCTTCGTCTTACATCCTTGTTTTCACTCGTGTATAAATTAAATGGACCGAAATGCTCCCAAAAACTCTAGACTTTCAATCAATTCTACTTGTCTGCTAATTTCAGAATCACGGCCTCGCTGAACCACTGTATTTCGAGTTCAAGGACCTTTTGAATGGTGGATGATTGTCGCCAGCCGTGTCCCTCCCCGGGGAAGAGCTCAAGATGTACCTTGGTCCCGCGATCCTTTATCTTCTGTTCCATCTGCTTCATCTGTGCTGGAGGAATGACAGTGTCCTCTTCACCCTGAAGGATCTACCGCCACAAGAAAGTGAGTCGCGCATGCATTATGCTCAACCACAGGACGTACAAGAAGCGGCATTTCGATCTTGTCCGCGTGATAAAACGGGCTCCGCTCCCGCCACACGAACTCGCACTCCTCCCAAGTGCCCCCCATGAGCCGGGGGCAAAGATGCCTCTCAAACTTGTGCAGCTCTTCGTGCAGCTTGTGCATGTCGCTTACACCGTAGTGCGCTGAGCCTGCTGCAAACGCTTTCGGGCGCGTTGTGGCAAGCTGAAGGACCGTGTACCCGCCCGCCGAGCCACCATGGACCACGGCTCGCTTTGGGTCGACAAGGCCGCGCGCAGCTAGCTGCAGAACGCTTTCAAGTGCATCTTCGACATCGAGAACACCCCATTTTCCTAGGAGGCTCTCGCGATATGCGCGACCGAAGCCCGTGGACCCGCCGTAGTTGACATCGACACTGTATTTGAAACATGAGTTTTCCAGTGGGCGAGAAAACGAAGACTCGTACTAGGCCCATCCGCGGGAGGTGAAAAACTGCTTCTTCCAATCCAGATTTGCGGTTTCCATGTACCATGGCCCTCCGTGAATCAAGACAACAACTGGGGGCTTTTCATCTCCGAGCCCTCCGCTGTATTTCGGATTCTTTGGGGCGTAGTACGTGACGTGGCATGTGCGATTGTCAGGAGGGAGTGTGAGGGCAAGATACTCTCCGGGGGATATATAAGACAAAGGGAGACCCGGATTTTCGACCGCCGGCGGAGAGAGAGATTTGAGATGAGGCTTGCCATCGGAATCCATGGTAAGCTCTGCCAGAACTTCGCCGGTGTCCGAAGGCTGCCCGAGCATAACGATTTTACCGCGCCGGTCGCCCTGCAAATATTGGATGTGGGCGTACGGCGTCGGGACTTCGACAATGTCTCCCCGAGTCAGATCGCATATATACAGCACCGAGCGGCCCTTGCGGAACGAAACGAATGCGACCTTCGTGTCGCTCAATGCGGCCGACCCATGACGGCTGAGGAACCATTGCGGAGCGCCAAACTCTTCCTCGATGGATTCATGCAAAATCGGGGAAGCCTTGCCTGCGGCTAAATTGACCGGATCGAAGACAAATTTCCAGGGGTTGTGGTACCCGCTGATGTCGCAGGTGAAAAACAAGGTATTGTTTGACGCCCAATTAGGATCCTGTGCTGCAGCGACTTGGTTCTTGCCTGCGACATTGGTGGGTTTCGATTTGATGGACAATTTCCTATCGACGAATTCTACTGCCGCCACCATAATTTCTGCGCTTTGCCAAGGCAGTTCCGGATGGTACCTATCCGTCGTCAGTAAATGCTGTTGGTGGTGGGAGCAGGAATCACCATTGCTGCCATGCGATGGAGTCGCCATCAGGGCTGAATCTCGCACAGGCGCAGAAATCTGCAGGTTCCGAATCGGGGACGACCAGCGGCGATACGGCACCATTTTTGGCATCGATGGCCGCAAGATACGTCTGAACTTGTGTAGGATCGGGGAGACCCTCGTCAGTGAAAGCGCCTGTATGATCTTCAACAGTGCAAACGATGAGGTCATGGTGCTTCGGGTGAACGGTGAAGTCGGCAAATCGCCTCAACGATTTCTCTGCGGTTCCCAGTTAGAAGGCTTTCATGAGAGGTAAAACTTGGCACGCACCTGGGGTGATGGCCTCTGGGGTACCTCCTTTGGTGGTCTTGTAGACGCGGTGGTCCAGAATGTGCGAGAAATACAGCACCCCGTTGGATATGATGGCTGCGCCTCCCCCGTATTCATGGACCTGGGTTCGGGCATCCCACGATTGACCAAAGAGATCCTCGCATGTGGATGCATCCACGATGGCAGACCTGCCGTCTTGAGCATCGAATCAGGACAAATGCGACACAGTCACAAAGCAAACTTACTCTCCTCCGGACGTTTCTGTGCGAAGTAGACTTTGGAGGTCGTGGTATCGAGGATCACTTCTTCAATCCCAGCGGAGAGACTCTGATTATTTCGTCGGAGAATGAGATCAAATCACTAGAAAGGAAGACATTACAGACCTGTGCAGCAACAGCTTCAGCGTGGATTTTAGACTCCCAGGTGCCATACACTGCTTTTGCTGGAAGGTTTGTAGACATGCGTGTAGAGGGGAGGAGGGGAGCGGGGTGTTATGGTCGGAGGTTTGCCGGACCCTTAAGGGACATGATGCTTCGAAGGATGTAAACCGACATGGGAGTAAGATGTGGGCCGTTACCCCTTTGGAAATAACAATCATCAGGATGTCCGCCGATCAAAACTCAACCGTGGGAACCCCATCACCACTGCCACATGATGTTCGTTTTTTGGACCGCACGCACGTCGTGCCCATTGATATTCATATCAATGCGTCCAGATTCTCGACATTAAATTTCGTACGGTACGCCAAAGTATGTAGTCCGGTCTGACCCTCCCTCCTCTATATCCGCAGGCCGCTGCACTTCGGTCAGTATTATGTTACACCCAGCTGCTCCGGCTTCCCGCCTCATTTTCGGTGCACCACTGTCAACATACCCACAAGTATATCACACTTGTGAGCATAGTTTTTTGCGCTGCACAGATGATTCTATGCCAGCGCAGGAGTGCTTGCAGTTTTCATCAGACAATGACAATCACTTGTACTCCGCCTTTCTTTATCATTGACCAAGATTTTGCCGTGTGAGCAATTCCATGCACACATTCCTTCAAGCTCGTTACAAATCAGTACAGAGAATCCGTAAAACGAACGGGTAGCAATGTAGCGTCTCAAGTACCATCCGCTCCCTTCTCCGACTCTAAACACTGCTCGGAAACCATTGCGCACCACCGACGCTCCACATTGGACGCCGTGGACTTGATTTCTGTATGGTATGAACGATAAGTTAGTCATTTCCCTTTTAAAGCGGGGACACCACGTGTATGGACGGAAATAATTATGAGGTGCGTTGTATGAACAGTGTTAACGGAGGACAACATCATGATAGAAGCACCGCGAAAAAATGAAGGCACTCACCAGATGAGGGTGGGTTCTTGACCAGCCTGGCCACAATTTTCCGGAGCTTGGACTTCTTGAGTGACTCAACCGTCATCGGCAGCCTGTCTATAATCTGCGGGCCTGTTAGTAAGTAGCATCGTTCTGGTGAGGAAACGGCCCCGGCTCACTTGCACCAATGGCATGATTGTCTCTGACAACAAGGTGCCCTCTTTTTGGTCCCCCTGCTCGGCATGACTCACGGTGAACGCCTGCTTGAGCCACCTCCACATAATGTCAGCCGCAGTGCGGTTGTCAGCCCATGCGCGAAAGTAGCAACTACTCGCGCTGTCACGAATTTTAGTCAGGATCTCGAGCCGCGTTTCCACGTCGACGTCAGCCACGCCATAATCGTAGAGCCGCTTCATTAGTGTTGCCACTGCGTCCGGGCGTGAGAGTTGTTGCACCTCAATTAATGGGCGGATTGCGATGAGTAGTCTCTCCTTGTGTTCCGCCAACGTCAGAATAGCCGGAGACGGTTGCTGCGACTGGTAGGTGCTCGGAGTCAATTGTTGCTGGGGCTGTGGATGTGCAATATGGACCGAAGATGGATCTTTCGTGGGAGAGAGGGGTGAGGGAGGTGAGTGATTCTGTTTCGGAGGTGGCCACACCAGGGAGCGCGGCTGGGGCAAGGTTCGCGAAGGCTCTTTAACCGATTCCCAGAAGGCACGAAGCTGCTGAAACGGTATCGGATTGTGTCGAAGATGGGTGGGATTCTGGACGGGAGCGAGTGGCGGTGAAGTCGAATAGTTCCGTTCCGGAGGCGGCGGCCACACCATATCTTCAACTACAGCCTGGGTGAGGGGCCTCGCGGTTGGGTCCTGTGCCCAGTAAGCGGTCACATCCCGCCACAGTCTATCTGACATTGACGGAGTTCCGGAGGGACGTCCTATTCGTTCACCCTGTATTATCTTTAAGATCGCCGCAGGGCCAGTTAGTCCGAATGGAGCTCGACCTGTATAAAGCTGAACTAGCTAAATGATGGGCCAGCGATGGGCTGAGTTCTCGTACCTCGATACAGAGACACCCAAACGCAAAAACATCACTCGCTGGTGTTCGAACAGACCCACTTTTGCCGAATTGTTCGGGGTTGATTAACTCCGGAGCCATCCAGTAAATACTCCCTGCTCGGTTTGAAGTACCATGGTTGGTAGCATCAGAGACGCCGCTAAGACCAAAATCAGCCAGGCATGCTCTCCAGTCCTGGTCGATCAGAATGTTCGCCTGGAAAACACGAAAAATAATTAATGATTTATGGAACTGAGCAGTACTCCTTACTCCTTTGAGGTCACCATGAACGACATTGTGAGAATTCAGATATTCAAGGCCTTTTGCAACTTCAAAAAGCTACGGATGACAATGTCTTAAGCGCATGGCGAGATTCCCCAAAAAGGCAACCAACCAATTTATCTACATTGGCGCGACCGTGAGCCTGCAGGTAATTTAAAACGGTGCCGTGCTCCATCCATGGAGAAACGATGCAAAGAGTTGGAGGAAAACTCTCTTGATCGATTCCTAAGAAGGCCAAGATATGCGGATTGTGAAGCTGTTTCCAGACGAGAGCCTCTCGATGAATTTCCTGTTCTCCCTCAGTCAATCGGCTTGCGAGGTGTTGAGGCACTCACCCGGTGAAGACGGCGCAATTCTTGCCCATGAAGATAACGCCGCACGCATTTCAAAGCTACAGTCTGGTCGCCATATGAGGCCCGATAAATATCTCCAAATCCCCCTCTGAATGTGGGGTGTTCTCCGCGTCCACTGACACCAGTGATGAAGAGGGACGATGGGAGCTTGTCAGACGCTTCTGATAGCTTCCGTATTATGCGGTGAGCCTTCCTACGGTGCCCCGATGCCACAAAAACATCTTTGTCCAACATCTAGTACCTGAGATCAGTTTAGGCATGCAGAAGCAGGAGAAAAACTAACTTCCTGGACAACGTCAAGAAAAGATTGCGCCGGATCGCCCTCCAGTTTTAACACATCATTCTCCGTAGATGCGGAGTCCAAGCCAGATATGAGGAGGGCGGCAATCCCCTCCTCATCTGTGCGTAGGGCATCCCGGAGGTTTGAATCGTCCTCGAGACCAAGCTCGGAGGATAACTGATAATTAGAAACTCAGTGAAGAAAAAATTGCCAGAGTTGTGTCCGTACCTCTAGCAATGTTTTTCGGCAGTGCAAGCTTTTCACTACTCCAGTAACAACATCACCAAATTCCATTGAATCACAGTATCCATCCAGTTTCATCCAAAGCCTGGCTGATTCTTCGCGTTCACTCAGACTGCGGCTTCCTGGAATTTAGAGATGATATTACACTCATGATCAGTTAGATAACTTACCCAAGGTTTCGGGGGCAAGCCTTCTTAAGGAACATGATCAAACTCTGCGAGGAATTGAGAATCATTGCAAGAAACGGGGAATGCTGAACTGATTGCCTGATAAACCGAGATCTTGCGTGGAGTCAGTGAAAGTCCACCCTGAAGTTCACGTCCAGGTTCAGCCGGAAGGTGGCTTCCTGCAAGTCCGGATAGAGCGAAGGTAGTGCCCGCTCGCCCAGGTATGGGCATTGCCTCATAAGAGTTCAGTTGTGTCAAGAGACACGATGATGATGGCACGGCCGCATGGGAAGCATCGTGGTACATTCCATGGAAGTGTGATGTCACCTGTTGAACGTTGATCGCCGGCCTTGCTCCTGCAGCGAGTAAAATAGCGTGGTTCAATTGGTTCTAGCTGACAGTACAATTGAATGTGTGATGAGAGACTCACCAAAGAACGGTGGACCTGGAAGGTTGCTGGAAGGCATGATTCTGAAGGAATCCGGATATCCGTTTAAATAGACAAGTTATACTTTATCCGTCTCTCTTGGCACTTTCTTTACTCTTCGAAATAATAAAATCCACTGAATTGTTGTTGCTGAGTTGTTTCTGAGAAGGTGGAGGAGAGTCAAGAAGGAAAATTTACGCCGCGATGGCCTTTGTTTTCAACAGCGCCAAAGTGCCAACCATCGAAATCCAAAAGGGGAAATTCGCAAATTCTGCTTCCCGCCATCATCTCTCATTCGATTCCCTGAAGTACGCGATTCGCGCGATCGGAAGGGATGCTCTTTCGTCTTGAACATGATATTGAGGTCAATTTGGCGGGATTAGCGGGGCAGGTTGCCGCAAACGGCGATTTCATACAGCTTTCCCAAAATTGGGTTTCATAACCACAGGCTCCAATCATCACTGCAGATTATTACCATGATCTGCGTAGTCACACCGCTTGTTTTCTTGGGCGCTTCTGAGTCGATATCAGCGAACACGACGGCAGACGAGACTTGATGGTATGTTTTCATCCTAGCTCGCTTTATTCTGCAATGCTTCCCTGAGATCCTCTCCTCACCTCCTCTCCATCCGGAAAATCATTTCGACAGCATGATCAATATTTAACTTTGCTCGGTTCTGTCTCTGCACATCGCGGATATTCTCGATCTGGATTGGTTCCACGGAATTTTTCTCTTTTGCTTCGCCGGACGTCATGATATTACAGGTGGCCTTGAATCCGCATAAGCCACCGCTGGAAACAATTGTGCGATATCCCAGCGCTACGCGTATGTGAATCTGCGCGAGTTCACTTCTTCCCCAAGTATTGCTGTCAAATATGGCCCCTTGTCCCATACATCCCGCTACCCGACATTGAAACTGTTGTTCCCCAGGAATTCTCTCTCTGTCTCTAGTCTATGTCGAGTCAGCACCGATTTTCAACATGGTTCGGCATCGCCCGCCGGTGTTCCCACGGTTCGTTTCTCTTCCTAATCATCATCACCAAACTTCAACATTTCATATTCCCGTTCACCTGCTTCTAAGAGGTCTAGCATGCTTCATCATGTTTTCCTCCAGTCTTTCTATCCAACAACTCCATACAACATTTATTTCCCTTCAAGGACAACATCTGCGCCGATGCCGCCTCGACTTACTTCTCGTGAAGCACTTCAATGTTGACTGTGAGCAATACTACATACAAATGTACCATCAAAACCCCGGCTCACTCATCCTTAATTCAAAGGGTAAGGAGTCCTTCCTTCCCGCTCAGAGATCTGAGTCGGGAAGATCGACCTCCTTGAAAGCCCACAGCTGATTCTCGTTTCCGTCAAGCTGTCCCCACCAGCCCTGAATTTTGGTGGCGTTGGCCGAAGATCTAAATATGTGTTACTTGCCCTCCGAGCAGAAATGATAAAACAGGGAATTATAATTACCCGCCGTCGATGTCCAGGAAGGCTATAGTAGCCGTCAGCAAGGATGCCAGTAAAGGGGGCAGAAGGTAATCTTACTCTGCGACCCAACGTTACGGACCCTACGCCATTAGAGATAGTACCGCGTTCGGGAGCATGAGACACACTTGTAGAAGCCGTCTTCGCCAATTTTGATAAGCTCCCACTCCTGGTAGGTGGTTGTCTTGTCTCCGGAGCCGTCGGCAGCCTTCGAGCAGGTAACCTGGGTTCCATCCGTGGCATTCCCTACGAAGTTTGTGAGGACAAGAGCGAAACTTCCGCAACATGGTGGCCAGTTCAACTTCTTCTCATGCATACTCACCATCTTTGATTTCGAGGTATGTCCCGGTCCGAACGTTGGAGAGAACGTATGAGTCGTACCCCATCCTACCGGTGTACTTTACGCTCCAAACCTGATTGGGGAACTCAGGAACATTGGGCTCGAGAGGCGCCCAGCCGTGCACTTTGGTGCCTGTGTATGCACGTCTCAGTCCGGGTTGTGCGAATCAAAACAGCACCGAGCGAAATTCAGACCATCAGCGCTATTTCCTGTCGGGACAGGTGGAGTGAGCAGACATACTGGATTTAAATGTATCCGGGTGCATACCTCCATCCAGATCAATCCTAGTCTTGGATTGAAGGTTGGTGATTGTATCTGAATTCGATGAGCAGACTTAAAGCAAATCCAAAGACTACGCACAGAGTCCCGCAAAAATCGGCATGATGATGCAAAGAAGTGAAGCGCGCCTGGTGGATAAAGCGAGTGCGCTGCGACCCCCCTTTTATACGTCGACCTCAGGCTAACGGCTCGGCGAGCGCGGGGCCAGGAAAGTACTAGTTCGGCAGGAAGTCGCTGGTTGAAGGTTGTTCTTCCCCTCTTTGAACTCTAGTGTATTAGCGATTAGGATGCGAACAAGCTCACTTACACTTCTCACTGTAAATAAGGAATAAATCACCGATAGGCTATAGCCTGGAGGACGTCAGCAGCTCTGGCTTAGACCGGCTGACGAGATACTACATCGTCAAAGGAGCGGTTAATCCCAAAGATGCCTCTATTAGCAGAGAGGACAAAAAGAGGAAGATAATGAGCGCTACCCGACAAGACCCTCGTACGATTTGGATAAGCTTGATCTTCGTCCTCGGGAATTAAATGGTGAACCAGTAGGTACCAGAAGGCGCAACGTTTCACTGCGTTCCGGCCCCTCGTAGACAAAGGGGTAGGCTACGTCCGTACATAAAGATGTACTCACATGTATGTGACTACACATTAGCCGAGGTTGTTGTACCACTGGCCTACCTACGTAGACCCATGTAGACCTAGGTAGCCATTGGCGTAGATGCATGTGACTCCAAATTGTCCAAATTTTACATACAGGCGAGGCTTGGGACGAAAAACGAAAAATGGAATGAGGCGTTGATGAGGCGAGGTTGTTCTACGGCATGTAGACACATATCGGCAAGCGTAGCCCAATGTGGAATTGATGTGACTACGTGACGTAGAATGCCGAAGACGAACCTCGGAGCAAAACGCTCCGATGTGCCGTAGACACATGCCGTAGAAGCATGTCGGCAGGACCGATGTTTATAAGTGGGAAGGCCTGATGTGCTTCCGGGCCAAAATGTCAGGACTGGCTCCGGGATTTTTGTCAGGATTTACACAGGCCTAAGAGTCAAAATTGGGTCGAAAATGTCAGGAATTCCAATTTTCCGGCAAAAAAGGGCATTTCTTGAAAAAAAAAATCTTCTGCTGCGCGGTTTTGTCAGGATTTCGAACTGGCCTGGGGGCCCAAAATCGAAATTTTGTCAGGATTTCACACAGGCCAAATGCCAAAAATCTCCGATTTTCATCAGGATTTTCATCAGGCGTATCCGGGTATAAACATCGGTCCTATGTCGGCATCCGTAGAATGCCGTAGTTACACGTGGTTAACGTGTGACTACGGGGGCCCGGAACGCAGTGTTTGCCGCGAAATTCGATGGCACAAGCGCAGCTCGCTTCAATATTGTTGCTGCAAACGGTCAATCCGGGGCTTTGAGAGCGCGGAGGCGATTGGAGGCGTCGAAACCGCATATCGTGCTTCTACGTTGTTATTCATTGTACCGCGTCCTGTGTGTTGTTCAGTCTTCCAGCTTCGTTAACTCAACTTCCGTCCTGTAACTTCGTCAACCTAAGTTAGCATTCGACTGGAATGAAATTAACCGCACATACCTTCGTTTCGACGAATAAGATCAAGTAGCTGAACCGGGAGCGGGAATGGAAATCAGAGGGCGTGTGTGACTGACTGCAGCACCTCGAGTAAGACGCCTCCAAGTACCTAACGCCTCGATCCTGTACGCGGATGAACGAACGTTGCTCCAATCAAATCCACGAGCATATCGGTTTGGGCGTAGTCACGGTGTTGAGGAAATGGCGCCTCCAAGATGATCGGGGATCGCATACATTCTACAACAAGTTATATTCTGAGCAATAATCGGTTCAGTGAAGGTACATACGTGCATCGGAAAGAAAGGACTGAGCCTCTACACAGGATCCAAGTGAACGATTTCGCCTCAACGTTGCTGGTATTCAAATCACAAAAAAGTTGTGATTAAGGTTCAACGCACCTCGGCGAGGTTGAATTTGATTTAGAAGGGCTAGGAGCTGTAGAATATATGTCAAATTAAATTGGGTTGGCTCCGTGATGCGAAGAGAGGTTTGGTTGGAGAGTTTGGGTGGTTGAAGGGGCGCGAGAAAGAAGGAGAAAGAGTACGCCGTTGGAATCGACCAAGTGTGCTCGTCGATAGTATTATATCTGTAGACTGAGCTTGTGAATAGGACAAACCTATAGAACTCTGTCGTCCTGAGGGCCATGTTCCTCTTAACGGACGCGGCGTCCCAGCATACCGAGCCGCACAAGCAAGTGATTGCTCCGCAAGATGCTTGGAAGTACGTTGGCGCCGTTCATTTTACTTTCTTTTACTCTTTGATAACCTACCTTGGAGCAGGACAACTCAAGGACGAACCTAGAGCTGTCGTATATGCGCTCTTGAATAAATTCACGCTGAGATGGCAACCGCAGTATTTGGCCTAGCTTGGCGTGGGATTTCGGTCTCCACACACCGCCCCTTTGAATATTCCCTTCCCGTTCCTTTTACCTGTTATGCCTTCGCTGGGCGCTCTTTCTCTGGGCTTAGCCCTTCTCTTTTCTCTCCCTCAAGCCTTGGCTGAAATAACCGTATACCACGCAGACCAGGCTGCCTTTGCCACTACTGCCTCGGGCGCATCTGCTACTGGTGTCTACAGCGGCGTCGCAGCATACAACCCCTCCACCCTCCAACGTCCCCCGCTCCCAACCGCCTCCGTTCTTACCACCATCCCTGTCCAGCTTCAGAATGCGGGCACACCGAACCTCGGCATCAAGCAAAAGGGCTCGTTCATGGGCTTTTCCATCGAGATGTCTGTGACGAATCAAGTTTGTGGGTGGGGTCTTTCTTTTTTCGACGTGCACTAACTATGCACAGTGGGCAAGAACTCGACGTTCATCCAGATCCCCTTCCTCAACCTGATGGCCAACATCCAGCAACGCGCTGGGTCAGTCATGGTCCGCGTCGGAGGCAACACCCAGGAATCCGCCACCCTCGTCGACACCCTCGACAACGGCCGCATCCTCGAAAAGAACCTCACCGGCATCACCGGCACAACCCAGACGCCCCCGCTCGACTTTACCCTCGACCTCATCTACCTCATGCGCAACATCTCCGACTTTGTAAACGTCCACTGGTTCATGGGCATCCCGTGGTTCGTCACCCAGCCGTTCGACCTCGGCATCGTGCGTGCGTCCACCGAGATCCTCGGCGACTACTTGCTGGGTCTCCAAGCGTCCAACGAGCCCGACATGTACAACTTGCACGGCCATCGCCCCCCGACGTACAGCCCGTTCGACTATGGCGGCGAGTTTTCTGATTTCCTCGCACAAGTCGAGGCCGCGGGCGTCGACCCCACCGGCCGCGGCCGCGCCAACCTCATCGGCCCCAACATCGCCACCTTTGCCTGGACCCTTGAGCAGGTGTGGGACACAGGTTTCGTCGACACCTACAACTCGAATCTTGCGTTCCTCGCCGCTGAGAAGTGCGTGTTCTCCTTCCTTACTTCGTTCCTCCCTCTTTCATCACAACACACACTAACACGCACACCCCAGATACCCCGCCGACAACTGCGCCGTCGCCTTCAACACCGGCGGCGAGATCGTCGACCCTCAGGTCAAGCTCCCCGACTACCTCACACACACCGGACACCAGAATCTCCTCAAGCAGTACCTCAACACGACTGCGTATGCCCAGACCAAGAATAAGCCGTTCCTCATGTTTGAGACGAATACGGTGGGTGTTTTTCTTCTGACGTATTTCCTTACGGGCTGGTCGTGAGGACCTGCCCGACGTATTTCATCGGGCGCCGCAGGCAATCCATCTGGAGCGAGCCGCAAGGCGAGAGGCTCTCCGCGCCGCAGGCAATGGCTGGCGCGTTAGCGTCTGCCCGACGGATTTTATCTGGCGCCGCAGGCAATGAAACGGGACAAGCCCTTGAGTGTCCCCGGACTGGCGCGTCAGCGTCTGTCCGACGCATTTCCTTACGAGGACCTGCTCGACGCATTTTATTGGATTGCCTGCGTCGCAGACATTCTTCTGCGCCTGCGGCGATACATCCCCTTGGGTGTCCTTTTCTGCCTTCCCTACTCTCGCCAGTGGAGAAATACTCTTCTTCGTTCGATATCCTCGCAAAGGAAACCCTTAACTAACACACACACAGGCCTCCTGCGGTGGCTTCAACGGCATTTCCGACTCATTCACGGCCGCGCTCTGGGGATTGGACTACGCGCTGCAGATGGCGCACTCGAATTTCTCTGGCGCCATGTTCCATTTGGGTGGACAGAATGTGTTTTATAACGTGCGTGTCTACTGTGTTTTTTCTTCCTACGGTTTCTTACCCACCCTCCCTCTCCAGCCCTTCACCTCCCCGCCGACCAACCAGTCGACCTTCCACCAGTGGACCGTCGGCCCCATCTACTACTCTGCGCTCGTCATGGCGGAGATTTTGGGCCCGTCGAACACCAGCCAGGTCCTCGACCTCCCGATCGCAGGCATCAGCGAGCACACGCCCATCTATGGGATTTACGAGAACGGGACGCCGAAGCGGGTGGCGATTATCAACTACCTCGATGACCCGACCGGCGCCAACGACGTGAGCGCGGTGATCAGCATCGGCGGCGGGACGATGCCCGCGCAGCTCAAGGTGAAGCGTCTCGAGGCCGACAGCGTCACGCAGAAGGGGAACATCAAGTGGGCGAATCAGGTTTGTGCCTCCTGCCTACCACTTTCTTACCCCGATGAAACTCACCACACCCCCAGACCTTCGGCGGCAACTTCGAGTCCGACGGGCGGCCGATGGGCACCGAGGTGATCGAGACCGTCGACTGCGACACCGGCGCGCAGACGTGCACGATCAAAGTCAAGGCGCCCGGCATGGCGCTCGTGTTCCTCACGGACGACGCGCAGACGCAGGACGGGGGGATGCCGAGCGTGACGTTTGCGACCACCGCGCGGACGAAGACGCACAACACCGCGACCGTCCCGCCTGAGGTGCTCGCGACGTCCAACGGGAACTCGTTCAGCGCGCATGAGCTTGCTGGGACGAGCAAGCCGCCGAGTGGGGCGCCGCGCGCGATGCAGGCGCCGTTGGTGCTTGCGGGCGTGCTTGTTGGTGCTGTGGTTGCGCTGCTGGGCCGGGTGTAGGTTGTTCCGCGTAGTTTGCGTGGTGAGGCGTATTTGCGGAGTCGAGGGGGCGGTTGAAAGTTTCGTCCTATGTAGAGGCTACTTATTGACGATGCGCCGGAGTCTTTCATTGACGTGAACGTCGGACACGATTATAGGGTAGATAAAAGCTATATTAATGTCATACCCATCCACACCCAGGCGGTTAATGTTGTGCTTTTGGAGTGCTCAGTATTTTGGGTCGCTTTCAACTGGGTTGCAGTCGGGACTTCGTAAAAATCGCGAAATCGCGGTCACGGTGAGAGGTAAATTTGTCTGCGATTGTTTGGCAGCGCCATCTCGCTGCTTCTCCTCTTCCCACAATGTCCAGTTATTTTGGTCAAGTCGAAATCGTGTATTCACGCGCCCGAAGGATTCTCATCATCATGGTTTCCCGAATGAAGGCGTTCACCACGGTTGGATGGCCTGTTGCAAGGACCCGCAGCCGCTCAAAGAGTTGTTCAATGCCGGGCGCGTCGCAGTGAGCACTTCGACAAGTTCGTGAACGGCAAGGGTTCCACTCGTTGCCAATGCTTTAGACGCGATGCACATTTGCAACGCACGAATACTCGTTCCCTTCGTCCCCTCGACCACACTGTCCACAAACTCCCTCGAACAACCTCTTTACCCGCAGTCTCAGCTTCATTCCCGCGCTCCCCGACCTCTAGCCAGGACCACTGCCAGCCTGATCTGGACCTCGTGTTTCATTCGGATGTCTTTAAGGTGTCTGAGATTCCTGCACTGCTCGGCGTTCTAGCCTCAGTGTCTCACATCTCCGCAAACTCAAAGGCCTCTTCGCGCACTCTGCCTATTCTCGTTAAAAAATCAGCCTACCCCAAATGCACGAGACGTCCATATCGGAATCCTTCAATTGCTGAAAAACGGTGCAAGTCAAGTGCAAGTGGCCCGGTGAGATGTATGTACATACGGCTGTCCATAAATATCTGATATCCTTCCACGACAGCTTTCCTGAACAGCTTTCAGGCGACGATCAGATAACATGCCACTCAGTAATAGCCAGTGAGGTAATAGCCAGTGAGAATAAAAACAAAAACCTCGACCGGCCGCCAGGGTCGGTGCAATGAAACTGTCATTGCAGTCTCAGCAGTGTTCTACCGACACTCTACGTGAGTGTTTCAGAAATTTCTGAGCATAGTATTCCAGGGCGTACACCGGCCATTGTGGGTCGATCGCAAAAAGACGAAAGAAGGAATGTCATTGAAGGAAAGCACTGGAGCCAGGGAATCCACGGCTAAATTACTGGATGTGCAGGGTATTTGTTGGAGGTGGCAGTCACTGGGCAGGGGTTTTGTAAAAAGCGGTGTAAACCGTGTAATATGCTAAGACTGCTCGGTGATTTTTTTGTCACGACTTCCACTGACTTCGAGCTGTTGCCTATTTTTTGTTTACGAGGGTCGGTAGACGAGAGCAGGTTCGGGGAAGAGCTCGCTGCTGTCGAGAACGAGCATGAGACGCTGTGTGTTTGTGTTATCATTGGAGGCTTACGACCTTAACTTTTGCTCTCACGAGTCACCAAACTTCCACTCCACCGGCACATACAAAGCAGTTCTTTATCTGGCAAACGGACGCATATAACCGATCTAAGTTCGACTCCTCCCTACTTTTCAAAGGTACCGGTAGCGCCGGGAGCAAGCTTCATTGCAACAGAAGGCGTTGTTGTTTCATCGTTTTCACTGTCATGCCAGGCAGCATACTACGACTCGGACGAGTAGATTAACACTATCGGAACTCCGAGATCGTAACTATAGCCTCATCCTCAGTTCACAGCTTCCCTCATGCGGACACGAAAAGAAACGGAGGCTGGATCCGACAAGGTTCAAACGCATGTGGATCGCGCCCAGTATCCACTTTCAGACCTCAGTTTTCATTGTCAAGCCGCCATAAACTGTGTATAAACTGTGGACTACTTACTATACGCCACGCGGACGATCGACATCCTCGTTGCCTACCGCACCAATTGCTGGTGCCTGTTTAATCCGGCCCGGATTAAGCGGGTCTGATACTTCTCTTCACACTCTGCGTATTCTCTCAGCCCAACCCATCTGTACGCCTTAGGCATCTTCCCAACGGATTTGAGTCCTTCGCATCGTACGTACCTTCAAGCGCCCATTGCTCACGCACGTTCTCCAGCTGTGGCTCCGGGCCGAAAGTTGCTCAAACCAAATTTGCGTATTTTCTCTCCGATTTTTTTTTCGGTCCTGCAGCCCAGCTCTTTTCTTAGTTATCAGTTACCTTCTAAAGCAACCTGGTAGCTCGCTCCACTTCCGTTTTTGGGGCGTCGGCATCTGATAGAGGCGGAGGCTGAGCAAGAATAGCGCTGATCGTCACGCGATTCGCTTCACGGGTGTTGGTCGCTGTTGGTCAGCACATATGGTTGCTATCTGGATCCTTGTTCGTAGAGTAGTTTTGAAACCAGCGAGAGCATCTTGGGCTACCAGACGATCCGGAAATGCCTGCGGCATTGTGTGTGGTGAAACACGAAAGTTGATCTTGGAGGGCAAAGGCGGGAAACACAAACAAACGACGCGACCATCAGACATCGGCGTCGTCTTCCATGGCTTCCTACACCCCGACCTCCCTCACTCCCTCCCGCCCCGCACCGTCCCCGTCCATGTACTCCTCGTCCCAGTCAACCCTCCTCTCATCCCAGTCCCCAATCAACTCAAAGTCCGCCCTGGCAAACAACGGTTACAACCCCGCCTTCACCTTTAATCCCAGCTCGCCCTCGAGCTCATCTTATTCTACATCTTACTCGGGTATCGGTGGCTCGCCTTCATCATTCAACGGGAATGGCGCTGGTGGCGGCGTCGTCAGGCAGGGCCCGGTTAGCGTCAAGGAGGATGGTACCTTTGCCAGTTGGATCTGGAAGGTCAAGTGGCTGGTCCTCAAGGAGATGACCCTCACTCTGCACAAATCTGAGGTGCGTTACGCCGTTATATGCTTGCAATAAGCCGTTCTGCCTGTGCGGTGTCAGTGGCCAAGGGGCCGTTCCACATCTACAGCAATCTCGCCCATGTCTGACTCCGCTTGCTAATACGTCGTCCAGAGCTCACCACAACAGTCTGTAATCCTCCTCCGCGACATCGCAAACATCGAGCGAACAGACCTCAAACCCTACTGTCTACTTCTCGAGACTCAAGACCGGAAACGCTATTTTTTGTCACTCAAGAACGACGAGGAACTTTATGGTCCGTCCACCTAGTCATTCGACATTCGTTCCATCCCGTTTATCTTGTCGTCCAGGCTGGCAAGATGACGTCTACTCGCGCTCGCCACTAATGGGCGTGAGTAATCCGACCAACTTTGTGCACAAAGTCCACGTTGGATTCGATCCTGTCAGCGGTGCATTTACGGTAAGCGTGCCGTTGGTTGATCATCACCAATAATTATTATAAGGCTGTCCACGTGTCTGACCGCTCACTGTCAACTCAGGGCATGCCTGACCAATGGAGCAAACTGCTCACGAAATCCGCAATTACTCGCGAAGACTACGCCAAAGATCCGCAAGCCGTGCTCGATGTACTCGAATTCTACACTGACCACCAGAAACGAGAGCTCGAGCGAGAGCGGGAGATGGATACCGGCGCGCCCGCCCGCTTCAATGCGGGCACCGGGCTTGGCGGTATGGGCAAGCTGAGCGGGATGGGCGGCTCTACGTCGTCGTTAACAGACCGCCCCGCCATCAAGCGGCAAGAGTCGGCGCCTCCAGGCCTCGACAACAACGGCTCGACACTCACCTCCAGCTCCTCCTTCTCCGCGGCGCCACAACGGCCCGCCCAGCAGCAACAACAACCACTGCAGTCCTCGCGCCCCGCACCACCACGCCCCCTCCTCACCGGTACCCGCCCTGCACCGCCCGCACCGTCATTGAGCAATGGCCCCGCCGTGCCCGCCAAAAGTCCCAACGATCTGCCTTCCTCCGCAGACCTGCGCGCTCGGCAGAAGGCGCTCGGCCCGCCCGCGACCGGCACGCTGCCTCTGCGGAAGGACTCGCTCCAGACGCAGCCGAACCAGCAGCAACAGCGGCAGGAGCAGCGTGCGGAGGCGGCGAAGCGAGAGCGCGAACGGGAAGCGCAGCGTGAACGCGAGCGGGAGCGGGAGCGAGAACAGCAGCAGCAGCAGGAGCAGCGACCGCCACTTGGCCCGCCGAGCAAGACGGCGCCTGTGGCGAATGCGCCGGCGACGAGTGCAGCGGGTGCGGTGGCGGGGCCGCCGCCTGTGAAGCCGCTGCAGCCGGCAAAGAAGCCGATGATACAGTTCGACGAGAAGGCGGGCGAGCGCGCAGGGCAGGGGCAGCAAGGCGTCGCGGCGGCGGCGGCGGCGTTGGAGAAGAAACCCGGCGAGGGTGGCGGTGGGATGAAGGAGAAGCGGATAAGTACGATGACGGAGGTGCAGATTATGGAAAAACTGCGGCAGGTGGTGTGCGACGACGATCCGAAGGCACTTTACAGCAAGATCAAGAAGGTCGGGCAAGGGTATGTGGTAGTCGCTTTCCCCTCCTCGTTTAGCTTACTGACTCGCGGTGAAGCGCCTCGGGACATGTATACGTGGCGAAGACGCTGGCGACGGGCAAAAAGGTTGCCATTAAGGAGATGGACCTATCGCACCAGCCGCGGAAGGAGCTCATCGTGAACGAGATTCTCGTCATGAAGGAGTCGCAGCACCCGAACATCGTCAACTTCCTCGAGAGCTACCTCGTCAAGAGCAACGAGCTATGGGTCGTCATGGAGTACATGGAGGGTGGCGCGCTCACCGATATTATCGAGAACAATACGATGGAGGAGGACCAGATCAGCAGTATCTGTTTCGAGGTGGGTCGCTCCTTTTGTTCCAGGTGCGGATGCGGGACTGAGTGAACGGGCATAGACCTGCAAGGGCTTGGGACACCTGCACAGCCAGAGCATCATTCACCGAGATATCAAGTCGGACAATGTGCTCCTGGACGCGCTTGGCCGCGTAAAAATCAGTACGCACTCTGCCTGCTATATCTCTCAAGGGCTAATTCTCCCACAGCGGACTTTGGTTTCTGTGCAAAACTCACCGACCAAAAGTCGAAGCGCGCAACGATGGTCGGAACGCCGTACTGGATGGCGCCCGAGGTCGTGAAACAGAAGGAGTACGGCGCCAAGGTGGACATCTGGTCGCTCGGGATTATGGCGATCGAGATGATCGAGAACGAGCCGCCGTACCTCGACGAGGAGCCGCTCAAGGCGCTGTACCTCATTGCGACGAACGGGACGCCGACGCTCAAGAAGCCCGAGGCGCTCAGCCGCGAGCTCAAGGGCTTCCTTGCGGTCTGTCTGTGCGTCGACGTGAGCAGCCGCGCGACGGCGAACGAGCTGTTAGATGTGAGCTTTTCCCACTTGCATTCTGACTCGCCACTAACTGACGCACGCGCAGCACGAGTTTTTGAAGAAGGCGTGTGCGCTGGCGGGCCTCGCCCCCCTGCTACGGTTCAAGACCAAGCAGTCGTGATTATGCTTGGCGCAGCCGCGTTTGTTTTATTTATTATCTATCGCACGCACGCACATGAAACGACCCCGCATTGTCCTCCCTTACATCCCGCGCTACCTCCTCGTCTTCCTCCACATCCTCCTGCATCTTCCTACGTACCTTACGCTCGCCCCGCCCCCCAATCTTACGCTCGTCGCCTCCGTGTACACTCTCGGTATATATTTTATTTCTACATTTTCGTTTCGCGTCTTTTTATTCCCGAGTCTTTTCCCGTTTTCTGTCCACGTACTCACTCGTGCCTCGTACCCTTTCCTCGTTCTCTGGAAAATGGTAATGAGTATTGTATTACTTACTTGTTGCAATGAAATAGGCTAGAAGTTCAAAGCACAGTTTGCAATCGTAGATGCGGTATCATTTTTCCTTTTTGCAAAACCCTCCTGCCACAAGCCACCGAATGCCAGCGACTTGATTTCAAGCATCCTATATGCAGGGGCGTCGTTCTATATATATATCCGGGGGGCGTCTCGACCTCGCCGCGGGAGGAGCGTACCAGGATAGCAACAGCCCTCCCGTTGTGCGACCATATCTACAGCCGCTTGACAGCCGCTCCTTATCTTCTTCGAGTTGCTACTCCACTTCGGGCATCGCTAGGCATCGCTGTGGAGAAGAAGGAACAGCGAAGGACCATATGCGTAGTGAACATCGGAGGTCTGGCGTCAGGTAAAAGCTGGTAAAAGTCGAGCAGTACTAGTCATTCTTTAAATTTGGTGGATGACCTTGAGGGCCAGCTTGCCTCTGCATCTCTTCCGTAGGTTCGTTACCTGCCTGTCAATGCCATAGCGGCATACCTAGAAATGCCGTGCGGGCAGGCTGGTGACGAAACTATCTTTGCCGGGGCTGCATGCGTCGGCCTAAGTGGTTGTATATGTTCCTTTTCGTGCTCGTGCCGCATGCATGCCTTCCAGCTTGGCCACAAGGTCGTACAAAAACTGGGAAAGTAATAGTTGCTAACGTTACATTAATAATTCATGATGCTCTCGTCGACTCCATTCACAACTCCGCCCACCTCCCTCACACACTCTCATCTTCAAAGCCGCATACGCGGATTCGTGTTTCTCTAGGTTGAGACGTCTACAAGACCCAAGTAGCACGAAAACAAGGAAAGAAAACGGCGGATCATTCGATTGAACTCGTCCATCCTCGCTGTGCAAAAAGAAAAGAAAAGAAGGATTCTACGATAGCACGCCAAAAAGATGCAGACGGGGCCCATGATTCCCGCTACAGAGAGGCGACTTTAGTAGGTTGAAAGGCACAGTCTACGGGGGAGGGTAACGCCGTTGACTACTGCATGAAGTAGGGACTTTCGTCCTGGATCTGCAGGCGGGTCAGCGTCGATTCGAAAGAGGAAGTGGAAATATGTGAGTAGAAGTCTCGACAGTCGACACCCAAAAAAAGGGCCATTAGGTTATTTCCTGAACATGAGCTTCCGGGAGCTCAAGCAACAGTAATTGCAAGACAGCACGCAAGGCAGCAACATCCACTGCGACGAAAAAAGAGCAAGAACCCAACTCACCCACGGCACATCCCCTTTGATATACCGCCGTGCGGGCCGCTCCCACGCGACCGCCGCGTCCGCATCTGCGGGCGTCTCGAGGCGCAGCACGACACCGAGCTCGTAGTTCGTAACCTAATAGATGAGGGCGTCAGCATTCAGAGAGGCAGGGGGGATGAAAAAAAGAGGTGCAGGTGCACCCGAGTGAGCACTGTCTTATCCAACTGGGGACCACCACCCGCAAACGGAAACAGCTGAAGTAGGAGACAAAGACTCACATTGAGCACCGGATTGAAACCATTCCCGCTGAGCGTTCCCCATGCACTCGGCGTGAAGTTGTGCGAGCCAACGTACAGCCATGCGTGTGGACGCCCCGCCTCCTCCTTATCTTTTCCCTTCCTTGGCGCCTCCACCACCTCCACCTCACTCTCCTCCGTCTCGCTCTCCGTCACGCTCTCGTCCTCATCCCCGTTTCCCGCGGCTGGGCCTTTCAGCGTTCCCAATATCATCTTCGTGTGCGTCCCCACCGGCCCGCTGCGGCTGCGCGCATCCGCCATACCAAGCCCCGCCTTCCCGTCGATAAGGAGGGCAGAGATCTTCGTCCACTGCGCGCGGCGGCAGAAGACGGTGCCGGCACCGGGTTCACCGGCGGTGGTGCCGCGCACAGTCTCGAGCGTGGGGAAGAGGATCCGCGTGGGGCCCTGTTGGGGTGTCTGGGTCCGGATAGGGGTAAGTGAGCGAGAAGAGAGACATGCGGGGGCGAGCGACGGGGGAAGTTAAGAAGATATTTAAAATGCGGGGGAATAGGCGGTAATGCGCGAGCCGACAACGGATAGGAGCGGGAAGGGGCGAAGTACAGATAGAAGGTAGCACGGAGTCCACCAAAAAAAAAAAAAGAGTGAGAGTGAGAGCGAGAATACGCACCTTCTTCCTCCCGCGATCAAGCCACGCTTCGAGGCCGCGTGCACGTCCACCAGCACAGAGACGGAACGCCGCGAGCCAGGGCGGGGTGTAGGTGCCGATGGAGGATGTCTGGGCCGAGATGGGGGCGTTAGCATGCTTTTCGGATTAGGATGTAAAGAGGGAGGGCAGAAAAGGAAAGGAAAGGAAGATGGGCCGGATCGGGAAGAGAAGTAGAGATGGCGGAAAACGATGGATAGAAATGCAGTAACGCACCAGGCAATCAAGCTCGAGCTCTCCACCCCCGTTGCCCTTTGCCTTCCCCTTAACCCCCCCGCCCTCGAACCCGCACCCGAGCGTTTGCACCGCGCGCAGGAGGCGCGCCTGGCCCGTCCTGCGTACGAGTGGTCAGCAGATTTCGAAAAGAGGGAGAAAAAGAAGCTAACGCACCCCAACACAGCCCTCTCGCCTGCCCACCCAGTCCACCTTCCAGGCACACTCGGAACCAGCGCTACGCGTACGCGCGTCCAGTCCCAGCCGGCTTCGAGCGGGGAAGGTCTATGCTTCGCGTTTTTCGAGCCGCTGGTGTGTTTGGAGACGGGTGCAGAAGGCGCAAGGGTCGGGAGGGGGAGGGTCGTGTGCTGCAGGTGAGGCGTGTCAGCGAATGCATGATGATGATAGGACAGAGATGGAGGACACAGGAAAGGGAGAGCCGTGGAGATGCAGTGCACTGAAGATGAGACGCACCCCCTGCTTTCCCATAATCATCAGCGCCTCCTCCACGCCCGTCTCGCGCAGCGCGCCCACAAGCACCGCTGCGAAGGATTCATGCGGCTTCTCACCTGTTACAAATAAGCTATGTACTGGATGTGATGTATCAGTCGAGACTTACCCGTACCCAGTCGAATTGTGTCCTCGCCGACGGTCACGGGCGGGAGGTCCTGGATGAAGAGGTACTGCAGTGGAAGGGTGGTTTAGCGCTGGGTCTGGGCCGTAACACGGAGGGAAATAGCGAAAAATAGACAAATGGGCGACAATCGAATGCCGAAAAAGGCATGTAAAGCGCGAAGGAATCGGAAGAGCGAGACGCACGTTCTCCACATCGCGCCAATCATGTGGCACCAGGTTCGCGCTGCTCACGATGAGGCGCAGGCCGCCGGTCTTACTGAAGAGCAGCATGTACTTCATGTGCATGCATCTAAAACGAGGGTACGGGTGCTCAGCCAATGATCGGTGTGGGAGGGCAAGAAAGACTCACCCGCGACCATCATGTAGCGGCGGACAAACGCGGATCCAGTTCGGGAAGATGTTCTTGAGGGTCGGGCTGTGCATGTGCGTGTCGTCAGTTGTCAGTAGTATTTTGAGTGGTACTTGAAAATAATGCGCGAAAAAAGTGAAATCAAGAGGCTGCGCCTCTCGAAACGTGAAAGGTGTCCGTCAAGAAGCACGAGAAAAGGGGGGGTAAAAAGTGGGGGGGGAACTCACCCGCCATCATCCTCGGCGCTACCCCCGCCGCCGCTCGTCTGCGGGTCCGTTACGAGCACCACCGGCGTCTCGGGCTCGAAGAACCCGTACAGCCATGCCGGGTCGACGACGAACGCCGCAAGCACTGCGAACGCGAGCTCGTCGCGCGGGCCGAGGACCTGGATATGCATGATTTTGGTCAGTAATTTTATCAAGGGTCGCAGTAGTACACGCCGAAGGAGGCGGCGGGCAGCACTCACCTCGGTCAGCCGGATCCCAGGCGTCTCGCTCCGGGTCGCGTGCTGCGTCTCAATGCGCAGCACCGCGCCGGCGGGGAACGTCCGTCTCCCATCCTCCTTCCCATTCCCGTTTAGAGACTTGCCAGCACCCTTTTTCGTCGCCGTAGAATCGAGCCTCGCCCGCTTCCTTGCACTCCCCTCGCTCCCGCTTCCAAAGCTCTCTGCATCTGAATCCGAGGAGTAGCCCCCACTCGATGCGGGCGGCGCAGGAGGGGGCGACGGCCCGCGGAGGCGCTTCTGCCTTGCGACGCGCTCGCGTTCCATCTGCGCGCGGTCACCTAGGAAAGAGAGCGGGCCTGCACCAGCGCTCGTGGCTGCGGCTGCGGCCGGGACTGCTTTCGGCGCGGCATCCACTACAGAGACTTCGACTTTCTTCGAAGGGTTGCTGGACGTGGTAGGCTTGCTAGAAGTGGGTTGCTTGGTCGCAATAGCCTTCGAGCCCATTTTCGGCCTTGAGGCCGGGACCAACTCATCCTCATCACTACTGATGACGAGCACCTCGACATCCTTGCCAACATCGCGCTCTCTCTGTCTCTCCTTCCTCTTCGTCCCCGGGTGCGTCGTGGTGCTGGATTGTGGATGGGCATCCCGTGCGTGCTTCTGCTTCGCGCCGCCACCCGAAGCTTTCTTCGAAGCCTCCTCCTTAAGACTGAGCGCAATCGCCAGCGCGAGGTCCGCGTCATCATCAGAGTTCATCGTCTACTCTTGTCTTATTCTCGTTTCTGTGTCAATTTCCTGTCGCGTCTGTGTGCAAGTTCGAGAATCTCGAGGTGATTTCAAATTGCCACTCGTCTCTAGCTTCAACAATCCGTTCCCAGCAAAATCTGCCCCGTTTTTATATTCGCGCTAGGTCACGATCGAAGCGCAGAAAGAGATCCGTGCACGAGACGGGGTAAACGAGGTGTAGCAGCGAGATTTCGGAGCCAATGGGCAAGATTTCTATACGGATTCGGGTTGTGCGTATCCCAGACTGCGTTGGAGGCGTGTGCAAGCGTCGTGGCCTGCGGCAAGCTTGGGTGGCGTCACGGAGGGAAGAGGAGAAAAAGGAACGGTCACGTGGGTGATTGGATGTCGTGATGCGGCGCGTCGCGTTTTTTATATGGTTTCGTAGATAGTTTGTTGAAAGAATGAGTGAATACGTAGTGACGCTCTTTCCCGTCCAGTTTTTTGAGCCTGTGGTGCAAATATACTGTACCATTTCGTGTTCCCCGTCCATCTGCATTCCTTGGACGTCCTGCTGCGAATTTATTTCCTCGGCAAGTTCACTTCTTAGCAGTACCCACCCCACGGGAAATCAACCGTACCTTTCCCAGTCCGCAGGAGCACCCGGCCAAAAAGTTCTCAATCGAACTATATCTATGACTGCGCGCGAGGATATCATTCCAGTGCTCGACGAAACAGAGGATGATGTATAGTAAGGTTAGAATGTGAACTTCTCTCCAACAAGACGCTCTGTAATTGACCACAGCTTCTCAGCATTCGCCTACGATATTCCTTTAGCACACACAACAGGAGAAAGATTCGAGGCTTACGGGATCGGAACTGTGCGGTGCGATCTTGGCATTCGCCTCCACCGAGTCCCACAGAAATGCGCCGGATTTGTCTGTGAAGGTTGTGCAATTGCCGTTACTAAATGGTGATGAATCTGCGCCAGCAACTGACCCTCGAGCCGCGTATCAAACGCTGCAGCCACAGTGCTGAAGAACATGTGTTAAATGCAATCAAGGAGAACTTGTATAGATATCCAATCACGTTGCCGCCCCTTGAGGAATAGTCTTCCAACTGAATTTATCCGTGGGCCGACCATCGGCGTCCAGGATGCCTGGAATGGAAATAAATACAGGAAGAAGAGAAAATCAATTACACACCGGCCGCCTTCATCTCCGCCTGACCGTCCTCTGTCTGGTTCATATTCGTGAGAATGGCTATAATAATCAGCGGTTAATCAATGAACCGTTGGTGCCTCGTATATGCGGCGCACCTCCGGGGTGCAAGCTATATACATTCATTTTGTCCTTCGCCCTCTTTGACAGCTCGATGGCCGTGAGGATATTCGCGCACTTCACCTGCTGATAAGTGCTGAAGTTGACATACTTCTCCGGCAGAGGGTGCTCGAGCTGCTCAAAATCGACCCCAGAGCACCAGGCGTGCGCCGCGCTGGATACAAACACCACACGCGGGATGTAGGTTGCTGCTCCGGATGCGAGTAGTTTCGGCACGAGCAAGTTCGTCAGAAGGAACGGACCAATGTGCCCGGCTCCCATCTGCATCTCGAACTTGTCTTCAGTGAGTCTGAACGGTCCGGATCCTGCGGCCGCATTGTTGATCAAAACCTGAAAGGTTTCTTCACGATAGCTCGATGCATATATTAGTACACGTACATGAAGCGGTTCCTGATACGCGTTAACCTCGGCGGCAGCAATTCGCACCGCAGCGAGTGATGTGAGGTCAAGAACAAGTGTTCGGATGTTGGCTGTGGGAATTTCCCTCTTTATGGCCTCTTCCGAAAGCTTTAACCTGCAAAAATGAATACTTTGAGTAAGATTCTCAAGACCGAGTGTCGACGTAGAACACCGTTCCAGATTATATCCCGTGATGACAACGAGTTTCGCGTGTTTGGCGATGACACGAGCTGTCTCGAAGCCGATTCCATTGAGGGAGGTGCCAGTGATTAGAACTATCGTGACATCAGAAGAAATCAACTTCATGATACTCTTCCCTCCACTCACCGTTTTTACCCTGAATCTGTTCAGCGAATGCGTCGGCGACCTCTTCGCCAGTCGTGTTGAGTGTGAAGGTGGGCAGAGACATGGTAAAATTGGCGCAATCTCCCCTCGACCAAGTCCCATTTATACAAAGTCTCCATCGAGGCAGATACCTCATTGATAATGCGATTCATAATCCAGAGCCGTAGAGCCGGAGAGCCGGAGAGCCCAGCGATTTTTCTGCCCGGAATCTTGCCGGAATCTGAGCGCTTCTGGATCGATCCAACGGCCTTTCTGTGGTGAATGGAGGACAAAGTCCCTCTGCTCTGCGAATCCGTGATGAAATTGGAAAAGAATAAACAGCCGCTCACAAAGGAGAAATTATTACACAACTTGACGCCCCAAGGAGGACCGACAATCGTTTCAGGCTGATACAGCGCGCCAAATTCGGTGGTAACTCACCCTTCGTGCTTGAGTGACCCGGAGCATGACATTTAGAAGAGAAAACAGAGTTGTACGCTGTACCCCAACTGGCTCACAACGCTTGCAGGTCATGGTGAAGTAATAGTGCTCACCAATTTTTGGAGGTTGAAGAGCGGCTTGGTAGGGTGGGACGCACAAACACGTATCGTGCCAACCTATGTATTTCAGGTCCTTCGACTACTGCCGAGCCTTAGAGTTTCAGGGATGATTCTCGGATTCTTGAGTATTTCAAAGACTGGTCACGTCAAAATATATGTATCTTTGCAGCCCGGGGAGTAGTGTGCGAGTGTATCAAGCGTCGCTGCAGTTGCATCCCTGCGAATATAGACATGTGGCTTGAATTTCTTTTGTGGACGCGCCGGCCTGTGTGGGTGTGGTACTCGATGCCCTGCTTCTCCACATCCAATTTATTCGCCGGCGTTCCCATCCATCCTGTTCCAGAACACAAAACTCCCATACCGTACCGTACAAGGTTCTGTGCACGCTGCACTGGGAAAGCAATAGAGTTCGTGTTCAGATACAATGACATTTGGAACGTATCGGAGGGTGCTGGTTGCTCAGATGAGGGTCTGTCGACGGAGAGTTGGAACTTGGAGTCGGAAACCGAGAGGTGCGGTGTGCACGTGAGATTCCGTGATCGTGCATCGCCTTCCTCCCCACCAACTACGACGATGAAGAAATTATTTGGCCGCGACAAGCCAAAGGTGCGCGGAGCATTTCTATACTCTACAGAATCCTTACCATCCACAGGAACAACCTCTTCAACCACCACCACAGCAGCAGACCCCACTTACAACTCCAATTCACCAACAGTTTGCAAGTCGAGCCCGCTCATCTCAAGACGAGGAGCGTTGGGAAGTCGTAGAGCAGCACACACCGCCACTGCCTCCAGGCGCATCGCCGCCAGTCCCGAGTCCAACGAGATCGCCGTCGCCGTATACCGTCGTCCCCGCAAACAAGTCGCCACCCCAGCAAACTCTGCGCAAGAAAACTGCCCCGGTGTTGGGTATACTGCACTCGCTCGACCCGCAACAACCACCCAGCCACGTCCGCAACCGCTCCGAAGAGCGCCCGCCAGAGCATATGCAGAAGGAGAAGGCCAAGGGCGGAGGTTTCTGGGGGCGAGGTGCGGAGAAGGACCACAATCGCGAGCGGGAGCGCGCCCTGGAGATGGAGGCGCGGGAGCGGGAGCGCGGCAGGGAACGCAGGGACGAGGAGAACGAGCTCACTCGCAAGATCGGTGCGTCTGCAACATCCTTACACTGATTACACCTGCTTACTGTGGCGTGCGCAGGTTTCCTTACCGCCACAGCATCCGAGGACTGGACGCTCGTTCTCGACGTATGCGACCATGCATCCGCGAACGAGAGCAACGCCAAGGAGGCAGTGCGTGCGCTGCGCCGCGAATTCAAGTATGGCGAGCCGGCCGCGCAGCTAGCCGCTGCGAGGGTGTGTCTACTCCCTTGTCGATATTATTACACACCAATTAACATTATGCCTCTGCAGCTATGGGCGATTATGCTCCGCAACTCCTCAGATACGTTTATCTCGCAGTCCACCTCACGCAAGTTCCTCGACACGCTCGAGGATCTGCTCACCTCGTCGCGCACCTCCCCCGTCGTCCGTGAGCGCGTCATGGATGTCCTGGCCGCCGCCGCGTACGCCTCTGGTTCCAGTACGCCTCTGCACGTCTCCCTCCTACCTAATTACTTACCACTTTCACAGAAAAAGATGCCGGCTTCCGCGGCCTGTGGCGGCGCGTAAAGCCGCGGGACAAGCCCGAGGAGGGTATGCCCTTCGACACCGACGACGCGATGTTCAACCCGCCGCTCACCGCTGGCCGCGGCGGCGTCGGCATGGGTGTGGGCCCCGGCAACATGTACGACTACGACACAAACAGCGTCGTTGCGCCCGTCGTGACGTATCACGACGTCACCGGGCCTGACACGCCCCCGCTTCCCGCCGCGAAGGCGCCGAAGGATCGTGAGCGGAAGCGCGAGCGCAAGACGAGCGAGAATTGGGGGACTGGGGAAAGGGAAAGCGGGAATCGAGACCGGGATAGGGAGCGGGAAAGGGACAGGTATGCAAATTCGCTGCACTCTGTTGGACACAGGCTGATAACCAGCGGCGGCAGGGATCGCGATCGTGACGGCGGCAAGAAGAGCGGCGACAAGGCTCACCGCGAGCACCACAGACACCGCATCATCCCGCCCGATGAGGACATGCGGCGGCTGTTCCAAGAGTGCAAGATCGGCGTCGGTAACGCTACGCTACTGAGCCAGGCGCTGGTGACTGCGACGCCGGAAGATTTGGGGAACATTGTCATTTCGGTGAGTGCAGCCGCTCGTTGTTTCATTCTGTTTCTGTTTTTTTTTGGTGTTGTTGGGAGTGAAATTCGAGGGAGTGGAACGCTCGTTCCGTCCAACACGAGTCGTCGAGTCGGACTCGTTTCCATATCGAGCTTTGGCTTGATCCGAGTCTTTGCTCGAGGGCTCCACGATTCCATCCTCTCGACTTGCTTCGAGTCTTTTCTCGAGGTAGGGTGGAATCCAAAGGCAGTCGTCGAGTAGCGTTACTCAAGTGGATGCGAGACGACCCTTGACTTCGTTGGATACAAGTCGAGTTATTGGAGTTTTCTTTACTCGTTTCGAGGCGTCGCCGCGCCATATAGCGTTTCTCGCTACGCCTCGCATTGTCGCCATCCTTTTTCGATACGTGTTGTGTGGCAGGCAGCATACGCTAACACCCGTTTTTACAGGAATTCCATAAGAAATGTATCGACTCTCAAGAACTCATATTCACGCAAATCCCTTGGGCGTCCGCGGGCGCGGAGCGCAGCCGCGTTGCGAAGGACCAAGAGGAGAGGGAACGGGAACGGGAACGGGAGCGCAAGCGTAAGACGAGCGCGAACACGCTCAATACGCTCAATGGGAATGGTACTCACGTCTTCTCAACGATCTCAATGGCAATTCTAACCCTACATTGCAGCGAACGGTAGTGTACCGGACCTTGCGCTGCCGGTATCGACGCGCGAGGAGGACCTTCTGGCGGAGTTGTTGGCGGCGAACGAGGAGCTCATGGAGGCGCTGAAGCTGTACGACGACTTGAAGAGGGTCGCGGTGGAGAGAGAGGCGGAAGATCGGAGTCGGCGAGAGGTACGGATGGATCCGAGGGTGAGTGGATTGCTTTTGCCTTCCTGTTCGTGGCATATATCTCTTCGATACGCGGCGAATTTTCGTGTTCTTCCTCCGCGTTTCGTTTTCGTTACGTTCATTCCTCCATACATTCCTCCATACTTGTCAGCTTCTTCTTCATCTTCTTCTTCGTCATCTTGGTGTTTTCTTTCCGCGGTGTCTGTTCTCGTTCCTACGTCTTTCCACTCTTTTACATCTGTACTCGCGATTCGATACTAATAACATCTCGCAGCAACGTCACCTCATCACCGAGGACGGCACGCTACACGCAGACGCCGCAGGCGTCGGCGGGGGCAGTTCCTCACGCTCGCGCTCACCATCTCCCGCGCGCGGCGCCGGTGCTACATCCCATCCCCTTCCGAGTCATCCCCAACTCGTCAGCGCCGCAGGCGACCTCACGTTCCAGGCGCCGCCGCCAATACCACAGGCTCAAGGCATGCAAACACCTCAACAAACGCTTGCACCTCCGCCCGCGGCTCCTCACGGCCCGCGCTTACCCGGCGTGGGGCTCTCGCGCACGCCGTCGCCGCATCCGGAGACGGGCTTCGTGGGCTCGGGAGCCAGCGCGGCGGACCTGGCGAACGGGCACATGGCAACCGGCGCGGTTGTGGGTGCGGGTGCGTACGGTGCCGCAGTTGGAAGTACAGGTATGGGTGCGGGTATGGGAATGGCTGCAGCTGGGCGCGTGGGCGGGCCGCGGGAGTACGCTGCATCGAGCGGGCGGGGGTCGATCGACATCGAAGAGGGGCGGGACTATCTGGACGACGACGCGCACGAGCGGCTGATGCAGCCAAGCGCGAAGGCGCTCGGGAAACGCAAGGTCGTGGCGGATGCGTACGATCGGATGCGTGAGTCTGCATCCTTTTTCGCCTCATATTTTCTCAAGAGAATATTCGCGCCATAGAACAACAAGACAGCGACGATGGGCTTGGCCTCAAAGACAATTTCGACGACCGGCCCGGGGACTCGGACGAGGAGGAAACGCCCGAGCGCCTTTGGCAGCATCTGCACCACCCTGTACAGCATTATGTGTACGACGCCGCCGCGGAACGGACGCAGCAGCGGATTCGCGAGGGGCACGCACTCGTAGTCAACGGGGTGCATTAACGGGGGTGTATTCAATCGTCGTGGTGTGGTCATCAGTAGTAGGTCTGCGTGGGGGTTCAATATTCGTTCACTGTTGTTTTATGAGGCATTCGGGATTAGAGAGCTGCATCGTACGGGGTCGTTGGTCGGGGCTGTAGTATATAACATTATAACCATTGCATGTAATGCCGCTCATCTGCATATTTATTCGAACGAACTTAAAAACAAACCGCCAGCTAAGTCTTCCTGTAGGCATTCATGGGTCGGTCTGATAGATTCGCGGGTCCTCTCACCGTCTTGGATGAAACTGCGAAGCCCGCGTCCATTTGAGAAAAATAAAGCGGATTTGTGAATGCTTCCTCGCGGCCGTCTATCAATTTATTACGACTGACGGCGAAGTAGAATCGCTCGCTTCGACACTGATGATGTTGTCGGATACATGCGGGACTGCAACAGAAAATAAAACGGCAAAAGAAAACGATCAGCGATCCACGCGTCGGCTATCGATCGAAGCCACTTGCCCGGCCAAAGCGAGATTTTGCACTGACGTCATTTACAGACAGGGGCTGATATGCACAAACTGGACGCTGAGCCGAGAACCGAAAGTAAAAAACTGGTCAGAAACACGACCAGTACAGTAGAAGCGTGGCATGAGGATAGACGCATATATTTACCAGGCATAACCAGACGGGAAAAAAAGTATGCTGCCATATACGGAAGTTGCCAACACAACGGGGGTAGGAAGTCGAATAACTGGCTTCAACATCTAGGTAGCCATATCAAGAGGTGTATGCAATGAAAATATGCCCAGGGTGTCAAAAATACATCCGGGCGGGTGCGTAGCATATACACGAACGTTAACAATGAAAGAACCGAGAGAAGACGCACAACCTGCTCCAACGTCAAGAGGAGGTAGGGATCTGGAGCATGACCCTTCCATTGTATCCGTATCTGAATGATAAGCGCTAAAAACAAGTCGAGATGGAGTGCGGTACGTATTCATGGGAACATAGGCCAGACAGGAGCTGAAAAAAAGGTGCAAGACCAGCTTCAGCAGCGGAGCGGTAGAGATCCAACCACGACGCACCCGTTATATTTCTATGCAAATGATTGGCGCTGCACAGTGCACACATGTTAAGGCGGAGACTGCTGTATGCACATGTGCGAAAATATATTCTGGACCAGCAGATTGGACAGAAGGTTACTATGTGTGCACATGCATTTTCGGTGTGGCTGCGTCTTGCGAAACGCGTTGGTATCGCCTGCTTGGTAATCCTGCAGTCGAGCGAAATTGGGACTTTGCCGTCATTAACTGACAGAATACAGCTCTGGCGCCCACATTTTTGTATGTGTGCTATTTGTGGCCAGGGTCAGAAGACAGCAAGTTGCGCCGCCGCGCTGTGGAGATTAAATGTCAGGCTAGCGAGACGGCGTTTGATTGGTAGGGTTTTTCCCGATCGAATACGCCATGAGGTAACAATTGGCAGAAGTCAAAAACAAGTGGCCGGAAATGCCCAGGATACAGCGGTGCGGAAAGATATTAGAGGTTGTAGTGCCTTGTGAACGAAGTTATTCAACGTGGGTGTATGGGTGTCGCTCGAGTATGCGGTGTAGATCTTTCACTCGAGTCTTCTCTACAGGAAGTTTCTTCGACTAGAGAGTACGAGCAAACGTGAGTAGGAGTAGCTGAAAAGAGTGTCCATATACGTCCACAAACGATGCCGAAGTGATGCGATCAAGAAACAAAAGATCGTGCTTCCATCCAATTGGCACGCTCGTCAACGGCGCTACACGGGCCACAGCACTACGGACATATGACGCCCTTCAGCCGCCAACTTGTGAGTAATTCTGTTATCACCAAGTTGCTCTTGCTCGACTCCCAGACTTAACCTACTTGCTTGAAGTTGCTTCCGGCCCTCGTACTCTTCAAGTTGTTCTGAATGGCTAGTAAGATGGGTGAAATCCAGCTCTTTGCGATTCTGAACAAATCCCTGGCCGTATCTGTGGTCGTATCTTTGACCGCTATTTATGCCTCGTTTCGTATCAGAACACGTTTTGCTCGTTCCGGAGTGGGCGCTTAGTGTCTTTATTTGGGAGGCAGATTTGACGCCGAATCTATCTTCTAAGTTCTGTTACAATCCTTTAAATTGCAAGGATGACAGTCCACTTAGCTCATATCATCTCTTCGACGTGGCTCCAATGTCGACTGGCAGAGGATACCCTGGGTCGTCCCACCCGTTCGCCAACACTCCCTTTCCGCTAGTAGGAGGCTCTGGTCCTCCAAACTATCCTCATCATACGGGTTCTCCTGCAGGATTCCAGAGCCCACGAGCGGGGGGCCCCGGTCCTCCAAACTATCCTCGTCATACGAGTGCTCCTGCAGGATTCCAGAGCCCACAAGCGGGAGGCTCTGTTCCTCCAAACTATCCTCATCATACGAGTCCTCCTGCAGGATTCCAGAGCCCGCAAGCGGGAGGCTCGGGTCCTCCAAACTATCCTCATCATACGAGTCCTCCAGCAGGATTTCAGAGCCCGCAAGCGGGAGGCCCTGGTCCTCCAAACTATCCTCATCATACGAGTCCTCCTGCAGGATTCCAGAGCCCGCAAAACCGCGCACCGGAAACAATCCTCATATACAAGGTGAACCTTTCTTGCTCTCATTTGTTTTCTTTGACACCACTTTCAGAACCTACTTTTGCTGCTTCGGGATATTGCTAGAACAAGAAATATACCAGGGTGCGGGCCGTGTGGTTATTGAGTCTGGGCCGGGGTGACCATGCTGATGAACTATCTAGATTCGAGCAAACCCTACGACAATATCATACTACGATGTGCGCACCAAACCCCATCATTGGTGTGATACGTAGTCCAGAATACCGGAAAACCCTCTTGCAGGTGCAAATCTGTTTTTATTTCCGTCCGCCCTGCACTCAACTTTTGCCAGTTGGCACATAACATTGACCTCACAAACGATCCGAGGCTTCGGGAAGCCCTCCGGAAGGATGAGAGACGCCTCCAGACAACTCTCGTTATTGTGCTTCAATCTCAGGACCATGCGGGCCGAGCACAGACCCTGAGGGGCAACGACGCGCAGAATTTCATGGATGTGGCACAAAATGTTCGCTCCTTATATTTTGAGGATATCGCGTTGACCATGTTCACATTTGCAGATGCTCCGCAAGGATATACCGCAGGAAAATTGTGCTATGGCTCGAAGAATCATAAGAAGACTATCTGAAGCTTGCAACACACTCCCGTCGTCTATTTTTATTACAGGGGTCACTAACTGTGATAACCACTACAGTTTCGGCGGCGGGTACGCAGACATTTATCGGGCTTCGTACAAGGGCCAACCAGTGGCATTGAAACGCCTGAGGGAACATATTCAAGGCGAAGATCCACAAATCGTGCGATTGGTGTGATTTTCGTTATATTGCAATGGCTTCAATTGATGTATTATCAACTCGTTCACAGAAATTTTGCCGTGAGGCTCTTGTTTGGCAAAACCTGAAGAGCCCATATGTGTTGAGTCTCATCGGGATCGATAGCAACACGTTCTCGCCTTCGTTGTGTATGGTATCTCCCTGGATGGGTGGTGGCACAATGCTCAACCATCTCAACGAAAACGGGAGGGGGAACGTGAACAAACTGGTCAGTATTTCTGGCGGTAACGACTTCGCATAAGCTTGATGATATATCTATTCTGGTGTCAAGCTCTCAGAGGTTGCTCAAGGCCTCCTGTATCTCCACTCCCAGAACGTGGTTCATGGTGATTTACGCGGGGTATTGATATTGTGATAGTCTACGTGATCCTGTATTGATCCACTGTTGCAGGAAAATATCCTCATCACACCCGATTGGACCGCTTGCTTGACTGATTTTGGACTTAGTCTGTTTTCCGACCTTTCTGGACGTCCTACTACGATGGGAGGAAATATTCGTTGGATGGCACCAGAACTGATCGCACCCGAACGATTTGGGCTCCCATTCGCTCGGACAACCGCAAGTGACGTGTACGCCTTCGGATGTGTATGCATTGAGGTGAGCTTGCTCACAAATTTGAATGTGATATTCTCTAATCTTAATTCGGAACAGCTTTACACCGGTGAACCTCCTTTTTCCTCTACTTCGAGATCAGATGCTGCCGTTATGCGACGCGTCATGGACGGCTTTCGACCGGAGAAACCAACCAGAATGAAGGAGAGGATGTGGGAGCAAGTTAATGCCTATTGGGCACACCAGCCCGCGGCCAGGCCTTCTACTCAAACCGTCGTCTCAAACATGACATAGCCGGTTTGATGTTCATATTAATGCCTGCTCTTTGTCTGGAATGATTCCTTGACCCTATCCATGCCTTTCAATATCTCGAGTTAGTCGGTACGATGTACATGTATTATTTAACTAGGATTCAATTGATCGTTATTGCAACATTTGGTTGGATTCCTTTCTCCTTGGTTGAAAAGAACAATCTAATGGAAGTTTCTTTGGGTTTAAACGCGTAAATATTACAATCTAAAATTCTTTGTTATTTTATCTTATCTTATCAGAGTTTCCGTTCATCAAGATCGAATAATCGCAGAAAACGAGATTGGACGCTGACTGAATATTCGCTTCACGGACTACCCATTCCCATTGTTAACTGTTTCTTTCGATTTTCCTCCCAGACTCGTTGCCATGGTTCCGTGTCTCCGATATCTCCGACCCCTATCCGGACCGACACCCGGCGATCTCACGCGTTGCGGGTGTGGATCAGTTTGGGTGGGCAGGCCGCAGCATCCACAACCTCCACCTCAAAGGTTCCCCAGCACGTATCATGTTCGGCGACCCAGACTTGCCACAAGTCCCACAGCACGACCACTTGGACGCAATACCGCCCGTGTCGGAACCTGTATATATGTACCAGGTGAGCGCTTTGCGGCTCCTTTGAAAGCTCTGGCTTGAAGCAAGGACCAGAACCTCTTATTATTTATCGAAAATGCCTCTCATGTTATAAATCCGGGGCAAGTCCATAATGCGCAACGACTGAGAGTTGAAACTGATCCCGACCTCTAGCCTGAGCTGCCGTGATTACACCTGGGCCCCTGCATCCGATCCTGTTGTCGGTCTCTTGCAATGCTCAAAGTCCCGCAAATTTTTGTATGAGGTGATTTATAAATGTCCGTCTACCGATCGCTGAGGACTCATTCCATTCGAAGTTGGCGTTCAAGCTGGGTGTCGCCGACAACGACGGGCTGCGACAGGCCATGCGTGAAGATCAACTGTATATCTCGGAACAAATTACCGCGGTCATGGAATCGCCTGAATCTATCAACTCTGTTCGAGCGCTGGAAGGCGATGATGCTGAGCAATTGCTCAACCTTGTGCACACCGTGCGTAGTCTCTTGTATCAATCTTACCCAAATGCCTTACCGCGGTCTAGATTCTCCGTGGAGAATTCTTCAAGACCCAGAAACATCGGTCGGGCGCCCACCAACTTGTATGCATACTATCCGAAGGTTGTGACAAGCTGCCCGCCTCCATATATGTCAAAGGGGTCACCAATTGCGAGAAAGAACCCGTTTTCGGCGGAGGCTATGCGGATGTGTTTCGTGCCTTGTTAAATGGCAAGCTAGTTGCGTTGAAGCGTTTACGAGTGAACATTCCAGGCGAAAGTGCGCGTAGCACCAGATTGGTGAGATCGTTATCTAACCGGCGCCTATACCTGACTGATTAGATCTGCCAGAAATTCTACCGAGAGGCCCTTATCTGGCAGGGTCTGGACAATCCACATGTCTTACCTTTCTTCGGTATTGACCGCGACACATTCTCGCCTACGATGTGTATGGTGTCACCGTGGATGAGGCAAGGCACTATCTTGACCTATCTCAAGGAAACCGGCAGAACAGACATCAATCAGCTGGTTAGTTGGCCATAGGTATTACCGTATTCTGGCCATCTCTGACTTATATCATGCAATCAGCTCCTCGAGGTCACCAAAGGCTTGCACTATCTTCATTGTCAAGGGATTGTCCACGGAGACCTGCGTGGTGTATGCTCTTGCGTCACTGGAGCTCACAAATCGTCCTGATTGATTTCTTAGCACAATATTGTCGTCACTCCAGACTTGAAAGCCTGCTTGATCGACTTTGGTCTTAGTTGGGCTTCCGATACTTCCAAGCTTCCCTCCAACCAACGTGGCAGTATCCGCTGGATGGCACCCGAGTTGCTCGAACCAGAAAATTTCCACATTGAATTTTGTCCGACAAAAGCGAGTGATATCTACGCCTTTGGATCTCTGACTGTCGAAGTGAGATTATCCTAGTCTCCGCATTGTCGCTTTCTCTGATTCCGCAGCTTTACACTCTTCAACACCCTTTTTCGCGTATATTCTCGGAAGCGACCGTAATGTGGGAGGTTATCAATGGCAACAGACCGGAACGGCCAACAGAGAATCCTCTGATGTCGAACGATCTTTTCGACAGCGTCACCGCATGTTGGGCAGCAAATAGTAGAGATCGACCTTCCGCTGAAGATCTAGTCTCAGCTATGGAACGAGTGGCTGCGGAACCTCCTCCGATCGAGCCTGGTCCCTCCGCCATTAGCGACATCTCTGATACTGATCAAGACCAGCCGGGCCGGGAAGGAGGGGAGGAAGGGTGGATTTCTGCACCCTCGTCATTGGAGTCTCAAGGTATGTCTGATTCCTTTCCACTTCTACGTCCTTTTCAAGATCCTCCTGCAGGGATTTACAATGCCTCCTACGATCCCTTCCCGGGTCCGCCATTCCTGGCAAATGATGACACTGGATGGCAATACAAGCCTGGGGATGGGCATGCAAATACGTTCGATGCAGATGGACCGGATTGGTTAGACCTGCATCCCAGTCGCAATCCGCAGGGACAGTGGTCTACCACTGACTGGAAATCGATGACCGAGATGGATGGATATGCCGATATGGCCAACACGATACTCGGCAGCATCGGTGAGCCTTCAGTTACTCTGGAAGACTTTTGCTCAGTCATTCGTCCAGATAATCTCTCTCTGGATTCGATCGACCGGCACGGAACGACACTGAAAGAGAATAATTTACCGGCCACACAACTTCATACGCATCCTGTCATCGATGACCAGGTCACAATAATCCACCCACCATAGGCGTTTGTCCTTGTTCCCAGCAATGGCGGCTCTGGGGGGCGCCGTCCCGCTTGGCCTTCATTCTGCACCCAGTTTATATCGGCTTATGGATGGCGGGCTCGTAACCCGCACCACCTTGATTTTTCCATCCTTACCTCTTCTGCATTGGTTTTTGGATGGCGGCTTGGGGAGATATGTCCCGCATGGTCTTCATTTCGCATTCTTCTTTGCATTGGCCCTGGATGGCGGCGCTCGAATCAGGGAGAGAATCCACAAGGACTATGAGGATCTCTGTTTGATCTGTGTAGCATTTTGGTGTGCCGCCGCGCGCCGCGATTCGGTCGACAAGGGCAAGGTATGGATATGTGGAGGGTATCTAGCAGCGCGCAGTCTGCGACTGGGTCATCCGCACCCGTAGATGTTACATCGCATCGAAGTCTTTCAAAACGCTGCGGGAGTCGTCGTCTTTGCCTGGAAGTCTGAAGAAACGATTGGAATTTGGAGTGTGTATTGTTACGGTCACATGTGACAGTGGCAACCTCTTTACACTCTCAGGCAGCTCTCTGCGCACGCCGCATAGGCTCTTGACATGGCCTTGTTATTAAGGTCTCCTCTGATCTGCGACTCTCCGCGCATCCTTCAAATCGATATTGACGTTTCCACCGGCATTCGTGGCGTACTTGTCAACACTTTATCTCTTACAAACCAGTAGTATCCGACCTGCCAATTGAAGATTTCGCGAAACTGCTGAACGGAACGCCCTTAGTTATCCCAAGTAGACATCCAGCTCAATAGCGAGGGAATTCATCGCGCACCAGTTCCCCAACTCTCTGCAAATTGATGATTTCCACAAGAGATTCCCGTCGTCGCAAATGAGCGGTCCGCGCGCCTGCTGCAGTTATTGTACCGCATTCGTCGAACACAGTCAGACACGACAAGTTGTGTGAGTGTTTGCACGGAGAGAACGAATCGCTCCAGCGGTCGATTCGCTGTAACTCGAGCTGCGGTGTGCCGTTTGAAGCTATGCCAACTCGGGCAGGTTCCCGCGCGGCGCTCTTTGGTCCGTACCACCTCGGGTGTTCTTCTCCCTGTTCATCGGCTCCTCTCCATTGATTTCTAACCACCTCTTACAGTCCACATGCTAGCCCGACTTCACAATTCCAAATCGAGTCCCAGTTCTTCCGACACTCCTTGCGATTCGGTTTGGCGGGCATGGGCGTGTAGGGACGTCCCATCTCTAAAGCTCCCATAACAGGTCAACTCGTAACGAGTGTAGAGTCGTTGGATCGATTTCTGACCCACCTTCCATTGGAACCGCGCATGCAAGAGCACGCAGAGAGCCCGCGTCAGCCCTTGTTTTCTCCGGCATATCTGGTACTTATCCGCCGATTTCACTGGTCTCGAAATCCAAATAGATGTTTATCTTGAACAGTTTTGTCGAAAACGTTCCCCTCCGCCCCCGCATTCGCTTTCGTTTTGCGTCCCGCCTGTATATGTATTTACAAAGAGGTATCTCCGACTATCATCGCTCGCAACCGGCGCCTCACCGGCATCGTCATCGTCGCCCGGATATATCGATCTCCGTATCACCAGTGGTTTTCAGAAACCGCATTTATCCGGATCTGGCGCCTGATATCTGCAGATCCAATGGCTTTCTGGAATTGTTCTCGAAGCGCCACATCTTACACCTTGCGACATTTACCTAGATCCGGCGCTTGATTCAAAACATTTAGGCGCGCGTACAACGTAAGTTTTTGACTGGTCCCGCCGAGTGCCACGATGGTGAGAGATCCCGGCTTGTTATAGCCTCGAATCTGTATACTGTCTCCACCCGCCAGCGACCACCGTTTCTATCGTTGTTGGTTGACACGGCATTCAAGGATTGGATGGAGGGTACGGTTTGTATCACAAGTGTATATGTAAATTCCTCACAGCCTGCGGCGCCAACGGCCTGTTACTTATTGACAACCCGTAAGCGCTCGACAAAAATAGTATCTTGGTACATGGTGTTGACATGTGGCTCTCGAGGCTGTGAGCCCTTACTTCCTGACTCCCGCTATGTCCCTCCAGAGTCGGGGCGATGGACAACCGACTGCCACAGAGGTCTTTCGATTCGTTCGTTCTCCGCAACTTGAAACCGAACACTCATTTCAGAAACCTCTCGATACCGCTGCTACAAAATCAGTAGTATATAACCGCTCATCGGGCCTTCCCACGTCGGGAATACTCTACCATGCAAGTCCCTACGTAGAACTTGCTTGCAATCTTTCTGATCTGTCGTAGAGCCTCATGTCATTCATCCGAGAGGCCGCTCAAAACATGAGTCCCAAGTGAGTCGTCATGACTTGGTTGTTCTTTGTTAAGACTCGATCGATAGGCTCCAACCCATCCTGAACGACTGCTTCAACTCAATGGCCGCAAAGGATATTGTTGATGGCCTTGTACAGAGTGCAAAACATCGGAAACTCCTGTCGGAGGTATCGCGCTATATCCTACTAAATTATCCCGCGCTCACTTTGCTATCTGGTAGATAGCATCGAAACTGAAACTCACAAGAGACCCGGGCTTTCGGGATGCTTTACACGCTGACGAGAAACGAATTGCAACTCAACTTGGTTTGATTTTGAACTCTGAAGCCGGCCGACGAGCTATTTTAACCTTGCGGGGTGAGGAAGCCAAACATTTCCTCGATGTCATTCAGACAGTTACGTCTTTTCTCTTTTCTCTGTTCATGAATATTTGTTGACCCAGTCGTAGACGCTGGACCGGGGATATTTGATGGCACAGGAACACAGTTCGGAGGCTCGAGCAATGATCAGGAAGCTCTCCGTGCTTACCGATAATCTTCCTCCAACACTGTTTGTAAACGTCACCGAGCGAGAAGAGCATCCACTATTGGGGGGTGCATGTTCCGACATATACAGAGGGCGTTTCCAGAACACCAAAGTTGCATTGAAAGTGATGCGTACATTTCACCGTGGTAGCGATCTACATCGGTTTCGTTCGGTGCGGATTTATCGATATTGTTTCGGGGGTTGTTCCAATCATCAAATAGAATTTCTACCGAGAAGCTCTCATCTGGAAAAGTCTTGAACACCCAAATATCCTACCTTTCATAGGAGTTGACCGAGAAAGCTTCTCTCCATCAACGGCTATGGTTTCGCCCTGGATGGTCAATGGAACCATTTTGCAATATCTCAAGAGTCACGAAAGAATTCAAGCTAATGTCAACAAGCTGGTTGGTCTCTGAGAGTTTTGTTTACGACATGTTGTAACCTGCCCTCACTTGTAGCTCGTTGAAATCGCAGAGGGCCTCCAGTATCTACATTCGTGTAATATTGTTCATGGAGATCTACGAGGCGTGCGGATTCAGTTTTTCTCCGGGGTGATACATTGATGCTTGTTGACAGGCTAATATACTGATTGACGATGAACCAAAGGCTTGCATTGCAGACTTTGGTGTCTCGTTTCTGTCGGATATCCCTTCAGAGCATACTCAAGAACGAGCCGGAGGTCTCCGCTGGATGGCTCCAGAATTAATTGATCCTGAAAGCTTTGGGACCCAGTTTGCACCGACAACAGCAAGTGATGTATATGCATTTGGATGCCTGTGCCTTGAAGTAAACTAGTTCTTCTTACTATTTATCTGTTCTATGCTCAGATTTTATGCAGGTATACACAGGCCAACCTCCCTTTGCGAAACTATCAGATGTCCGAACCCTCTTCATGGTCATGGGCGGAAATGTTCCCGAACGCCCCTTGGATACAGATCCTTTTCTTCCAGAACAATTGTGGCAGCTTATGAAAGATTGCTGGGTGAAGGATCGCTCAAGCAGACCATCAATGGGGCATGTGGTTCAAAATCTGTCTACCATGGAAACCCAGTCCAATGACACGTTCCTGGACAACATCCCTCAGCAGGAGCTTTTATTTCCTCCTCGGTGGTCAACACCACCTCCAGAATATAGCACAACCCCAGCTGTGCAGCAGATCCCAAACATCGGATACAGTGTGCCTATACCTGGGCCCAGTACAATGCAAGAGTCTGATATGACTGATACGCAGTTCTGTGACGAGTGCAGAAGCACATTCAATTCAGGAGCTAGCCTTGAAGCCTTTCAGTCTGGAAGTTCACAGATGATCTTGAATTCCGGCTCCAATCTACATGACACAGAAAATGCCACAGATGACACTCCTTCGGATTTCGCAGCAGCCACAGTTCGACCTGATCTTGTAGACAATGTTGCTGAAATTCCTGGACTACATGATAGTCATGAAAAACAAGAGACTCCAGAGATGTCCATGTTCAGAAATAGCTCATCTGGAGAAGTGTCACAGACATCGCGGGTTGAAAACAACCGGGAGGTCGTGCCTGGCAGGCAAAGCTCTGTAGAGCCTAATGAGCTGGCGGTTCAAGGCAACATTCCGTCTGGATACCCGGGACAGTCTACAGCTCCCCACAAGTTGGTTCCACCACACTCTGGTTTGTTAGATCCAGGAGGACCATTCTCTATTGGGACATCCAGGAATGTGGTACAACGCACTCTGTTTCAGGCGGATAGATTGGGCAACATCCAGTCTGATCTTGTGGCCAGGGAGACACATTCCGGCCGAGGTCACCCGGAAATGCAAATGGGCGAATAACGTGTCTCGGGCCGGGCACAAGAGAAACATAAATACGGATGCTCTCTCTCTCGCTCCAGCCTTTTCTCCAAATATGAGTCTCTATTATTCTGCCTTTCTATTCATCTATACTTCCCAAAAACACCAAAAACACGGATCCGTCCACTTTCCTTCCAGCTTCCTAAATCTCCGCTTTCTTGCTTGCCATCGCTCTCTGAATGTATCCAGTCTCTCCATAAAACTTCCGGACGTATGTAATTTCCTTCGGCACCCTCAGATTGAGACACTTTATGGACGTAGTAGTTTTAAACGATATTATTTACTCTTGTTTGTAGGTTCGTTGAATTGATCCCGCGTCGCTGATAACATCGTGAATATGACTTCATCAGCGACATTTACAGAGTGGAGACAACTTAATTTTACATCGTGGTTATAGGTGACGACGTTTGGAGTCAGTTAGAGCACATAAATCGTTAGCGGTCAAAGCGTATGTTCGCATTTACGTTATGCGTTACTGTCGCACATATGGGGAAAACTTGGTTGAATATAGGAACGGGACGTAAGCAATGAGATGAAAATGGCGGCCGCACATTATCATTTGGGGGCCGACCACATAGTTAACTTGAAAATTTCCTAGTGTTGACTGTCGAGAATTCTTCTCGGGATGGCTACGCAATAAGCATTCATGCTGTTGCGCAGTCAAATAGGTTGAAGCAACGAATTGATTCATTCTCTACAGTAGTCCAGATAAATCTTAAATCGCGCGCAAAGCTGTTGATTCCGGAAAGATCCTGCGGCATGTAATATTTGTAACGGTAAGTTCATAGGGAAACAGACATATAAAGAGAACGCGGTTTCTGCGTTCGCAAATGCCTTCAGTCTCCCAGTCCCCCATACCTGGTATTTGGATGTTTCCCGGCAAGTAGCGCAAGGAACACCCAAGACTTACTGCGCCTCGACTATTGCCTCAACTTATCCACAAAACAGATCGATTTCGCACAACATGGACTCTCGGAAGACTACTATTCGACTGGCTCTGGAAAGTGTGCACCATGAACTTCAAGCGGAATGCAGCGACGTTCAACCGTGGGAAACGGCAAACAGAGGCGCGATAATTCCCGCGCTGCAGCGGAGGCTGCCATGGTGGAACAGGGTGGAACTCCTCGAAGCGAAATTGTTGAGATAACTTGGCACAGTGCCTCTTGCGCGAGTTTGCCTAAGTTTACCCTGCCCTTCTGCTTGGTACAAGTTCGAATTTGGATCGCAACACTTTCGAGATTAGAACTGCTGCGTACCTTTCCCAGAAGTTGCGCATCTGATTCTAGGTCGCACTCTCCCTCATTCGATCTGTTGATGTGACTGCAGGCGGTGCTGAAAACGTGCAAAGATCAACACCGACTCAAGAGATCGGAGGCGCGAATATGCCTGGAACTTTACTTTTCGTCAAGGAATGCCAACGTCACTGGCGACGCGAAAAGTCTCGGATCGGATGCGAGAAGGCTTGGGACTCATAGCACTCAGAATCGACGACAACGAAGGACCGAATTGCTCCTCAACAAGAAATGAAAACGCATCGCGTCAACGACAAATGACTCAAGCTAAACGTCGGAAAGAAACAGCCAACATGCCGTGATGCGGAACGAAGGACCCCTCGCGTCGACGAGACACAACTCAAGCCGAGAAAGTCGGTACGGTTGAGAAACTCATAGATGCTTATACCCAACTCATACCACTGACCGTCGAAGGTCAAGTTGATATAAGCATTGCGAGCAACCTGAAAAGGGGATTGAATAAACTTGAACGCCAGATCATGTCCTACCTTGAGCCTCAAATTATCTGATACGACGTGGGCTATGCAGAGGGTGCTTGTGCATACGTAGACCATGCACTCAGTTTCCTAGGTGGACGGCTCGTTTTCGTCGTCAAAGGTAAGTTGGAAACACCGAGGAAAATACTTGGAGGTGAGATAACTCACTGGCGACACGTACCCTATTCGCGGGACGTCCAAATATTAATCCTTAAGGAGAGGTGCACCAGAGAATCCGTTAGAATTAGCGCCTCGTATCACATCTTCGCAAGGAGACTCGTGTCGTATCCCCTCCAGAAGTCGCATTTGGTACCTCAGTCAAAGTTGTTCGCATTTTGACCCTGACCCCCGGGTCACTGAAGGTCTCCGGAGTCGAAGACAGCGAGTCGCATGAGCCCGGTGGGTGGTCGAATTCATACTGAGTCGAATTAACTGGCAGCGAATCGATTTCACCAGCAGCAAGCATTGCGTAGTCGGTTGTACGAGCCGGAGTAGGAACGACGGAGTGGCAAACATATAAACCAGGTGAGATCCGAGGGGCCTTCGAAACGCAGCGGCGGGGTGTAGTTACTTAAAGGTCGGAGCGGCATGTATCTGGTCCGAGTTCGGGTCCGAGTGGCGTGAATCCTTGAGTCAAACTCGAGAACCAGCCCCAAGCGAATTCCAGGGCCTGAAGAGGAACGCCGGCGCCAGTGCTGCCTAACGGGTTTGAGAGCCGATGGATAGTGCCAACGTACTGGGTTAGGAAGTCGTGAATCCAGCCAGCATTCGTTCGAGTGGCATAACCACAGTTCAAGACAACCGCAACAGCTGCAGGCGTTTGCGGTCCCGGGTCTATAGACCAGCCTCTTGATGCCAGAAAGAAGGGAGACTGGAAGATCTAGAGGATACCGGGGAAGGGACCGAGTGGGACAAGAGTGGGACGAGAGAAAGAAGGAAACAACAGCAGTCGGAGTTGCGTCGGAGTCCAAACTTCGGTGATCGTCGCGTCCGTCCCCATTTGGACGACTCGGAGTATACTGAGAATTTGCACGACTGCCAATGCAAGGCAACGCATATCATACACCCACAGCCCGAATAAATAACATTGCATGTATCTTCCCCTCTCCTCGTCGTCTGCCCTCCTTCTCCCTTTCCCTTTCCCTCTTGCACCCACCCATCCTTGCGCGACGCGTCCCTCCTACGTCCTCGCAAGGAGAGGCAGAAGGACGCGCAAGTCGAGCGGCTCCTCACGCGACGGTACATCCCTCCTCGCCCCTAAGCGCACCGAGCACCGCTAACAGCGGGCCCATGAGCTCCGTGGGCGGCGCGCCGAAAAATTGCATCTGGGGTGGAAAAAAATGGGTTAGTATCGAGTTGTTGGGAAATGAGAGAGAGTAAGGGACTCGGAGCAGAGGGAGAGAGCGTGGTGAAGATCGAAATAGTATGGAGCGGAAAATATGGGAGGAAGGGCGCTAGAAGAGAAAGGACGTTAGCGCCTTTTATCGGGCATGATACCGTCGAGGAATCAAAGGGAGCGGCGGATATGAGTGGGGGATATGGGAGTGAAGACGAGAGAGGAGGGCATGAAGGGTGGAGGAGAGGAGGGGTGCGTAGTACAACGGTGAAGGGAGAAACGGGATGGAAGATGGGGGATGCGTGTTTTCGGGATACGGATATCTCTCGCTCCGTGAGGAATCACGGACAAGACCGACAGTGGAACCGCGAGCAAGCGCGTCCACGAAAAGATACGAGCCTCATCTCAAGGAATGCACATTCCCTTCGACGTACCCTCTTCCTTGAACGAAACGCGCTTTCATCCATGATCCATCCCACGCTCGACACCACGTCGTGAAACCAGAAACAAAAACCACGTCGTGTATCCCAAACAAAACCAGATCGTTCGTGAACCCAACGTGAACCAAAAACAAAACAAAAACAAAACGCACCTCCGCCATCAACCCCACGACACTCTCCCTCGCCTTCGGATCCGCGTCGTCAAAGTCGGGCTTGTCAAAGACCGCGAGGATGGCTTTGACGCGCTCAAGCTGGGACTCGTACCGCGCCCGGTCGTCTGCGGCGAGCAGGGTGGGCGGGGTGGCGAGGTAGGGCGGGAACTGCGAAGGCGTTAGTTGGTGTGTGAGTGTTGAGCGCTGAGCGGCTGCGAAGCAAGTAAAAAGCAGATTAGAGACACGAATGTGGGGAGACGCGTGCGGGTAGGACAAAGGGACCGATCATTGCGCAAGCACAAGGCACATTCGCACAAGCGCGCGAACGTCAAAGACGCGTTTGCCATCCCACACGCGCACCTATGTGGACAGGGATGAAAACATCATGAAAACAAAGCGCGCACACACCTTCTCCGCCAACTCGGTGAGCGGCTCGTAAAGCGCCTCCTTGCTCATGGGTCCGCCCGTCATGTTCTCGAGGAATGCCGCGAGCTCGGCCTCGTCTGGTTCGTCTTCGCCGACCTCTCCTCCTAAGCCTGGTCGATGAACGAGTTCGGTATTTAATGATAATCGGGGAAGTAGGAGAGCAAGAACGCACCGAGGTCGCGCAGCTGGCCGAGGGGCACCTCGAGAGACTCGGGGCCGGGGTTTCCGGTAGAGGTGAACGCGTCCTGTGTGTGCGTCGTTAGGTGTATGCTTTCAAGACACAAAGACACAAACCTGCAGCCCCCCTCGCCCTCTTTCAGCTTCCCCATCGCCAGCTTAATCTTTGACTGAAAGCCGTCGGGGTGCGCAGGCCCTCTTCAGCGGGGATCGTTCCCTTCGGCCCGCGCGCGGCTCCTCGTCGTCGTCGCCCTCAGCAACACCGGCAAGGCCATTCATTCCCCGGAGCACCGGGCACTGATGGGGCGTCGACACGGGTGTTCGTGCGCGCGGTTGCCGTGGGTGGTGGCGGCGGTGGTGAGGTCAGTGGCGAGGTCGGGGATTCCCTCAGCCTAGGTGGGTTGGTCTGGTTGCCTTGAGAAACGGTCGAGCACATCTGTGGTGTGATAGAGGAGAGGGAGGATCGCCGTCTACTTTGTCGAGATCAGACATGGCCGTGTGAATATCTAGCTAAATCCGATCTTTGCCTTTTACATCCTCTTTGTTGCCTCCATGTATCGTCAACAACTGCTCTCGTGGATAGCCCATAAGAGGGCTATATATTATGAACGCATCCTCTATCTGCGCTTTGCCCAGGAATCGGCACCACACAAGACACTTGCAACGAATCCAACGGCTGAATACTTCAAGTTGCTGCTGGAGTCGACGCCACGACCAGGTAAGGTCTGAGGGAATGACTTCGATAAGAAGCTCGCTGGCAGTGCCTAAGGCTCTCGCAGGTGCGTCTGTCCGTCTGCAAGCGCGTCCGCCCGACATCGCTCCCGCGCTGCTGAACTCGTCCGCTGCGTTGACATTGGCGCCGCGGTCGAGCAGGAGGCTTCCCATCGTCTTGTCGCTCCTCCCTGCACACACACCCACAGTTGACGTGCCGCGTTCCTATATACGGTCCGCAACTTGCCCTCAGTGTCAGTGGAAACGGAGGCTGCACGGCGATCGTTCCCTTCCTGCTTTACCACGACGCCGGTGTCAACGCAGTGCGCGAGTTCGGCAGCGCGGGAGCGGGAGAAATTCAGTAGCACACAAATGGCTTCTGTTGCCTGTGAGTCGCTCGGGTTTGCGTCAAACATGGTGCGACATGTTCTCACCTTTCTTGAAAAGTTTGACGCTTCCTAGTCACTACTAGTCTCGGCGTTGTCCCATGCACCGTCATGGCCATGCTACGAGTAATGCATAACTGTCCGCCGTCATTCGTTGACGTGTCTTGACTTTCTGGACCTCCGAGGCAAGGAACTTACTTTGCACGACATACGATACCGGCAAAGGACGGACTCGTAGCCCTCGTTCCTGGTCGTGACGAATCATCCAACTCGGTCCTGAGCTTTAGAATCCACGTCGACTTGCCGTACTCCACATCGCCTCCATCACTTCCGAAGCTCTTATCTTGGAGCTCCCTTCGTAATAATCGTATCCACTCTCGACACATCCTCTGTACTTTTGCTGTACTTTTACCTCCTGGTGCCTGGAATGATTTTAAATGAATGAATGAACCCGGTCATTCCAAAAAATGCATGAACGATGTCTTGTACTGGTCGCGCGCGAGTCAATGTCAAATATTGCGTGGTCGAGCCAGTCGAATTCGGGATTCCGCGTCAAGGGCGCGGAAATAGTATATCCGATCACCCATTTTCGGTTGCTGAATCATCGGCCGGGTACCAAACAAAGACCTTACCACCCGCCTCGACGCGCCACCAAAGCGTCCATGTCCATTCTCACGCGCCGCACTCTGCTTGCTTTCTACAGAATGTTTCAAGGCGCTCAAAGAAGCAGTGGAAGCAGACGAAATTTAAATAACAGCAAGCCAAAACGAAACTGTCAGCCGCAGGCCGAAATGCAACGGTCAACCACCTGGGGTATATAAATCCTCCGCGCTCTCCCGTTTCTCCTTCGTGTCTCTTGCTCTTAACTTTCATCCGCTTTTATCCTCCACTCGCTCTTACCCCACTTTAACTATCAGAAATGTTTTCCAAGAAGATAGTTCGTGTGTCCCTCCTCTCCCTTCTCCCATATACTCACTTCTACCATTCAGACTACCGCCGATCCTGCTATCAAGACGAAGAACGTCTCGTCGATCTCTGTCGTTTTCAAACGTTTGTTTTCCAAGAAGGTACGCATCTGACGTTCAACGCTCCTGCACCACTCGCCAACATCCTCCAGTCCGCTCACTCCACCCCCACCAGCCAACCCGGCACCCACTCCCACCAGGAACCTCCCTCCGTCGACGACTTCGACGTCCTGCTGGTGTCGAAGCGCGGGACTACCCCGACGGTCTTCCTTGTCAAGGAGAAGAAGACTGGTGCACTCTACGCCCTGAAGCAAGCGTCGAAAGCTGACCAGACCCTCGCGCCCGGCCGACGATTGGCCAGATGAAGAACCACCACAAGTACTTCGCCGGTGTCGACTGGGCAGCCGTTGCTCGCCATGACAGCCCCGTACCATACGTGCCGCGCCAGCCGTTCGTCCCCGAGCATGGTCGCTCTAACCTGCTCGCTCGCGGTACCCAGTACGATACCGGCGCTGATTCTCACCCGGCGTTCACCTTCGTCGCGCCGACGTTCTTCAAGCGGCCGCCTGGTCCCTTCAAGATGCTCATCAAACGGATCGCCAGCTTGTTCAAGAATAAGAACATTGTCAAGGTTTCCCTACTGAACAAGCACCGGAAGATTTACGAGGTCAAACTCGCGGCGCACTCGGCCTCGTCGCTGGGGAAGCAAAATGAGGTCTGCGATTCCACCGCCGAGGAGTCGGACAAGAACGTACAACCTGTTTCCCGTTCCCTCTCCGGCTTCTCCTTCAGGACCAAGCTGTCATCGTCGTCATGTGCACCAAGCAGGGTCGGTGTTACTCCTCGAGTCAAGGATCACGGCAAGGAAGATCTCTCAAGGTCCCAAGGCTCCGCGGGTCAAGGACCGCTGCTGCGTCGCGTCTTCCTCTGGCTTGGCTCGTTCTCTTGTCGAATGCTATGAAATCGTCCAGGAGGTGGATGGGTGTGATGTTTCTTAATTCTCGTCTGCTTTGGTCTTGGTCGTTCTCTTTACGTTCTCTTTCTTTGCTCTCTCCTCCGTTTGGTTCGCCCTCTCAATCATCCTATTCCTTCTTCATCTCCGCCGCGACACCCGATACCCTTCTTTACGAGCGCCCTGGGCAATCCCTAGGCACGACGACCTCCCGCGAGGAGCATGACCTTTCACGACTACCCTGGGTTCTCGTCTGGGCACGACGACCTCCAACCTGGAGCATGACTACCTTCTTCTCGAAGTGGAGTACGAACCGCACGACCCGTACGACCCGTACGACCCGTATGACCCGCACGATCGGCACGACCTTTCACGATCCATCCATCTTTGGGCACGAACACCCCGGCCGGTCTGGGCACGACCACCTCCTCGCGGAGACGACTCTCATGGACACCTCCCGTCACGAAGCACGACCACCTCCCTCGTAGGACCAAGACGACCTCCCTTGTGAGCATGACCACCTCCCGCCCCGGAGCACGACATCTACGACTATTACGACCAAATTACGACCCACCTCCCTCGCGGAGTACAATCTTTACTTTCTATCTGATTAGTTTTCTCAAGGGCCTGGTGTCCTGTTTGTTTCTCACACTGGTGTACGATGTATCAGACATCTAATTTTGAAAGCAGTTTGTTTGATGGTCGTATTCGGGTGAAGTTTGGAAAGCAAAGTTTCTTTCCTCCGGGATGCGGTGGTTATTTTGCTGCGCAAACCGTTTTCGACAACAGGCGAGATTGTTTTTCCGACTAGGCAAGGTGAATGTTCCCTTTGTAACTTCGAATCGGCGTATCGTATCGTTTACGCATTGTGTTGTCCCATTCTTCCACGTCAACAAATCACTTATCTGCGCTAATCGTAGTGCCTGAAGTTTCTGCCAACGCGGGAATCGAGCAGATTTTTCCCCCTCCGCCTTTGCTACAACACTGATGCTCGGCGCTGATGATATGCTCTTACGTTCTCCGGCTCGTGCAAAACAAGAGAAACGGGATCAGTTCTGCATGGAGAAGATAAATTTTGGACGGGGCCGATCAAATTCAACCGTGGGAACCTCAGAGAGCACTGCCACAAAATATCGATACTTTCGAGAGTAGAGGGACAGTCATTGGTGCTAGAGGAATGCGTATGTTCTTCTCCTCAGCCAATTTTGTGGGTCAAGATTATACAAAAATATGTGTCCCAAAAATCATCTTCAAGAAAAAGACATTCACCCGTATGTCACACTGTATGTACATGGTGTGCATGATGCACTGTATGCGCATGATGTGCATGATGTGCACTCAATTGAGGGTTACGAGATCATTTCTCAGAGTTCTGAGCAACGGGAGATATCAATCTTCGAGTTGTCATATGAAGGCACACACTCACGATAACGTGAACCTTTTGACGACCCGTCGGGACGACGTAGTATGTGCTCCCCGAGTCGTTGCTGCCAGTCGAGGAAGGGTGTGTACCTGTGGATTCGGGATCTGCTGCGGCAGGCGAGGCATCTGTAGCGAAAATCTCATCAGGAATATTTGGGACCAAGCTTTTCGAAAGACTGCACCAGCAGTATCAATCATCTCGAGAAAGTTGGACGGTGCAACTGTGTCAAATAAATATGCACGATCAGTAACGCCCTTACAAGAGAATGGAAGAGGGAAACGCACTGCCAACGGTCCCGTCCGACTTTCTTGCTTCCCACCATTTATTTTGGTTGTTAATGATGTCAAGGATCTCATTTTGACTAAATGAAATCTCAGTAGGGTCGCTTTCGGAGGCGGTGTCTGGTTGGAAACAGCTGTAAGATTGATTCGCACACTGATGAAGCGGACACATACAGTCGTGCAGAGCCCTCGCTTTTAATTGGCGGTCTCTGGGATGTGAATTTGTACTACTCGGCGGTGTGGCTAGCTGCGCGGACCGAAGCGGGTTTGAGCTCGGACCTGACGAGTTGCCTGTAGAGCTTGCTTCAATTTTGACCAAGTATTCGATAAAGAAGACGACGGTACTGGTTATTCCAGCTTGTGCCACAGGTGAAGAAGACCGAGAATAGTCCAACGATTGTCTGCTAAGTTTATTGATCACCAAAGCTGGAGTTGGAGTGCTTTGCCTGCGCGAGGTCCTGTACGTGGGCCGCGTTGGAATGTTCGGCATCGTCACACTTCCAGGTTGTGCTAGCAGGGGACGTAGAGGTGTTGAGTGCAACTCCGTCGATGAAGTACCTGGGAATTTTGATTTCTTTGAGCGTGTGGTCGAAGAAGATGAGAGGAAAGATTAGAAAGGTACCGGTTACGCGCGATGGTGAGTGAGAACGAGAAGCATCCAACCATTTTCGGACGTCGGTGAACATTTGAGGCGGAGTACGCGGCCTGGGCCTACGCGAGCGGCTGTATCTGGCTGTCTTGGGAGAACTGCCTGTTATTTCATGAGTTTTGGAATCGCGTCCCAGGATGAATGCTACTTGTTGGTTCACTTTCGATTACTGGAGCTGAAATTGAAATCGAACGAGAATGCGAACGAGAAGGAGAAGCATCCAACGAAATAGATTGGCTGGGTTGCATAATTACTGAAGGTGGAGTCGGGGACCTGGGACGACGCGAGGACCTGTATGCGGGCGTCTTTTGAGAATTGCCTGTAAATTTCCCTAAGTTCGGTCAATAACTCATTGGTAAGAATAGTACCGGTCATTCCTGGTAAACGAGAGGGAGAGGAAGAGCGAGAGCGAGAGCGAGAGGACGAGGAAGAGCGGCTGGTTATGATTATTGGAGCTGGTGCGCCGTAATATGCGGGCATTTGAGTTGGGCTGTAGTACGGGGACATTGGAATTGTTGGGGGAGCGTAGTAGCCCAATGGCATCTGCTCTGGTGGGGGCCATGACGGTTGCACAATTACCGTTTGCGGTGGCGGATAATGTGAGTACGGGTCTGTGGGATTAAATAAATGGTTATGCTTGAGACCTGGTATCACCTACTATAGATGGGTGCCGAATTCGACTTTGAGTCGTTTCTTTTCATCGCCTGCAGTAAGGGGCGGAAGAGAGCAAGTAGCGGATTCTTGCGCGTTGCCGGCGGCTGGGGATACATGCCAGGCAACGGTGCGGATGGGTAGTAATATGGCTCGGGATAATAAGTTGGATCACTTGCTGTGGGATAATAAGTTCCATCACTTGCTGCTTCACTGTATGGTGGCTGGATTATAATCTGTCCTTCGGGGGAAAGAGAGCGGCTCCTGCTATGCCAACTTCTGCTGTCCTCAGGTTGAATTGTGATTGACGCCGCCGGCAAGTCACGAGTTTCCGAGCTACTCCGACTTCCGCTACCCCTATCCCTGGTTCTGCTCTGATAGTCAACGGACCCATCCCACAAGCTTGGAGGCTGGGTGTAGGGCGATTCTTCTCGATATGTTTGGGGTTGGAGGCCATCAAGTTGGTTGTCGGGGTAAATGATGTATGTGGGGGGATCTGTCGACCGGTGTGTGCGAGTTTGCACTGGTGTGGGTTCTCGATTCAAAGCCGGCCAAACCATATTTTGAACGACGAGTTCCGTGACGGGTCTGGCGGTTGGGTTGTGTTGCCAATACGCGGTTAAATGTCGCCACAGCGAGTCTGACATTGCTGGAGTTCCAGAGGGGCGTCGTGGCCGCTCGCCATTGATTATACTCAGCAAAGCTGCGGCCTCCGAAAGTTCTGAGAATGGGGGTCGGCCTGTATATAACTAAACGGGGTCAGAAAACGCGTTAACAGTGTGGTTCAATGCGATACCTCAATACAGACACAGCCAAACGCATATACATCGCTCGCCGGTGTTCGCGCAAACCTATACCCGAATCGCTCAGGAGCAATTAATTCTGGACTCATCCAGTAAATACTTCCGGCTCGGTTTGATGTATGCGTGGTGGCATCGGAGAAAACACTGAGGCCAAAATCAGCGAGGCATGCACTCCAGTCCTGGTTGATGAGAATGTTCGCCTGTAAACGTGATTAGTTCCTTCAATCAGATTACAAAAACGAGGAGTACCCCTCGCAGGTCGCCGTGGACAACATTATGAGAATGTAGATATTGTAGACCCTGTGCAATTTCAAAAAGCTGCAAGACTATTAAACCACAGCAAATTGAACCGACAGAAACATAAAACCAACCAGTTTATCTACATTGGCGTGTCCGTGATCATGTAGATAAGTCAAAACAGTTCCGTGTTCCATCCACGGAGAAACCATGCAAAGAGTTGAAGGAAAACTTTCTCTATCGATTCCTAGGAAAGTCAAGATGTGGGGATGGTGCAAATCTTTCCAAACGAGAGCCTCTCGGCAAAATTCCTGCCATTCTCTGAGAGTTAAATCACTTGCGATGAGTGGAATCACTCACCCAGCGGACGCGGCGCAATTCTCCGCCTCGGAGAAAATGACGCATTGACTTCAAAGCGACAGTCTGATTCTCATACGAAGCCCGGTAAATATCTCCAAATCCGCCGCCAAACATAGGGTGTTCGTCTCGCCCATTGACGCCGGTGATAAAGAGCGAAGATGGGAGCTTATCGCAAGATTCCGAGAGCTTGCGGATTATGCGGCGTGCCTTCCAACTGTGGTCCTGGGTCATCAAAAACCCTCTATCTAGAGTCTGGATAGAAAGTCAATCGCGACATGTTGAGATTGAGAAATAAACTCACGTCTTGTACAACGTCGAGGAAAGATTGGGCGGCAGAGCCCTCGAGGCTCAGGGCAGCACGCTCAGCTGATTTGGAATGCAAAATAAATACAAGGACTGCCGCAATTCGTTCTTCGTCCTCCCGCAGAGCGATGCGGAGATTTGGGTCAGCGGCGAAACCGAGTTCGGAGGACAGCTGAGAATAAGATATATAAACTTGGTATCGAAAACGAAAGAAATTTGGGCACCTCTAATAATATTTTACGGTATCCCAAACTGTCAACGATAGCATCGACTAGACTCTCGGACAACATGGATTGCATGTAGCCATCCAGAGTCGACTGAAGCCTATCCGCTTCATCTCGGCTGCGGCTACCGCAATTGAGGATAAATTTTCCATTCGAGAACTGCTGAGCTCACCCCAGAATTCTGATATTGCAAGAACGTTTGAGGAACGCAATAACACTCTGTAAGTGGAGTCAGGTTGGTCGACACCGTCAAGAGTTGGAATTACCTCGTATATCAGTATTGTGGTGAGAGAACTCGTTCCTGCGGTTGACGTTGGGGCAGATGGAGCGGTTGCACCGAGATTCCGCAGGGAGAGCGAACTTCCTGACATGGAGTCTGGATGGAGGAGGCTACTCCCTCACCGTCAGTCGTAGTCACTCGCAAGTCGTCGATACAGCTGTGAAGGGGACGGGGCAGTGTCGCTTCCTTTAATGGTCTCATTGAGCTGCCGTATTTCTGTACTAGATAATCAATACACTCGAAGCATCAGAAATGCATCTTCGCAACACCAGGTGTCAACTTGTGACACCCCGACCTCCCGACCTGGCCAGAATAAGTGCTAACGATTGGCGCCATCGAATCGGAAGCGGAACAGCAATCAAAAGTCCTTGAAGCCCCTCCTTTGCTAGATTAGCGCCAGTGATACTAGTACACTAGTAATGTGACAGCTTTCGGAGCGACTGGGCCATTCATTCAGATTCTCGCCCAAGCAGTTCAAGATATGTGTGTGGCATAGTACACAAGAACCCGTCCTTGCGGCAGACTACGGGTAAGCCCAGAGATAAACACAGATATCGAGACAAAAAACTGCCGCGACTACAGGGAGATCCGGGTGGTCCGGTGATTTCTGTGGTACGCAGTTGCTGAGTGAGATACGTATGAGCAAATCATCCCCAAGACGTACTGGATGCATCAAAATGGGGCACCACGGATATCACATCGTTGTTATCTTCGGCCACTGTGTTCAACTTGTCCTGCCTCCAGAGACATCCGAAGAAGTCTGCGTCTTGTTCTAGTTGAATCAGCCAAAGTGCAGCAAAAGACAACCAAAACCCACCGGGCCCGCTGGCATACGCAACAACGGCAAGGACATGCACGACGCGTTCGCGGATGGCGGGGGACGATAACGTGAGGTTTTCAAGCGCGCCGAGAAACTTGCGCGAAGTGAACTGACACATCAGAGTATTAGACGAGTTGCGTAGTAGCATACTATCGTCAGATTCAGAATCAACTCGGCAAGCTTTTGGCAGCCCAGGGTATTTCCAGACAGAACTCGAAGACCAAGGAGCAGCCAGTTTCCAGACGACGAACACAGCAAACCACTGGCCCAGTCCGGTGCATTGTGCAAAGCGAACCCAGATCGACAGTCTTACAAAGACGACCCGGCCGATGACCGGCCGCCGATCAATTGCAACCCTTGCACAAACCAGCATCTCAAACTATCCATTTTTCTCAGCGTGAACAAGGGCAGGGCACGTCCCTGATACATTAATATTCCTAGGTTGTTCTGCATTGGAACCGCAAAGACTCGCACCTGTCGGTAGGTAGGTAGGTGCGGGTCGGCAAATTAGCGCCCTGGTGAAACCAAAACAGCGCTCAACACATCAGTCTCGGAGTTTTTTCCCCCCTTTCCTGTCGCACGCTTATAAGGGTAGGCTTGAAGTTTTGACCTCGACAACCAGGATGTTGCTCGGTTTCGATGGCTATTCAGGCACCACCGACTTCCCCGACCATGACTTGTGCTTTGGGTCGTCGAACAGCAGCAGCATTTGCCAGATTCCATCTGCGATTATGATTTCTTTCTTGAATATATCCACGCCGGACGCGTACCTGGACGTCTACTGCAACAATCCCCCCCTGGATTCATGCGCATTTGGGTACTGTCCAAATCCGGACGTGGCAAGTCCAGCCGTGCGGTATTCCAGTGCGTTTTGGATTTTACTCTCGCGAACCAAACTGATCATGTAGTCCAGCCTACTTCTCCTCGCTCGTTTCCGCAATTCTCGTGTTATATAGTCCTGGGGATGTTACCGTACGTGGTCTTTCGTGCAGAAAGTGTTTGATGCTATACAGCCACAGTCGGCGTTCTTCGCGCAACTTCTGAACGTGTACTCCCTCATCGTCGCCGCCATAATCTCTATCGTGGGCCACAACCTCACAAAGATGCACAGCGTCATTGCGCTCACGCTGGCTGCTTCGCCATTGAGCTTGTACCTGCTGATGTACGTCTTCCGGAGTCTTTTGGGCAAGCAGACGCGACTCCAAGCCGTATTCGGGCCGGGAATGTACCTCAACCGCGCGCTGGTCCTTATCATGCTGCCACTATGGGCCGCTGTGCTCTCCTTCACCGCGCTGCCCACGTCCGTCTGGCACTTCCAGCAGGCCGCCTGCGACACGTACGTCCGTGCGTTGCATATAAGAGGTTATTCACTTATTATATCCCTCAGCACCGTCGCGGGAAACCACGTCGCTACCCTCTTTTTCATCCCTTTCGTCCTCTTCTTTGCCGCGTATCCTCAAGTCGGTATCATCGTTGTTCTCGCGGTGGCTGCCACGTGGGGCATCGCTATCTGGCGGCTGAGGAAAATTATCTGGGGCAAGAAGGACGGCAGGAAACTCCCGCTGGGCCGGCTGTGGTGCGTGGTTTGTCCGATTCAATGGATTATACCTAGTGACCCGTTTGCAGGCGCAAGGTCGTCAATCGATATCCTTTCATTCAATTTTGTTCTGTGATCATCCTACCGCACGCATGGTGGATGGTCAATGTCGAAGTGGGATTGAAGCTTTTATCGACACGCGAAAAGTTCTCGGCCACGTACGGACAGGTGCGTCTCTGTAAATAAACTCCCTCTGCGCCACCTTAAGCGCGTTTTCCAGCTCCTCGCGATCTTCGTGACAGTGCCCCCATTCATCCAGCTCTGCGTGCTTCTCCCCCGACTGCCGCGCTGGTTTGCGGACCTCACCTGGGTGCGGTTGCTGACATGTCGCCGGAATAAGCCCTTCCTGGGAGTGCGACTCAGCGACGAGTCGGCGCTGCCCATGCAGGACACCACGCGCGCCGCGCTTCTGGACCAGAAGCTGGAGGGGTTACCCGCAGGGCAGGCGACGCTGCAGATGCATCCGATGAAGGTGCCGTATGTGGGGAGCCGCAGCACAGACTCGACACCGTCACACTCGCGTTCCACATCGTACAAATAGATCTTGTATACCATATCTAATACTTAAACTAGGGTACTTAATACTTGGGACGCGTTGTGCGCGAATAGAGGCGAGAGAGTGTAAATGTGGAACAAATACCCTTGACAAATACTCCCAAACTTCGCCCCTCTTGTCCCAGCTACCACCACGATCTAGATTCACTCAACGCTGCGATGTCGGTCAAGGCATTCAACAAGCTTCCCAGAACCCCTCTCGCTCCAAGCGGCAGGGTCCCCAATGTCTGGCATTTTGACATTCGCTACGTGCAACTGCAACCCCCCGCCCATATGCTCTTTCTCCTGCAACCGGACAGCTGCTTCGTCCACACGGAACTGCTTCCCATCGGAAAGAAATCCATGACTGAAGCCCGAACCTTGGGCTTCTCCTTCTTTCCAGACACCGCAGAAGAGGCCGCCGTCGAAGTTGCCAAGGCGCTGATCCACTCCTTCGTGGATGGCTTCGGCATCGCGAAGTTCGAACGCAACCCGCCACCGCCGCGCGCTCCATGGGCGCTGCAGACGGACGATGCGAACCTCGCGCGGGCGGTCGGTGCAGAGCTCAAGCGCCTCGGTGTCAAGGCGCCCGAGGTCTGCGCTGTCAAGTTCGTGCCCGGCCCGAAGATCACAAATCAGGCGCAGGAGCAGTTCGAGGAGGTGTTTACGGGGATGAAGAAAGCGATGGGGATGAAGGACATCGCGAGCGCGGCGCTGATGACGCCCAGCAGCATCACCTTCAGTACGTGGACGCTTGCGCCCTGGGTCGAGCGGGCGTCGGATTTGAGCGAGGCGGCGCTGGCGTATACGCAGCGGCTGAATACGGCGCGCCCGATCTCGAAGGAGCAAGACACAGGAAGTTTCGTGCAGGAGATACAGGTGATGATGGAGGTGCTCCGGCGCAGATCGACGGCAGAGGTCCGCACGGAGGCAGAAGCGGGGAACCCGCAAGCTAATCTGGAATATGCTCTCAGGTACGCTGAATTGGCAGGTTATTTCTACGATTTTTTGAGTGGGGATTATAGGCTTCAATTTGGTATTCAGTGCACTCCTAGCCGGTCGCTCTTCCGTCAGCATATCATCAAGGTCATTCTCAGTGACAAGGCAGACGATGCCATGAAGAGCATCGCGTATAGCTTGCTAATCGACTGGTCTGTGAATTGCTTCTCAATATCTTCTTATACTCACATGTTCAGCAGGTACTTGAAGGCCTTCGAGAACGACATGCCAAGCCGGTACCTTCACGCGGCGGCAAACAGCGCAGACGAAGCTGTCCGTCTCGCAGGCGGTGTAGCAAGCCCCGCCGTCCTCTTCTTTGCGATGTACGGCCTCCAGCGGTACGCGGAGAAAGTCCCGGAATTGTGGATGCAGTACAAGAATGTTTGGGATGCAAAGGACAAGCGGGACGCGGAGATGGCTAAAGCCGACAAAGAAGCGACTTTGAAGAGGATGAAGGCGCCGAATCGCTACAAATGCGCGCATGTCGATTGCCCGGTCTCCTCGGACACTGGGCGCATGCTGAGCAAATGTAGGGATGCTTTTCTTCGCGCCAGATATAGCTTACGTGTCCCAAGGCTCAGGAAAGTGTGACCAGGACAAGAAGCCTAGTTACTGCGGCAAGGACTGTCGTGAGTGTTTAATTCACTTTATTTTCAGATTTTTAACTGACGAGCTTTGCAGAGCGCGCCGTACGTTTCTGCTGCATTAAATACTTCGTTTTACTCTTACATTGGCTTGCTTCATAGGACTGGAAGAACCACAAACCGTTCTGCAGGCCCGGCGCCCCATGCAGCGTGCTCGAGAAGCCGGACGTCGACACGCGGGGCAAGGGTCACGCAGGTAGCAAGGCGGGAGCGTTTGAGGTACCGATTAAGAACCCCGACGGCTCAACGACGCTGATCTCGTCGTCAACGATGAGCCCGCGGATGCTGAAGAAGATGAAGGCCGCGGCCGAGGCGGATGGGTCGCGCACTGGCAGTGGGCTGGGGTTCACAAGCGGAATTACCGTGGGGCTCACGAAGATGAAGTTTGGTGATGGGGACGACTCCTCTGACTCAGAGACTGAATCCGACTCCGAGTAGACCCTTTTTACGGCTTTTTTCAATTGTGAATACGCCTTGAGTAGTTGAGAGGACCAGTGTTACGTGACATTTCGCACAGTCAGACTCGCCGGCGCATTGGTGATAGCGCATCGGACCGACTATACCGGTACTCAACGCTCGATGCCCGATATGGAAGAATGCTGCTTGGAAAGATCCAAAGCAGGAGAAAATTTCAGAGAGTCTTATGAAGGAGACTGGATAGGAGGTGCAAGTGCGAAAATATAGTGCTGGTGATTTTAAACGTCCATGTTTGCACACCGCAACGAGTTCGAGGTGTTCGCTCGAACCCGATCGAGAGGCGCAAGAGTATGTGTTTCCGTTTTGGTTTTGGCTTTACTTCGCTAAATCTCCAGCACGTAGTGCGCGTCTCTTCGCTCGATCCTGCGCTAGCTGCAAACGCATCCTTTGCGGGCCTACGCGGCACTGGTGGCGCGATGGTTTCCGAAGAATACACGATTTCGAGCAACCCGCCCAACCCACGCACTAGCTTCCGAGTGGGGGACTGGATGTGAGTTGACCTCCTTTTTATTTTTTCCTTTGTCTATGGCGGCGCATTGGAAATACGGAACATCTGATTCGTGCAATACACATCGCCATCGATGTTGCACCGCAATCCGCTGTCTTTTCTTCGCGCGCCAATTCATATTTGTCACTTCTCCATTTGCCTCGCGTAATTTCACCTGCTTACGTTCTCTTCAGGTGTCGTTCACCCCAGTGTGCAGTTCACAATTACGCGTATGTCCATTTCACTTCGCGCAGATCATATATAAAGATGCGCCGATGGCCATCGTTGTTTCTTCGTCTCTGCAAACCGTCATCCCTCATGCTGACTGATGATTTTCCCTGCATGGTCCTTCACAGACGTAACTTGACTTGCATCGGATGCGGATGTCCTCGTTCTGGCACCGCTAACGGAAGTGTCGCCGCCACCAACGACCCACCTCAATCTCCCCACCACCAGCACTTCAACCCTTCGTCCTCGTCGCGTCCCCAGCCCTCGCCCCGGTTTGCATCGGCCCCCAACGGCATGTATTACTCCGGAAGCCCGTCGCCGACTACCTACGGATTCCCACCCCAGTCTCCGCCTGCGTACGGCCGTGCCAGCCAGCACGGATATGCGTCGTCCTCCGGGCAGTCGGTCGTCAACCTCCCGCTCCCGTCGCCGCTCGCGTCTCCCACCGCCAACAAGAATATGTCTGCGCACCCGCTTCTCACGCCATCTGGTCGGGCATTCGCGAGCGGCGGAAAGGTTCAAAATATCTCGAGCGACCCGCTGTCGCCGTGCATCATGTACTGGCCCGACAACGAACCCTTCCCGGAGCAGGGTCAGATCAGGCCGAGCAGCTTGATGGGCGTTCCAGTAAGCATCGTTTTCCTTTTGACTTGATTCCTTCGTGTCGCTTTCCCCACTTCGGCCATTTTGCTCACATACATCATTTTTTTACCTTCCCAGCAGCCACCCATCCTCAACACTGGTAACAGAGGCCCCATCTCTCACCAGATTGGGGACTGGATTTGCTTACGCTGCGCATATTTAAACTGGAGGCGGCGGAAAGTTGCCAAACCTGTTTTCCCTGTGAGTAAATGCCAACACGTCTGAAGCTCACCCGCTGATTTTCGGTTTTCAGACGCCGAAGGGAACGGCGACTCCATCTCTGCTGCCGTTCAGGCGGAACGCATCGCGCTCCTCACGTCCGTTCTCGCGCAGACGCGGCTGAGCTCGCCCGGCGCTTCACCCGCGCCGTCGCACCCGCAACCGCACCCGATCGGGCGCTCGCATTCCACCACGCCGGCGCAGGTGCAACCGCCCTTTCGTCAACTTCTCACCGCCGCCGCAGGTCCGCGCGCAAGTCCACCGCTCGCAGTCGCACAGCGAGCTCAGCAGCCAGTTTACGCAAGGGTATCCCATCTACCAGACGGCGCCGCACCACACGCAGCAGTATCAGCGCCCGCTTCACCACCCCAGCCCCCTCCAGCGTCACACCGTCTCCGCAAACGCCAGCCCCGTCGATGTGTACGCGCCCGCGCCGCTGCTGCCGTCGTTCCTGCAGGATCTCGTGCACTCGCCCACGCTCTCACCGTCCTCGACTTCGTCGGCCGACCTGTCGGAGTACGAGGCTAGCCCTCCCTCTTCCACACGCTCGACCTTCTCCCTGTCCGGCGACGACTCGGTCAATGTGTCCCCTCTACAAAACATCTGGCGGCTGGACGGGGAGGAAAGCAAAGTTCTCTCGGCATTCCCGTTACCCACTCGTCGGGAGCTCATGGGTGGCGGCACCAGCAGTCGCAACAATAGTCCCCCTCGCATTTCTTCATCTTAATTCATCTTAACTCGTATGTTGCTGCTCTCCGTTTCCCTTCGCCGCGTCGCTGATTAGTTTCTCAGGGAATATTGGAAGCATTTTCATTTCATCTTGTCATGCGCCCTACCGGAAAATACTTGGCTGGCCGGAGGACGAACGCGGGCGATTTGCCCTATCCCACACAAAACTGAATATGCCTCGCGGCACGCACCATTGGAATCTACTGATGCCCTCAGGCCATAATACCTTAATTACTCTACGCCCAACCTAGATGCTCCCCTCTGCTGTCCCTTTGGCTCTCCATACGTACTCGCACCCCCATCTCCACGCATCCATCCATGTCTTGTACTGCTGTACTGCTGCACCTGTGGTCCATGGCTGTATTTGCTTCACACACCTGCCGCTCCGCCATCAATTCAACCGTGGGAACTAGTGCATTGGGCACTGCCACAAGATGTGGGTCGAATCGAAAGTGGACTCAGTCCCTGACAGGAGCGGACCTGGAGGCAATTAATGACATCGAAAGCACATGATAGTGACATACGAGATATGCATCCACCCTCCTTTCACATCATACTCCCTCCACCGGCTACTCTGTACAATTAGGCACCACTTCAGCTTGATTTCAAGCGCGAGACCGGGTCCCAAACTTATGATAAAAAAGTGAGTACAGACACGCCACATAATCTCTTTTATTTCATCTTTTTCAAACGCGCTCTCCCCCGCCTCTCTCTTCCGCGAAATGCCTCGGCCTCCGCTTTTCCCCTGAAGCTCTACGGCCTCTACTTGTGCTAGTTTCTTCTCCGCAATCAATGGTGGTGCGCAAATTGCCGATGTTTTTGGTATCCCGCTATTCATCTCTCCCTTTCCATACATAAACATTGGTGCGACTGAAAGACTGATACAAACGTGGAAGAAGAACAAGGACTCTAACCACAACCGCAACCTGAAGAAGTCGAACATCTGAATTCTGTCTGGATTGGAGTGGCGCTGGGTTCGATCCCCGGCGCTGCCGCAGACGGAGCAGCGTACTTGATCGCATTCTACGGTGGATCTACCAATAACAGCTGGCCAGTGGGCTTCGCCACTACGAGTGGATCAGCACGATGTTAGTTCCTCGGGATCGTTTGCTCACTAGGGTTGGCATAGTATAAGTGGTTAGTGTACATGTGTGCCAACCAACAGAGCCAGCCAATATAGTGCAAGACGAACAGAAAAATAGAAATGATGATTTGAATCGAAACCGTACACAGTCAGATACTGGTCTTTTTGGTTCCTCATGCGTGAGCCTGGTACCTTAGTACTGTACTTACTAGAATCTGCAAGGAATCTGCATGAAGTTTTTTACAAATCAATGATTTCAAGATTGGGAAACTGTATTTATTCAACTTTGAGCACTAGAGTCAAAAAAAATCTCATTGAAATCCTCAGGCTGCATCCGCCACGAGCCCGTTTCTTTAGCTTGAGTCTTGACGGTTAGCAGAATTTACCCGAGGTTTCCGCGACTTTTTTTTCAACATTTCGTCACGTGATCGTGACGCGTTGTGGAGACTTACCAGTGCGGCTATTAATACCACCAACTGACCTCACTGGTCGTCATCGACAACAGCGGGTCCGTTCCCAGACTATAAACCTCTCGGTTTGTCCATCCCTTTCATATATTGTTCTCGTGTCCACCCATGAACAGAGATTATTTGACACCTCGGGCCACTTCTGGCAGTCTGTCGCGAGATTCAACCAATGGTGCCAGCAGAAATGTGAGCTGGGGAACAAAAATAAGGTTTGTGATCCTTTCTATTTCATGCAGAAGAATTGACGACACCTTCAGAGGAGCAATACAGGTGGGCCATGGAGTCGGAGAGGCGCTCCGTGGCTCTCTGGGTGCCTCAGATGTGGGTCCTCACAAGTACACGTCTAGCGGAGAGATCGCACAGCGAGGAAGGCACGAAATCGCCCAGGGAATCGCCAGATTCAAGGGCGTCACCACTATGCTTCCTCGTACGTCTCATAGTACCGAATAAACTGTGGTTAAATTTCTTAACTGAGTTTGGAATAGCTGCCCCGGTCTACGATCGGCGCCATTCGTATCCAACGCAGCAATACGAACAGCAACCCGCATCGGTGTGGACTAGACGCTCTGCATCCGCTCACCACAATCATCATAACCCACCCACTGCGTCGTCCCCTTTCGAAAAGTTTTACGAACATCCTCATGTCGCTGAACAAGATCAGGATCCCGGGTTTGCCGGGCTAGGTGCAGGCATCGATCCGACTCGGCGGAAGGAGGCCAACGATCGCATCCAACCTGCATTTATTGTGCCCCCTCCGCTGGTTGGTTCAACTTCAGAGATGCCCTACCCACCCTCGCCAGCCATGGTGCATCACAAGTCTCTGGAGGATACCATAATCATCCAATGCCTCCGAATTCGTCGACCTCTGCTCGCAGTTTCATACCTCCTACGCTGCCTCCTCGAAATTCGTTGCATCCGTCTTATGTGGCCCCATATGGGCCCACTTCCCACGGATTAGGCCTTCCATCCTCTCTGGACAGCTCTCATTTTTATGCACCAGCACCCGCTCATGGAAATGGTTCAATACCCACTGATCCAACCACTGGAGAGTCGTCGTCTCATTCGCCCAGCCGCCACAGTTTCGCAAACCTTGTGGACAGAACGAGCAAAAGTATTCGACTCACTGGGAAAGGGAAGGGGAAAGAAAAACAGAGCGAAGGAAACAGACTGGACCGCAAACGATCGATGTTCCTCTCATCTGGAAGGCGTACACGACCTCCTTCGCCCGAACTGCCCGATCATGAATATTCCGCACCCCAGACGCGATCTGCCCCACCGACTCCGCCTCCCCACCGGCACGAGTCTGCCCTAGAAACAGCTGGATACGATGTTCTTTCGTACAACGCCAAGGACACCTACCATCATTGGCCCACGGCAGAGGAAATGAGGGCCAGCATGGAAACTAGTCGCTCCCGTAGTCACAATGGCGGAAGATTGGAGCCTGTGCGGAGTGTGCGACGATAAATCGAGTATATATGTGATCTACAACTCCCCAATAATGCAATCAAAATCGAAGCATGACAACATTGGGAAACATAACACTCGCTTTGACCGTTGTTCCATCATTTGATCCGACATGTGCCTGGTTTTCGGTCCAAGGTCCTGCCGAGACTTGGGAATGATGACGGTTTGCGCGCCATCAAATACACGACTCATATTTTCGGGTCCGCATCCTGAGAATTTTTCTTTGAATGATGTTCACATGTTTTGTTCGGCTTGAAAAAAATGAAACAGATGAAACAGTTCTCCGCGCACATCTACTTTTGCTCCGAACCGAAGCTGAGAATATGGAGACCCCTAGCCGCAACTGAAGCGCTATCACGATGGTAATATCTTCATGTCGGGACAGCCCGCCCCGGACATGTGCAGAAGATCGATGTTTGAGATTTATATCACCTGCTTTTCTAATCTTTTTCTACTCGACGTTCTTTCAAAGCTAGACACGCAAACCATCGGAAGATTCGCGCGTTTGCATTTCGCACAATTGTCGCTGGTCCGTGTCGCTCGCCATCCCAAGTATTCGGAAGCTTCAGACGCTAGAAAACGCTATGGAACAGTCAAACAAGCACGTTGCAAGATAAAATAGCGCTAGAAAGATACATGAGGCAGTCGGTGCGGTGCGTATGACACATGGTGGGCATATATAGCAGTACAAGACATGGATGGATGCGTGGAGATGGGGGTGCGAGTACGTGTGGAGAGCCAAAGGGACAGCAAAGGGGAGCATTTAGGTTGGGCGTAGAGTAATTAAGGTATTATGGCCTGAGGGCATCAGTAGATTCCAATGGTGCGTGCCGCGAGGCATATTCAGTTTTGTGTGGGATAGGGCAAATCGCCCGCGTTCGTCCTCCGGCCAGCCAAGTATTTTCCGGTAGGGCGCATGACAAGATGAAATGAAAATGCTTCCAATATTCCCTAAAAAAACTCCTCAGCGACGCGGCGAAGGGAAACGGAGAGCAGCAACATACGAGTTAAGATGAATTAAGATGAAGAAATGCGAGGGGGACTATTGTTGCGACTGCTGGTGCCGCCACCCATGAGCTCCCGACGAGTGGGTAACGGGAATGCCGAGAGAACTTTGCTTTCCTCCCCGTCCAGCCGCCAGATGTTTTGTAGAGGGGACACATTGACCGAGTCGTCGCCGGACAGGGAGAAGGTCGAGCGTGTGGAAGAGGGAGGGCTAGCCTCGTACTCCGACAGGTCGGCCGACGAAGTCGAGGACGGTGAGAGCGTGGGCGAGTGCACGAGATCCTGCAGGAACGACGGCAGCAGCGGCGCGGGCGCGTACACATCGACGGGGCTGGCGTTTGCGGAGACGGTGTGACGCTGGAGGGGGCTGGGGTGGTGAAGCGGGCGCTGATACTGCTGCGTGTGGTGCGGCGCCGTCTGGTAGATGGGATACCCTTGCGTAAACTGGCTGCTGAGCTCGCTGTGCGACTGCGAGCGGTGGACTTGCGCGCGGACCTGCGGCGGCGGTGAGAAGTTGACGAAAGGGCGGTGCACCTGCGCCGGCGTGGTGGAATGCGAGCGCCCGATCGGGTGCGGTTGCGGGTGCGACGGCGCGGGTGAAGCGCCGGGCGAGCTCAGCCGCGTCTGCGCGAGAACGGACGTGAGGAGCGCGATGCGTTCCGCCTGAACGGCAGCAGAGATGGAGTCGCCGTTCCCTTCGGCGTCTGAAAACCGAAAATCAGCGGGTGAGCTTCAGACGTGTTGGCATTTACTCACAGGGAAAACAGGTTTGGCAAACTTTCCGCCGCCTCCAGTTTAAATATGCGCAGCGTAAGCAAATCCAGTCCCCAATCTGGTGAGAGATGGGGCCTCTGTTACCAGTGTTGAGGATGGGTGGCTGCTGGGAAGGTAAAAAAATGATGTATGTGAGCAAAATGGCCGAAGTGGGGAAAGCGACACGAAGGAATCAAGTCAAAAGGAAAACGATGCTTACTGGAACGCCCATCAAGCTGCTCGGCCTGATCTGACCCTGCTCCGGGAAGGGTTCGTTGTCGGGCCAGTACATGATGCACGGCGACAGCGGGTCGCTCGAGATATTTTGAACCTTTCCGCCGCTCGCGAATGCCCGACCAGATGGCGTGAGAAGCGGGTGCGCAGACATATTCTTGTTGGCGGTGGGAGACGCGAGCGGCGACGGGAGCGGGAGGTTGACGACCGACTGCCCGGAGGACGACGCATATCCGTGCTGGCTGGCACGGCCGTACGCAGGCGGAGACTGGGGTGGGAATCCGTAGGTAGTCGGCGACGGGCTTCCGGAGTAATACATGCCGTTGGGGGCCGATGCAAACCGGGGCGAGGGCTGGGGACGCGACGAGGACGAAGGGTTGAAGTGCTGGTGGTGGGGAGATTGAGGTGGGTCGTTGGTGGCGGCGACACTTCCGTTAGCGGTGCCAGAACGAGGACATCCGCATCCGATGCAAGTCAAGTTACGTCTGTGAAGGACCATGCAGGGAAAATCATCAGTCAGCATGAGGGATGACGGTTTGCAGAGACGAAGAAACAACGATGGCCATCGGCGCATCTTTATATATGATCTGCGCGAAGTGAAATGGACATACGCGTAATTGTGAACTGCACACTGGGGTGAACGACACCTGAAGAGAACGTAAGCAGGTGAAATTACGCGAGGCAAATGGAGAAGTGACAAATATGAATTGGCGCGCGAAGAAAAGACAGCGGATTGCGGTGCAACATCGATGGCGATGTGTATTGCACGAATCAGATGTTCCGTATTTCCAATGCGCCGCCATAGACAAAGGAAAAATAAAATGGTGGTCAACTCACATCCAGTCCCCCACTCGGAAGCTAGTGCGTGGGTTGGGCGGGTTGCTCGAAATCGTGTATTCTTCGGAAACCATCGCGCCACCAGTGCCGCGTAGGCCCGCAAAGGATGCGTTTGCAGCTAGCACAGGATCGAGCGAAGAGACGCGCACCACGCGTTGGGCAGATTGAGGGTTCATATAGAGTTGCGGTGGCTGTAATTGACATGAGTGACCTGGAAAGAAGTGTCAATTATAAAGTTCGAAGATACTAACCACGGCATTCAAAGGCAACTCGAATTGCTTGAACTTTGCGAATGGTTCAAGGTCGGATTCCAGCGCTGTTGCGACCGACATGCGAGGAGAAGAGAGAGAAAGAGCAGAGCAAGCCTACAAAGAGCAATCACGTTAAAATCATATTTGACTGATACTAAAATGTAGGGTGGGCGCGGCGTGGGCGTCATGTTCGGGAGCTGTTTGTCGTTGCAAGGTACACCGAACGGGGCTATCGCGTTAAAACGCGATCGGGACCCCGAATTGGACTCGCCGAGAAAACGAATCTCACAGAATCTCACCTCACGATGCGTTTGAAATACAGCCCAAACATTCAGTTCTCCCGCCGGAACACGGAGTACCCACAATGTGGCCGGGACGATGCCCTGTAGAGCCTATAAGAGCAAGTAATGAAGCACGCAGAAATGCAACGCACACTTTGTGAGTGAAAGACGGCAGATAGAAAGACGTCGGCCATGGGAGGCAAATTGAACAACTATAGCCGAGAGAACCACCTTTAGCGAAAGCTAAAACCGAAAACGGAAACACATACTCTTACGACTCTCGATTGGGTTCGAACGAACGCATCGAACACGTCGTGCGGCACAGACGACGAGATCGAGCTGAACTCGCTGCCCGACGACGTTGACGACTGCGGGGACAAGTCAAATGCAGGCGCCGGACGCGGGGAAAAATTAGCAGCGTTCTTGTCAAGGTCTTGGAACGTGCGCGTCGGCGACAGAGAAAAGGGAGCACCCAGCGAGCATGGAGAAAGCGGCAAGCGGTGCTCGGCGGAAGTCGCGATGGAAAGCTTGTGCAGACGCTGGAGAACGTTGTCGAAGTTGGCGTTTTTTGCAGGCGGCATAGGTGTATTTTGGTCGGTGGGTGGCGCAGGCCTGGTGATAGTCAAGCCGCGAGAGCGAACGCGCATTATATAGATAGATATATAGAGAAGGTGGATCGTTACGTTGTCGAACAGAAGAAGCAGAGCAGCCAGAATTAGTGACAGAAGAAGGTCGTGTCGTGCGGGTCTATTACTGTATGTTTTGCTGCAGGTTTTTAGCGCCCTTTAAGTGTTTCCACGTTGTCTCTTCCCGCGACATGCCATAATGCAACAAATGCCCGTCTCCGTGCGACATTGCAAACAGGGAATGGGAGTGGAAACCGAAACCAAACAAGTCACGTGTCGATGAAACGCGACATTTCCACTCGCCCAGGAACAGAAGGTGGTTCAGCAAGTAATTGCAGTAATTGCAGCACCAAAGGCCAGCTACAATGCCTTGCTCGCTTCCACCTTATCACCCGTGCAATAAAACCGGATTCGCCAGGGCGGGCGGGTCACGTCCGCTCAACGTTGGACTCGGAAACCCCTAAATATGTATGTAACTACGCGCCAGCTCTGCCCGCCCCTTACAGCCACACGAGCGGGAGAAAATATATTTCGCGCCAACGGCTCCCGCTTTCGCGCCCGACTCCATGAACAGGGTCATAAACCCGAGGGTATATTTACCACGATCAAATCTAATCCCAAGTCGCCACGCAAAAAAAAGACGTCGATGTCGCCGGGATCAGCGAAGTCGCTGTCGCAGTGTCGCTGCTCACTGTGTAATATCCGACTCTTCTTGCTGATCTCGGCGACTGCACATCCAAATGAAACCGGCTATTGTTCTTTCAATTACCCGCGCAGCATTTTGCACACACGAAAAAAAAAATCCTGCGCACCTACGAAGAAAGCCAGGTAATAATCTGCCAGAGCTTCTCATCGACGCGACCCCGCTTTACACCCCGCATCCACTGAAAGCAGAACCCACCAAACTTAGCTTTTTTAGCGTCGCGCCGTCGGTCCGCCACCGGGAAGCTTGGCGCGCCTAAATCCTAAAGGTAGGTTGAAACTTTGCAGCACGTCGGGCCGCAAATGGGAGATTCGAGCGCATCCTGGAGTCGGGAAAAAAGCGCACATCGACGTCTGAGCTTTGTAACGACGGCAGATCTCGACATCCCCTTATATTATCTACGCGAGCCCAGCGATGGTAGTTCCTCAGGTTGGCCGCAGCCATGCGCTAACCGCCCGACGTTTCCCGACGTTCATCTTATCTGTGTATCTCTGGTGTGCATGTCGTCAGCCCTTCAAGCTTAGTTCAAGGACAGGGAAAAAATCCCGGCCACGCCCGAGTGTACTCACGAAATGTCGGACATCCCGGCGGCGGCTTGCACGCTTGCCACGGACGCGCCCACAAACTCGGAACGGCTGTGTAACGCATCAATTGTTCACTGTGTATCCGCATCAAATCGTGAAAAAAGTGCAGATCACGGTTTACCTCCGAAAGAAAACGCCCGAGTGCAAAATGAACATGGAATTCACGGACCCTTTTGCGCAGCGAAAGCCATCCAATCGTCCAATCCCCGCTGCGGGGCCGCACTCGATTCTTCAATTAGACCGTGTCAGTTGAAAGATGTCGTCGCTGACTCGGGAAATTCGATTCCATTCCCAAAAATGAAAAATGAGATGGTGACCCTTGAAACGAGTTCCCGCGATGGTTCTGAAGTTCTAGTCAAGTCAGTGATGAGAAGCAAGAGTCGGAGTTTGAAAAAAAGAGTTCGTTCAACGTGTTTGGCGCGTAAACAGACGTGTTCAACTTGGTCGGCGGCGAAAGGAGCGACTCCAGCGCCTTTCCCGTCGTCCGAGGTCTCGCAAATCGTTTTCATCCGACGTATGAGTCGTACTGATACACACAAGTGGCAGGACTGTTCTTCTTTCTTCAAATTCGGCTCTCATTCACCTCTCGCTCACCATCGCGTCCGGACGGTCCGCCCGGGCCTTGTTCCCCCCAATCGCAGGCAGGTGGATCGGGAATGGCTTGTCCTCGGATGTCTGGATCAGCTGCACAATCCGCGGCTGCGGTCCTGGCACGACTCTGCCCACAAATAGTTCGTGAGTATAGATTTGAATGTTTGAATAGCCTCCAAGGAACGCACTTCGCACGGAAAGAGATCACGGTGGAGGTCTTCGCGGGCGCCGCTCGAATACGGAACCCATGCGTCCGCACCATTGCCACCTTGCCCTCCACAATCGATCCGGCCTGCGTCCGGAATCAGTTTGAACTTTAAAATTCAACTCCGCATACCTCAGCATTCCCTTCCTCCACGGGCGTCTCTTTCAGATCCTCGGGCTTGCACTCGACCTCCGACGCGGCCGTCCTTCTGCTTTGGACAAAATCCCTGAACTTCGCGTGGTCGACGGGCGTATCCTCTAGCTGAATCTCTGCATTCGGCGCTAGTGTCGCGTCCAAAGCGTTTTGGAGCTGCGCCGCGTCGTCGATCTCAGCATTCTCGTGTCCGTGAGCTTTCTGGGGGGTGTAAAGGGCTGAAATCTGTGTCCTGGTCCAGTCTACGAGTGGGGAGGTCATTGTGGTTTGAGATGAGAATCGTGATGATGTCATTGTTTGTCTGGGCCGGCCCTTGCCGACTCCGACGTTGCTTTCCACCACGACGTCCGTCTTCAGTTCGCCATTGTCCGCTTCGCAGGAAGTATCTGTCACCTATCTCAACACCCGTTTCTACTCGTATTTAATTGGAAAAGCGCCGACTTCAAGTCGTTCGATCTCGATGGGTACTGCTGGGTCCTGGCTTTTGACCGTCGTCCACTGAGCTTCAAGTTGCCAGAGCTGGAAGAAACACTCTTGTACTCAGCTGAAACAAATCCGGTTTCCAGGCTCCGTCTCATCCACTACTGTTACCCTGTTATTTCTGCAACGTTTCAATTCTTGGATCGATACTTTTTTTTTTGAAGTACATGCATATGTGTCAGCCGTCTTAACAGCACATACTTCTCTTCCTCCTTCCTCGCCTTTTGCACATTTTCCTTGTGGCTTGTTTCTGCAGCAGTGAACCAGACCATAAATCACTACACGGGGACCCGCAACATTGACTCCTCCTTGAGGCTTCTCGATATTTCCGCCGGACCCATGACGCCCGTTGCCGTACATGTATAGGAGAATAGTTCAAACTGCCGCATATGTATGTATCTCAATCCTCCCAAACTTGAAGCTAGTAAACGTGTTGATTTCGACCCATAAATTTGACTCGGTATTCGACTGAACGACTTACTCAAGTGTTGTAAGGCTCAGACAGATAATACGAATTAGGTGCTGACGTGCCAAACAGGTATTTTGCCGCTCGGAATCGAATCACAGCACAAACGATTCTCAAATAGCCTGGCTCGATAATACATACTTTTCGCAAGGCTCGGTCATTCTATGATTTATCTGCAACAAAAGTTGACCCTTTTAGGTTGCAACATGTCTGCTATATGATGAACATGCCATGTTCATAGCTGTTTCTTTCATGCGAGCTGGAAGCAAAAAATCCGAGCGCTTCCCAATCTGAACATGATTGCATTCCGAATGGTTCAAATTATTCCTTGACCCGAATCTGAATTGGACCCACAACTCCCTTCACTTCCGGCTCATATTGCTTTCACCTTACCTTCGCCAATAGCATTCGTTCAAATGCGCATCTTGATAAAACTGCGTTATCATTATAAGGGCCGAAAATTTCAGTCATCTCATGACGTCAACGGATCTCCATTTCTTTGTATCCTCTCGGGGCTCAGCGCTCAGTCATTAGCCATTTTAACCGTTCTATATACCGGTTTTCAGCTCTATGCCGGATGATCTCGTTTTGTAGGTTGGGCGTAAATATTCCAACAGAATCCGGGCCGAGTTTGCCGGTAGCCGGAGCGTGCCGGTTTGATCGGTGATGGCGCTTGGACTCAGGCTGCTCCTACATACGCCATGTTGCGCTCGTTCACCTCAAGGGCTTGTCTCCGTTTTCATGCCTCCGCATCACGGGGATTTTCCTCGTGCGCGTCGTTGCTGAATTCAGCCCTTCTTCAGCCCAGTTCTATTGTAAAGGAGACTCGCGATGTTCGGGGACTTGACCAACTTCTGAAGGTGGTCAGTAAGTCGATGATTGCCTTAGATACCTTGTCTCGAGCTGATTTCCTGCTGCTATCCAGGAACGAAAGCAGATCCCATGTACAACACGTACGTGCTTGACGCTGAACCACAAGGATAAAAGCTTAGATCTCGGCCAGTGTTATGCCTCTGCGTGTACCCGAGATGTGGGCCGAAGCTATCATCCAAGATACGCCTCTCACTACGGTTCCAAATAAGGAGCAAGATTTGAGCACCCCCCATGACCCTCCCACCGTTCCGCGCAACATGCATGATTCGTACTGCGAATTCGTTCTGGAGTTTGGATCATCCCCAAAACTCCTCGAGCAATATATAAATGTTCACGGCGGTATCCGCACCGGAAAGTACGCTTTATCGTCCCAGTCCGTACATTTTGCTGCTAATCTTAGTTCCTTGGAAGATTAATGGAGCACCTCGACTCTCTCGCTGGTTCAATTTCGTACAAACATATGCTCGGTCCCCAAGCTTCCAGTCTTGGAAGAATCGAGGACCGGGGATTCTACATTGTCACTGCCTCCGTAGATAGGTAACCGCATACCCTTTTCAGCTCATTCTCTCCTGGACATTCAATCAGACTTGACATGCTCACTCCGCTAAATCCGTCTCGCGACCTGCGATTGAGTGGGCAGGTGATCTACACAGGCAAGTCATCCATTCAGGTTGCCGTGAAAATGGAGACCATCGGTATGGGTATGGAAGAAGAGACTGTGCTGTTAGGCAAGCGGCCCTTGACCCCCACCTTGCGTGCACTCACTGTTTAATACAGGTCGCTTCTCCATGGTCTGCAGAGATGCGACTACGCATCGGGCACGCAACGTCCATCCTCTTATTATATCTGGGCCAGAAGAGCAAGCGTTGGCAGCCATGGGCGAAGGTTGGTTGCTCTCTCAAAACTCGCGTCTCCACATCACAAATCGTTAACAGATATGAAGAAACGTCGACAATCGCTAGCGCTTCGTTCGCTCTCACGCGTTCCTCCTAGCTCGACGGAAGCGTCAGAATTGCACTCGTTCATCCTGAAATACGGACGGGACACGAGCACTACCGGTGACAGCGATGAGAGGGTATGGATGGGAGACACCAAATTGGAAAAATGTATGCTCATGTTTCCCCAAGAGCGCAAGTAAGTACACTTTAATTTTAATAGCCTCATTCACCACGTCTTTTAACAGCGTCCACCAGAAGATTTTTGGAGGTTATTTGATGCGTTTAGCCTACGAGGTTGGTTGAACTGCTTGTTTCGTCCCATATTTGATTCATGCTTCTCCAGCTGGGGTTCTCCAACTCGAGTCTATTCATGCGCGGCGGTCACATTCGCTTTCTCTCCCTTGACGGAATCTCTTTCGCACAGCCCGTTCCAATTGGATCTATCCTCAGATTGACATCATATATCTTGCACTCGACCTCCTCCGCAGAGTTCCCTATGATCGTCGTTGGTCTTTCCCTCCAAGTAGTACTTGACTAGATTTCTCACTCTCTACAGCACGTCGCCGTAACCGCAAACGTTGTAGACGTGCAGACGGGAAGCGAACATACTACAAACGAGTTTCGATTCACTTGGTGCCGTGATGACGCGGCAGCATCGGTCCCAAGGCGCAAAGTTGTACCCAAAACTTATCAAGGTGTGTGGCAGAAAATTTCCACTCCACTCTTACAGTTTTTTGTCGCCTTCAGAGGCCATGTTATGGCTTGAGGGGAGGCGCGCACTTGAGATGGGTGAAGAGATCAGGGGTCTGAGAACGAAACACAGCCTGCAGTGAAGACGCTGAAGAAATAGTAGTAGTTGTAGTTGCGAGCGTACGTAAATTCACGGTTGAACCCGGTCCGACCCCCCATCAGCCATCACGAACCCCGCATGTCTATCAACAAATCTCGATATCTATCTTTTTCAACTGCCTTCACGTCCGCCACCACGCTGCTTTCACTCTCTCATCGACAGGCTCTTTGAGCTGAGGAACCCGCGAAGATCCCCCTTTCCCCCGCGCCCGGTGCTATGCCGCTGAAACTAACTCGACGTCTGGAGCGACAGAATTCAGATTCGATTCTGCAGCTGGCCGTCTCTCTGACCTCGTTAACAAAAGATCTGGCCGACTTGACATGCTTTCCTCCTGCAGCAGCTCTTGTCGGTGTCCTTCTTCTGATAATGGAAACTGTGCAGGTCGGTTTCAACTCGTTTTCACGGCACTGATCTCATGCTCGGTTCTAGGATGTCCAGGAAAGTCCGATGACATGCCAAAATAGTGAACATTCAACGAATGCGTGGATCTAGGCGAATAAGGAAGGGTGCCATCGTTTGGCGCGACGATGCGCGACGATGCTGCTCAACCTCAGCGATCAAATGACAGGACGGTGGGACCATGCCCCACAAGCTTTGGTCAAAAATCTTATAAAGTTTCAAGAGTGGGAAAATATTTTCGGCATCAGCTTCCGAATCGAGACTTCGTGCTTATTCGTTTGACAGAACTTTAGATTCGATCCACATGTTTATGAAAGAAATGGCTTTGGCCAAATGGACGACGCGGTGGATGAAAAAAACTTCAATTGAGACTACTCTGGCGATGTATCATGAATGGCTTGATGATGCAACGCAAGCTTTTCAAGTAAAAATCCCCGCCATCAATGATAATAATTTGCTGATGTCGAAATTGTAGATCTCGACTCTCATTGACATCCACTACGCCTTAAACCCGGTCTCTAAAGCCGACCTGTCGGCACCTACACTGCGTGAACCGCAATCCCACGTTGGGAAACCGCTCCTAGTCTCAATCTCCGACACCCCTCAAGCGCTCGAAACTCTCCGTCGGCCAGAAACACGGATGATGATATCGCCCATTCCGGACGTCCCATTCACCATCTCTCCCGTCGAGAATGATGCAGATGATTCAATCCCGCTGGTAGATTTTTCTGAGGATCAAGGGGTAATTCTGTCGATGGTTCCCTGATTTTGCAGGATCTGATATCCTGATTTCAGTTCCGTCGCTACCACCAATCAGAGGTCGTTTTACGAGGGAGATCTCGTATCGAAGATGACGGCTGGTGGTCTGGTGCAGGTGAAGCTCAAGTCAATGGGCAACCCTCCCTTATCAAGCGATATGAAGGGCCCAGAGCACGGGCAAGAAAGGTACAGTACTCCAATTCATAGCTTTTTGGATTTGAACCACCGTTCGAAAAGCAATGGATTCGCGACGTGAAAGTGTTGCAAAAATTATAGTAGGTGATACCTGCCTTGAGTTGAACCACTCGAAACAGAAACTTCTTCTCCCACAGCCATCCAAATTTGCCGCAAATGTTGGGATACTCTGTGGATAGAGCGGAGACTCCGTTCATCTTGCTTTCGAATGGTAGCGAAGTTTCTTCTTTGTAATATACCATGTTATTGACCTGGATATTTCAAGTCCAAACGCGCTCACCTGAATCACTTCTATTGGGATCCTTGCATCATCAAGGTCTAGCATCGTGTGTTCAAAACATGCTTCGTTTCGTAAGCATATCTCCTGAGATACTCGTTCATCTATGTAGCTGACCTGTTGTAGTATTCAGATATTGTGGTGAGCTCGTTGTTCATAAATGGTTGTCTGGCGTTGACTATTGTTTGAGGATGCCACACATTACGTCCAACAACAGATGTCTCTTTCGGATGAACAAGCTCAGGACTTCCTCGAGGTTGTATTAGTTTTTTCCCGTTTGTTTCTCTATATTCAACCTACTTGATAGAATTCCTCCTTTCGAATTGATGGCTCGAATAGCGTCATTGTTGGTTTGCCGATTCTGAATCAGGAAAGCACAACTTGGCGATCTTATCGTTTGAACGAAAGCTTGCGGATGGCTGTCCTTCATGTCAGTCTAAACTCTTTTTCTTCTTCTTTTTGCCCATATGATTCTGCAGATGCTGCCAAACCGAGGAATGGTCCAATTCCAACAAGATTCCGTCGTGGGTAAGTTGTGCTTCACCGTATCTTTTGATGGCTGCAGACATTGTAATTCAGCCATACGGGATCCGACCTGGAAACTAACGCAACTTACGGCCCTCGTATGTGGTCTTCTGCCTTCAGGTTCGAACCCGCCGGGTCTACCATCGCAGTTAAGAAGCCTCCTGGATGGGAACGACCCCTACACAATATCCCTCAGCTTGCGCCAACTTCGGATGCTGAGTATCGAAGACAACACCCACGGTTATGTTTGGCAAAAGGGTTCATCCATTCCTCCACACAAATTTCACGTCGGGGACTTTGGATATATTCCGACAGGCGAAGACTGGAACACCTTTGTTGTGTTAGGAAATATCCTCAGAGATGGCTTGGCCGCTTTAGGGGTTGAAAACAAAACCTCGGGAGTGCAATGGTGCTGGAAAGATCGTCCCATGCGGAGAAGCGATTTGGAGAGTTTCAACCTTACTCAAGAAAACGTTAAATGGTGAGCGCGGATTAATCAAATTCTTCTTCAAAGTTGATGTTTCATCCCATGCAGTTGGCCAGTTGCTGTTCCGCCGGGTGAACAGATAGACTGCCAAATTGTCCACCAATCCGCTTTGACGAAAATACAGGAAGCTTGGCAATTTCTGCTAAACAACGCAGTCAGCTTGGGAAGGAAATGGAATGTTGCCCCGGAGTCCATCATCCTGAGTGAGTGAGTTTAATGAGTAATATGATTTTCAACCTTAAATTCCACTGTGCAGTCACACAAGAGGGCACGAGCCAATCTTTCTCCATTAACGACTTCGGTCGAGGACTTCAACTACAGTACCGAAATAACATTCCGCCTGGTCGTGCCCCGCTTTTCCCCAACCAAAATCCAGTCCCACGGATCATGTATTTGTCAACCTCAGATAGAATGGAATTTGAGCCAGGCTGGACTCACTCACCTGTTATATCTTTTCCTCGTCCGGCCCTCGAATCAGGCTGGACATTTCGAGTTGCATGGTCAGTCGTACCTTCAACGGTCGCAACATATTACTTGCATCTCAGATAATCTATTCTTGTAGGAAAACGGGGTTTATCAATTGGGCACAGCTGCACCACGAGGATTTTGATGAAAGAGAAGAGGGATCTCCGCAATTTCGAGTGATAAAGTAGCGGTTGATGACTCGGGCTTGGTTCAACTTGAAGTTTTTGGTCATTTTCGCCAAACTGTAGTTCAGGTTTGCTGCATATTTTTGCCTTGCAATTGAACTTGGCGCATTTTCGGTCCAGGACCTTGGCTTGTTACATGTAATTCCCTACTGTCGTAAAAAGATTCTCGCTGCGAACGATGATGTCATTGCAACTGTTGTTGGTGTTTGTCGACTTGCGATGCAAACAAATATAAGCAATGGCACTTGTTTCCTCCCAATTGCCCAATTGTCAATCCGAACTTGTGGCAACTCGAACTTCAGCCTTCTTTAAGTCCACGATTGCTCTTTCGATACCCTCTTTCATGCAATTCAGTTGAAACCTGAAAACATTGGACGCCGATGACCGAATTTGTCGAGTCTGAGCCAAAATGGTTGAACTTTGAACCCCAAGTTGCTTCACCGATGGTTCGCCAAGATCTCCATGCTTCACCGAATGCTAGATAGTATTCATCGGTGAGGCACTAAAGACTTCTGGCCGTCGGCTGAGGAAGGAACGGCCACTTCCAGCAAGCTGACCTGACATCTTCTGCAGCTCAAGAAATTTTATTACTCTCGCTCGTGAACAACGAAATGTGTCCTCCTGTCTCTCCTAGCATTGTAGAGATCAGATTCGAGATGGAAGGCTAGGATTCATTCCCTGCTTCACGTTAGGGGCTATTTCCAGTGGCAGAATTTTCCACCGCGGCCGATAGCAGCTGCTTCGACGTCGACATGGCTGGTATTGATTGGTGAGTATAAGTTGTCCCCCAGCCTCTGCTCCACATCTCGTTCAGCCTCCGTGTGTTCCCGCCTCAGCTCGTCTGCATTTTCCTGGCCAAGTTCAGCCTCTATCCACCACTTCTCGTCGGTGTGTCGCATATGCGCAGCTCCGCTTCCCGCGCTGGCAGCTCGATCAACTGGCTTTTTTTTTCCTCCGTCAATTGGTTCAACGGCCCGGGTCACCGTCACATCAACCGGCGTTGATTCGTTCAATTTAGCTTAGTCCTCCGCGTCTCGTGCATCGTCGTCCAGCGCGTCCTAGCATCTTGTCCTCCCACGCCACTTCCTCAAGCTCGCGTGTCAGCAGCTCAACAACGCATTCAGGTGACGAAGACCGGGCAATGTGCGGGCAGAAAATCGAGGTGCAAGATCTTGGCGAGGAGCGCATTCTTGATCAAAGTTGGTGATCGGTGAAGACGAGATAACAACTTGCTGCAGTTGCTGCAGTTGACTGTTGTAGAAGCCGCCATATCTGTAGATACAGTGCCTATCTGTTCCTTGTCGAGACCTCCATAGGATAACTCCTCCTCCTCCTGACGTAAGATTTTGCGAAACCTGGACGGAAGCAACAGGGAACATGCAGCGGCTTAGTACCAACATACGTCAGCCTAGATGTATTCTACAACCATTGGGTGTAAACCTCCGACACAGCACGAAGCGAGGACGCAGGCTTTATCTATGAGCGTTTTTTTCGGTGTTTATTATAGTCACAGCCCTGTAGTCTTTACAATTTTCGCAAAAATGCTCTGTTCAGAAGACTTGAGTCGTTAGTCGGAAGATCGAACTCTGAACTCGGATTTGATTGTTTGACCGTATTCTGACAGATTGTCCTCACGCTCCACGGCTTCTTGATGCGCCTTTTTGCCCGTCGTACGGCCCGCCTCTGCTCTTTCTCATATCGCCCTGTACTGAAGATGCAGAATTTATGGGGGAAAACATTGCTGTTGGCTGGCATGGACCTGGACATTTACTTCTCCCACTCAGATGCTTGTTACCAAATTCAAGCAACAAATGTGCTCCGCTCCCTATCTGTAGGCAAATAATATTTCTGACCAACAGGAAAAAAGTGACGAATAAACTTCCTGGTATACAGACAATGCATTGTCCTAGTCATCTGTCTATTTTCTTTTGCAGCTTGGATTCACGCCCTGATAGGGCCTCTACTTATCAGCCTGGCGGCCCAAATATATGAGGACCAAAAGTCTACTATCTCTCTATCGTTTTCATCCCTCAATGAAGGTGCTGGCCGCGACGCCAATCGAATTATGTGAGTGGTTAAAGCTCGGCCGAGATAGGGGCTTTCGATGATCATTTCCTGTTTGGGACGGCGGAACAGTCCGGCCCGATGAAAAGTTCAGAGTTCGGAGTTTGGTTCAGACCAAATTTAGGCGAGAAGTTCTGACTTAATAAACGACGATGATAACCGTCATATTTATCTGGTCATGGAGCGAGAAAAGGCATGGAGCCAAGTAATAATTGCGACCTTTTGCGCAGAAACAGATTTCGTTAGTTCGAAGTCCATGTCCCACAGATCTTTGTTTCGCCATATGCATAAACGGACGCAAGTCCTTACATTTCGAAGTTTCTAATCGTCACCAAAGTCAATGTCACCCAAATTTACAAGTGCTTTTTTCTTCCGCTGGAAGTAGCCACACTTGTAAAACTCATCTTTCGCTGCCTCCTTTCCTCCTGCGAGGGGTGCGACGGGAACCCAGTTACTCGCCGGCATACGGTTCAGATGGAAGTCCGCGACACTCGAATATCCCGGGCTACAACGCAGGAGCTTGTTCGCCTCCAGGGATGGGTTCTGAGAGGCGATGTAGAACTCCTTCCGCCCCTTTTCATCGCACGGGCCAGCGAGTGTGAAAGCGAATACCACACTGTCGAATTCCGGGGAACAGGCCACTGGGACAATACAGCCCACGATACCGAAGCAGTGGCGGATGATGACACCAGCGATCTCGACGCCGTAACACCTGCGGTCGAGAAATCGGCCTCCGGAAAAGTCGTCCCATTTCACGGACATGCGTGCCTTGACCGCCTGGCGAGCTGGTACCGGCTCCGTATTCCATTCACTGCGGTCGATAACGAACGTCTCATTTGCGGACTTGAGCCAGGCTGCTCGAAATCCCTAGAAAGAGCAATCAGCGAGGCTTAGAGAAAGGGTGCTGGGGCGCACCTTGGGGATTGGCTCCGGAACAACTCTTCTCTGGACAGAGGCTTTAGTGACCTTCTGCGCAACGACGTTAAATAATGAGAGCGCTTTTACAGACACGAGGAGCGCACCTGTGACGTGGACATGGAATTATTTGCCCTCAGAGTTGGGTTCTGCTTGGTAGAGCACGTCCTGTTCCCGGAAGCATGAGTTAGTAGGAGTCAGAAGGAGTCGGACGGAACCTCGTCTTTCTTGCTACGTCCAAGCAACTTTTCTTGGGCAAACAGCTCCGTGGAGCGCCATCTCATCCTCGGTTGCCTGCTCATCTTGGTCGATTCGCTCGGGGCCACCGCGTCGTCGGCACGCCTGTGTATCAGCATAATCCTAGCTCAGCTTCGTCCTCATTCGCCCGCTCCGAGCTCCGAGTCGGCGTCTCTTCTTTCGTTGTCGGAGGCTCGTTGGCCTCCTCGGTCATCACATGCCCAAGCAGCTCGGCTTCACAATTCACCCAACACCCCCCCCCCCCCCCCCCCCCCCTCCCTCGCTCGTCATGAGTGCCATGGTCGGCTAAATTCATTCAACTCAACACAACTCGCTTTGATTATCCTTGGCCGCCACCGATTCTTTGCTCGAACCCGATTTATGACCTTGGTTTTGGGGTGGTGGAAACACCAAAAGCTGTTGAGTTACCATCAACGGTATTGCTGGACATTGAGGGTGTTGCACTGAAAACAGCCTAAATACCTACCTCGACCCCCTTCCTCGAGTCTAGACTGTCTTGTGGACCATCAGGACTAGTATATACTATACTACTTTTCATTTGCCGACTTGATGTTGCTGTTTTATTGACAATGGTGCTATGGCGGTCCAAACGGTTTTGGAACCAATGTACTGGGTATCAACGGGCGCAAACAGGAAAAAGAAATTGAAAAAGGAAAGAGAGCGAAAGAAAAGGGAAAGTTCTGTGGAATCTACTTGAACTCGACTTGAACTATTCCGAGGATATGGCCCTGCCGGGCGGCGCCTGGATACACCGCTTTACAGGACTGTATGTATATCCTCAACTGGTAACCTATCTAAGCCATCCAGACCTAGATGGTTCAGTATTCATTATAAACAGTTATCAAACAGTTATCATTAAAGTGAGCCTGAGTCTGAGTTGTGTGCCCGCTTCCAGATCAACAAAAAAAAACTGCTCCTGCACGGTGTCAAAACCTGAAAGACTTTATTTGATCTTAGAAGAGCACTTCAAAAAAGGAGTCCAAGGACCATCCCGCTGGGAAGCACCAAACCACACTCCTCGCGTGTATTGTCGCAACTGTGGACATTTTGTGCCGTCTGTGGTTGAAAGTCAGTACATAGATTTGCTTGGATTGATTGTTTCGCTAGAAGTTGCAGGCGCTGTAGTATCCTGCTGTGGGGTCCTTAATTTCAGTGTTGCATGAACATATTTGTTTTGGAACAGTGTGCTCCGACAGCGGCAGGGTCGGGTTGATTTGAGGGATGACAGAAAATGAACCTCTCCTCCTAGTTGCCATCATTGCAAATCTGATGCACTTCATATTTTTTTCGGCCTAGTACGGGTTTTCCCTGGCCGTGGGTTTCTCCTTGAGCAGGTTGAAAACGACGAACACGAGAGGTCCCCTGGGGACTTAGGAGGAAAGCTGACAGAAAGTGTGGAGCATTTCTTCTGGTCGGTTTTGATTATGTGGAGCACCAGTTTTTTTCTAGGGCTGCCCACCATCCTGTAAATGGGGACAGCCATCATTTTCAAACACTGAGACGGGTGCGGCCCGTCACAAAAGCGGCCATACTTTCGGTTTTCAGCCACTCGAGATGGGATGGGATAGCAAAAAGACAGCTGTCAACCGTAAATTTACGGGATGGTGTTGGCTGCATCAAATGCAAACCTGGAGGTGCAATGAGGAGGAAATGTGCTTACAAGACTTACTACAGGTGCATTGGCATGTAAAGGTTGTGTATCATTCCACTGATTTTCACAAAATAAGGAAAGGTTGAAAACCAGTATTCAACTTCACATGAATGTTTGCAACTCACTGGACGGTTAACAGACTCTGGATGGCCGTTGACGTCAATATTCAAGCACATATCATCAGCCTACGGTTGAAAATCCTATTTTGTGAGCAATTTGTACTCAATTCATTCAATTTTTGGATGCAGTGACTCGAAGATTTTGGCAAACCCGCTAATGGCCGGCAACGGCTGCCTTTTGATGGGACGGACAGCAAGATTGCCATCCTGCACGCGTCCCATTTTTTTCGTCAGCTGATGCCTCGACGGGACGGGACGGCACGGCATGCCGTTGACGGCATCCATTACAGGGGGGGCAGCCCTAGTTTTTTCACCGAAATCACTTCAATTCACCACTTGCTAATAAGCTCTACTGCAGGCTTGTTTCTTGGGGTCCTTCGGAAGAGAATGGCATACCCATGTAGGCTTCTCAATACTGGTACTGGGGAGATTTTTGAAACCACTCGGTCAGAGTTGTAGTACAGTGACCCAGCGAGTGCCTATGATAGTTTGCCTCTGCTTCCTTCCGGATCTCGGCGATGATCGGATCAAACCCACAGAACGGTCAGAACCTGAACAACATATTGATTGTGCATCGGAGTTTCAAAGGCATAGGGTGAAGGAATGATTACAACAGCAGGAATCACGGGAATTGCCCGACTGGAACCCGTATGCAGCAACTCAAAACCGAACGAAGGTTTTTTTTCACCTACTATAAAAGGCGATATTTTCCTTTTTTGGACGGAGCTCCGTGGATGTCGATTCTGAAGACCCGGAATACTTCGTATCCAGGCACTACAGTCACTAAACAGTTGTTCATTCTGAATATTGACTCTGCACTACAGTAGTAGGCAAAACTGGCAGTAGTCAATGAAAACACTTTCTTCCAGGACCCTCATGGATGGCCGTCCGTGCTGCTGAAGCCACTGTGCAACTGCTGAATTGGAATGAGCGGGATAAGTCTGAGTCTGATAACTGAAACTTCTTGTACAGATTTGCGTACACAGTTGGTTTGTATGAGAGCTTTTTTCGTATAGCGCAATTCCGCCTTGATCTTTGAAATCTGAGTTGCGATATGTAAGAATATGGGAGCTCAGGGCAGCCGATTGCTTACCAGGGCGTCACAGCAAGGTGTGGTACTTGATCAACGTCGATGTTCAAATTGTCAAGGACAGAGTTCATAGGATATTCAGAGTAAGCCAGTGATTTGTGGATCCCAGGGAATGCAATGTAAATAGCCAGATGCACACATTTGAATGCCGTTCAAGGCCCACGCCGTGCTGGAGGAATGCGAGCATGGCAAACAGCGACCCGGAAGATGAGCATATCAGCAGTATTTCAAGCTATCGTTCCGGTATTCGGGGTGAACATTGCTGGGAGCCGAAGTTAATCTTTGGTCCCAGAGCTCATCCAACAGAGGTATTTTGAAGTGCGAAGGTGGATAGTTTGGAGAGACTCGGAGTAGCTACGCTGGCAATACGCTGGTGTACACATTTCGTGCTTTTGAAGGAACCTCGTGGGTATGGCACGGTCCAGGATGGTTCCAAGAGATCCAACGTCGGCCCAGAAGACTTCAGAAATGCCGGAAAGAGATGTCGGGTTGAAAGAGCTCGTCGACGGCAAAGAAAGAGAGGTGTGATGTAAAAGATCTGCCCATCACGAGAATTATCTGGTAAATGGCCAAACGTCCGACTTTGGAGCCTTAGAATATTATTCTGAGTAGATAGAATCTCTCCTCTGTGTTTCATATCCCCGCTGAAATATTTTCGCGAAATTAGAGCTACATGGGGGGGGTGCTACAGGCGAGACTGCCACATATTGCCACATAATGTCACATAAACACAGCCACTGCCACATAATACCCAGTTGATCGGTTAGTAAACCCCTGCCAGCACTGACACAGCGTTTCAAGGACCAAAGCTGTTAAACAACAGCCTCAAATAATGTGACTAATTAGTGACTTGGAAGCTTGGAAGGTCTAAGTACTCTCGACGACAACGCTATCGCCTACAACGTCGCGGACGTTTCTCCGTCGACTCTCAAGGCACTCCTAGACTGCTCTCTCGCTGTTCTTAGTCTTATAATGCACTCGGATGCCTTCGATGTGATCCCCTATGCGGTTCGTCTGCTTTCTTAGCTTCTTGCTCGGTATCTCCGCAGCGTAACCCTGCCTCGGTTCCGAGATGCAAGGGTTTCTGCTCTGGAATATCCTCTCTTCTTTTGTCGCGTTTCCTTGCGGAGCGCGATCGACCCATCTTCAAATACTGAAGTCATATGTTGTTCAGGATATCAAAGGCGATTGGAAGAAACTCGGCGCTGGCTCTTTCGGAAATGTGTACAAAGGTATGAGTGCATCTTATCCAAATCATCGACAAGCTCACTTTGCGCAAGGGAATTATCTCGGGATCGATGTCGCCATCAAGGAGGTTCTCCCGTCGACAGAATACGACGTCGCCAAATATTTTGAACGTGAATGGCGCCTTATGAAGGAGACGAGGCATCCCAACTGCTGTCTATACATCGTCAGGTGCCCCCCGTCATCCCTATACCGTGCTAATCAATTCGCATTTAGGGTCTGTCCCGTGCGCCGGAACCAGACAATCGCATATTCATCATCTCCGAGTTCATCGAGAATGGCAACCTGCGCGTGTACATCCACGACAAGACCAAGCCGTTCCCGTGGCGCCTCCGTCTCTCCTTTGCCACCGACATTGCACGCGCCCTCGCATACCTGCATGCTCGAAAGTGCATCCATCGGGATCTCAAAGGGGAGAACCTCCTCGTCACCTCCAACGGCCGACTAAAGCTCACCGATTTTGGATTTGCGCGGATTGCTGCCCGGAACGACGATGAGTCGAAACGACTCACTTTCTGCGGCACGGACTCGTACATGTCGCCGGAAATCCTGCTCGGCGACGAGTTCGATCTCCCCACCGACATCTTCTCCCTCGGTATTATCTTTTGTGAAATTTCCGCGCGCAGGCTGGCAGACGACGATCACTTCAAGCGGTTTGCCCCGACGTTCGGAATCGACCCCGCAGAGATACACAAGCTAGCCAATCCCGGCTGCCCGCCGGACTTTTTGGCTCTCTGCATCGACTGTCTCGCCACGGATCCAGCAGCTCGCCCGACCACACGGGACATCCTCGAGCGCCTTCGCATCATCGAGGCGGAGGTCCTTGCCCGGCCTAACGAGGGAGAGGACCTTCATGTCGGCAGTGTCAAACTCATGACCGCTGGCAGACGCGCTGGCCCTGGACCCAGGATCCCGAGTTTCGGAGTTGGGGTCGGCAAGGATATTCGAAGCAGCTCGAACAATTCTAGCAGTGCAAACAGCACCGACGACAGTGACGACGAGATGATGGAAGCTGTGATGGGACTATCTAGCGTCGGTGTCGGCAACAGCGATTGGAGTGACAGGACAAACGGTTTGTCGTTTGAGGTGAGCATGCCCATTGATTCATACTGATAACTGGCAGGTCACCAACCCCTCTTGGATAACAATGCCACGGCCTCGGCGTTCTCCGACTACAGCACCACCGTCATCCGCGCACACCCTAGCCAGGGCTCGGGCAGCCAGCTGCCTTCTCTGTCGTCCATACTCACCGTCCGTGCGTCGCCCAACCCGAACGAGACCCCAGATCCCATTCTTCCTTCCACCCCACGGATCCGGTCACCGTCGGAAGACTCGGACGACCCCCTCACCGGCTCTATCCTCTCCATTGCCTCGCTCGACTCGTATCACACAGCGCACTCTGTGTCCGCCATCTCGAGCGCGTTCGCGACTGAGGGAGGCTCCACGATCAGATCCCTGCACGGCAATTACACAGCGCCACTTGTACACCGGTTCACACTCATCAAGCCCGGCGCGAAGCCCAAGAAGAGCGGGTCGAACGGGACAGTGTCGCCTACAGGGAGCACTGGCAACGGAGAAGTCACAGGCTGGAATCCGCTGGATTTGTTTTTCTCCAGCGGCTTGCTAGTTGCCAAGTGCGATATCTGCACGAAGAGACTGGGGTGGAAACCTGTGTTGGAGTGTGATGATTGTGGGCTACGGTGAGCAGGTCCTTCTTGTCCCACGTTCGGTTTCTCACAGTTAATGAATGCTCCAGGGCCCACATCAAGTGTGGCGAGGTCGCTCCCGTACGTCATTTGCCTATCTTTCGTTTCCGAGCTTTCTAACGCGTTTCCCATTTCCAGCGAGATTGTGGTGTTCGCGTATGTTCTATTCTGCCTTTTTTTCGCGTCTGTTTTCTGACCTTTATTTGATTCCAGCCATCCCGACCTGGTACTCACCAGTCGCCGCTGAGTGCTTTGTCGTCGCCCCTCTCGAAGGTCAGGCAGAGCGCTGCTGCCGCGTCCAAGACTGCCAGCCCCGCAAGATGATGATTCCGTCCGCACTCCGTCCCTCCATTCCATGTCCAGTAACCCGTTACGACCTCACGACCCACGACTCCTCGCCCAGAATCAACCAATGTCATTTCATCCATGATTTACTTTACGTTCAAGTGTCCCATGGCACCGCAGTAATTATTCCGCATTCCGCATTCTCAGACTCAGGAGGTGCCCCCTGGACTTGCATATGCATACGCACGCACTTCATCGTTCCACTGCCAGACAATCATCCTACATACGTATCAGTAGCCAATCCACTTCACGATTTTGTATGCGATATTCTTACCATACACACGCCGTCCAGCCGTCGCTACTTTCGTTATTCGTTAGTACGTACCTTTACTGAGACATAATGTTCGCCGAATTGTGTTTTTTTCATCTTCCACTTTCCGTTCCGTCTCAAACCGGCTCTCAGACCAGCATAGACCATTCATCAGCGCTCATCACCAAAAACGGGACCATCTCCCTTAAACTCATTCCAAAACTATCTGATTCTCAGGCGTTGAGATCATTTGACCGGGATTGAGTCGTTGCGCTTGCGTTGCGCGGAAACATATCGTAAGTGCGAATAGGAAGGAAATGAATCAGATTCGAGTTGGGATCGGAGCGGCGGGTAGCCATCCATTGTTGATCTCAACTCCCACATCTCCCGCGTTGTTTTTCTAGCACATTCTGCTTGCTTTATTGGCTTGGAATTGCAGCTTGCCTTCTTTTGGAATTCGAAAGTGATTGCACTGATTGAATGATCTTCAATCAGTTTTCGTGCGTCTTGATTTTAACCTCTCCAGGCTCCTCCTTTCCACTGTTTCGAGATCCTCATGCATCCGGCTCCAAATCCAGTTACTTTCCTCACGAACAACCGTTGTCTTATCTTCCTAGTAGAACGAAGTGGCGTGTCAATGACACCCAGCAGATGGCCAGATGGCGTGGATGCCTGTGGGCACCGCTTCTTCATTTGACGCTGTCGAAATCACCGCCTGGAACAGAGACGGCTCTGGGCGGAAAATCAGACCCCGATACTCGGATCTACCTGTCCTGGAACTGAGACTGCTGGCCATGGAGAGCTTCTCCTTCCGCCGTTGGTATCTTTGGTAATAAGTAACCCGTCGTCCCCTTGCAGTGCTTTAAGAACATATATCGCATATTTTGGACCTTTCTGACATTGAAATTAAAAGCACTGATCCGACATCGTTGATTCCGAAGTGCCACAAAATTAGATGGAGAGCTGGACAAGGATCGGTTCTTCCTTTCCTCCCACCCTCACCCACTGGCGTACCACCCTCAGGTTGGGTGCTATACGACGGTGCTGGATTTTTGTCTATTCATCTTTCGCTTTCCTCGCCATTCCCATCGTTCCTAGAAAAGCTTGACCCCCGTTAACTCCTTTTCACAATGCTTTCTGCAATCGTGCTGAAATTCAAGTCGACTGTGAGTTGTATCTCCTTGCTCCATGGCCGACTGATAATAAAATTATTTCAGTATGCCCATATTACACTCAGTGCGTTTGTCTATCCAGCCCGTCGAATATTCTTCTCATTACTTAAGCTGCAGATCGGGTCACTGTCGCATTCTTTCTCTTTTCTTTTGTCCATTGTTTTGCCCAGGGCATCATACAGTCCTTTCTCTATTCTCTCGACTCCGATTATTCAAACGTCGTCACGCAAATTGTCCGCGAAGCCGACATCCCGTTGCAGAACATAACCTATATCAAAGGCTCCAGCAATCATTATACTCTTCGCATGTGCATCGATATTCCCTATGGGCAATCACCCAATCCATGCTTCATCGCATTTCATTCTGGCATCGATGACCGCAACAATTCAGAGGCAGCGGCAGTAAAGGTGCGTTCCCCTGATCATCGTCATATTTCATATTTTCCAACTGTATTCATGTTAGGATTCTTTATCGTCCCACTCCGTAAGCTTGTTTTCTCTTAACCACAAACGCGAGGTCCAGCCGAATCATTTTCAGATTTTCCAAGATCTCAGCAAAGGATTTACTCTTTCCAAGGGTCCCAATGGTGGAGTAACATTCCAGTCCGACAATGCCAACCCCGTGTCTTTGAACCAACAATGCGCCCGCATATTAGTATATCCACAACAAGTGTCAGCCGTATCCCCGCTAAACACAAACAGAATTTAATCGCGGTTTTTTTTTAGACTGAAAAATTCGGTGCGGGAGGACTTGACATTTATTTTGATGCAATTTTGGCTCTTCGGCGTGTCCATATTTGCAGTTTCCCAGAGCTCTATTCCCCATACGTCCGTTGCTTCCTCATTTTCCTGGCTATTTGAATCTAAAGCGATTTAGTCTCACGGCCCTTGGAACACGTTTCCTCATCACCAGTTGGTCGGTTTATATCGTCACCTTCCGAACGAATAACCAGGGAATTATCTTTCACCAACTGGTTTCTGCACCTGGGACGCCATGCGGAGTCGAGCTGTTTCCGACGTACTTTGGGATGCGGCATGCATATGATGTGAGCCATCCGCGAAATATTGTAAAGATCTGCTTTCATCGACACACCAGATTGCGGACGCCGTTTTGAGCTGCAGTGGACTGCTTTTTTCTATCTTACTCTCCTGGAACCTTCTGAAGGTAGTCCTATTTCCTGGGAGTTCGAGTTCCTTTAAATTCTCACAAGAATCATAGGTCTACAACGCCCAGTCATTTAAGCGTCTTGGCGCACCAGAGCACATCATTCGCATTTACAAGGTCAGAGAGTCATCTACTCCTGGCCATGTCGCACAGCCTGATCGCATTACAGTTCTTCATGGCGGTTCAAGCCTGTCTGCAATTGGAGGTCTTTGTGCTCATGGCCGCGACAAGGTGTGAATCATACTCATCGTTCCTAACTCTATTTTTACCGCGGCGTAGTCTTTGGGTCGATGTACTCACCACCACAGGAATAAGCATAATCTCCGCTCACACCCCCGTTTACAATGCATTGATTATCGCCACCACGGTACTCGTTCTCCCGTGGATCACTTTGGTACGCTTGTATCATTGAATGTAGAGCATTATCAATATTCAGCTTTGATCGTAGGGATGGTATGGTGTCAAAAAGAGAGTAAGGCGATGCTTGGTTCCTTCCTAGGAATTGCCTTCTTCATCGTCGCGGGATGGGCTATTATGTTCTATAGTATCGTTTATCGCTGGTAAGCCGCTTTTTATCTGGATAGTCCTCAAATGAGTATTGGACTCAGGTCTTTCGTGGAATGGCCCTACGTAAGCTGCTTCTGTCATTTTTATCCGTATGGTGATGAACTATGGACACAGCTCGGCTGCTTCACCGTCGCCTCTTTCGTTCTCATGATGTCAGTTGCAGCAACTTTACTCCCTTTGAGACTTGTTGACACTCCAGCATCTAGTGCGAGCGCAATATTGGGAACAATCTGCTGGCGAAATTTCGGCAAGGGCCTCGCTCAATACTGTATGTATGCACTCTCAGCAGTCGAGCTTCTACTTAAACACGTTGTAGTGCACGCAGAGGCTGCACTCGCATCCTCCAACTTTTCTTCTGAGGTCTTCGACCACAGCGACGTCGAAAAATCTGGAAATTACTACGCTTATGATGAGCCAGAGTACCCAATGCCCACCTTTCAGTCACCGTCGCCGCAGCATTCTCGCGGCGACTCTACAGGTAGCGCTGCTGCCGGGATGCCTGCGCCAGTCCGGGGACCGCCTCCGATATACGACAGACCCTATAACGCCTTCTGATTGAGATCTCGATGATCACTGGACTTTTTTCTTCTTAGGACCTTAAGCTAGGACTCTCGACATTCTTGTATGACTGTTCTGAACATATCATATTGGCAGGATACGTCCTATGTATGTAAAGACTATAACTATACTACCTCGGAAAGCTCTGTACCTTTGATTAGCAAAAATAATCATACGACAGCGCAAGATGACCGACCTTAAAAGTATCCTGCAGGAGGGGCCCTAGATCCTTTGCCATCGCTTGGACGCCTTGGCAGTCCGGCACCTCCGGGGGCAACACGGCGTGGCACAGACCGGGATCTCACTGCGGCCTGGGGAGGCTTGGCAGGTTCCGTCGACCTTTGACGACTTGCCCGCTCGTCGACAGTCTCGGAGCGGGCGTGCTTAGAGGAAACGGGGGAGACGGAAATTGCGGGACGTGGATATGAATCCTCTGGTGAAGTGGGTCCAACACCAACATGAATGTTAGGAGGGCGTTTGCCTCTCTCACGAGAAGGAGATGCACTACTCGGGCTGCGAGTATGTATGACGGGCTGCTGCACCATAATGGGCGATATCCGCTTGGCCTCCGTCGCGCTCCGGAATAAAGCTGGTGTGCTCGATAATTTGATAGTATCTCCAGAGGCCTGAGTATCTGAGAGTAGTACAGACATGCTGCTGAGTTTGCGTCGATGGCTGGGCTGGGGGCGGTGGATTTCCTTTTCGTCCTTCGAATACGAATACGCCAAAACGGGCATATCAGGGTCATTGTCAAACTGGTCAAACTTCGCCTTGACATCGTCGTGGATATGCCCGGAGTGGTCCTCGGAACCCTTGAGCAGTGTAAGTAAGTAATCGTCAAGGAGCCACAACAAAATTCACTTTCGAAAAGTAAACTGGGGTGAAATCTCCGGCTTCGAGGGCATCGGTTACGCGCACTGGGAAACGAATAAGAGATTTGTGCAAAAAAAGGGGAAAGGTAAGTTACAGAAATGTGCGAGACCCTGAAGGTGTGGCAGGCGCTGTGAGAAATACTGTGAGATGCCATATAATGCGACGTACCTTCCCGAACTGCAATCTGCAAATGACGGCCAGGATGGAGGTTGCGACCAAAAGAATATAAGCGGCTAAACACGATATCGTCAGACAAATCCAATATTCCCGATTCTTTCCACTCACTAACAGACATCGTGGCGTAGAATGACCACTGCCCCATCACAAATCGATAAACTGTTAAATCTGGGCGTAAGTAAGGTCATTTTCTCTGAGGCAGTGTAACTGACGTGGGCTGGTGAAAACCACGGTCGATATGAAGAGAAGCACCAGAGAAATGAAGGAAAAGACCAGAAAGAGGGCCTTCCCCTCCCGCCGTACACTGATCCACCCCTTTCAAATACAAGTCAGGTCCAATAAAGAGGAACAGGGCAGTAAAAACGCACGAGGACAAGCCACGGCATCTCAAACTGAAATATGGACTCAGTAAGTATCAAATGGCCCAACCGATCTACTCACGACTGCGGTGACAATAAGAGCAGCGAGATATATGGGAAAATGGTCGGCAAGCTGACGAATGGGTCCGAATGAAATTTTGCCGATCCACAGAGCCTGAAATGATAATCAGTTTCATGTCCTTCATGTCGAGAGGGCTAAAAATCAGCTCTTACAGTTTGTGCAAGAGTGAAGAAGCCCTAAGAAGGTGAGATCGAGGTCAAAGGGCTAAAACAAGGCCTTACCGCAAGCTGCAGGCTGACTGAGAACAAAAGGACCAGCTGTTCGATGTGGGATTAGCCGCCCGTTGGCCCAATTAATCCAGGAATATACCTTGTAGATGCGATTTATCTCTGTTGAAGCCCCTACTCGGCTGAAAGTTTGAGAGGAATAGACCTGGCAGAGTATTTAATGGATGATGATATGCGTCAGAGTAACTGGCGCACTCTGAAAAGTTTGTACGACAGCGCAGCCATCAATACTAAGTTCAAGGTGTTGGAAACCAAGCTCGCGATCTATTGAAAGTTAGTGAGCGGAAACATAGTAACACATGTAAGAGGACGAACCTCATGCGACCCGCTCTGATTCCACCAGCTTCCGAGTGGGTCAAAGCCATCGCATTTTCCAGTGTTTATAACATGATAATATGTCTGGAGGAGATTCGAGTTTCCCTGAACTCTGAAGCCTGCCCAAGCCATGGCAAGAACACGCGCAGCCAACCCGGCAAAGAGATGGGGGAGACTCTCGTTCAGCAACTATGGTATTTTCTACATCATGACTCTCCACGTAAAGTCAAGGTAACGTACCGTCACCATGGACAACGAGAAGAGCCAGATCTGGTAAACCAGGATGACGAGATCCTCCCGACGCTGGAGTGGGCGGCATTAACGAGTGTACCGAAGGGAAATATAAACCCTCACAGCATCACTCAAACTATCGAAGTCTGTAAGCGTCGGGGAGAAAAAAGGAGAAAAAACGCGTGCTCACACATCGCCGAGCCACATCAGAGATATGGCACATTGCTGAAGATCTGGCGCAGCGTCTGCCCTTTCATCAAAGAGGAGTGTCGATAATTCCCGGACCTGTCGACGACCGTCAGAATAGGATGTGTGGACAGACTTGCAGACAGACATGCATATGGTCATGGGCGCGATGCACAAGAGTCTTGCAATCGGATCCATTTTGTCCCGGAATGTTGTGGCAGAGCTGAATACATGCATGAGTCACTGTGAATGGAAGAAAACGCGTGACGCACTATGATGTCCCCATTTTGAAGAAAAGGCATGCCAACAGTCGTAGTGTTGACGTTGGCCTTACGGTCGTGTCAGCTCCAAAAATTTGGCCCCGAGCATTTTTCGATACCTGACGGACAAGTCCAGCAACTGCAGCTGCACCATCCGTGTTACTGAAGTACGTCACGGATTGCTGGGCGACGAGCGCGATACAACTTAAAAGAGCGAGGAAGAAGTAAAGAGTGGTGTAGCGGGTGAGGGTGATCCTCGCGTACTACATGAACGGGTCAGGCAGAGTGAGTGTCAGAGCAAAAGGAGCGCACGATGAGCTTTATCCTAGAAATCCAGAGGACATGCTTCAACCACTCCCGAGTCTTCTGGTTAGACATTTATCTGAAGTGAAGCCGCAGGTGTGAACGATCCGGCCGCCACAAAAGAAAGGAGAGAACCAGCCACGAAACGATGAGTGCGCAGAACTCAACCAGTGGAGGGGGGACCAGCAAAGCCCGTGCCTTGTCGCAACGACCCGGCGGAGCGTAATATACCCGGCGTTTGCGGCGAGGAAGCAAATGGTTGCCGTGACGAGTGGACATTTGAGATCAATGAGCAGCCTCGATTTAGTCGAGAACCTCTCGGAGTAAATTGACATAGCGAGCAATGCTATTAATACGTTTCAATGTACGCCCGAAATCGGCGCGAAATGGTAGGAAATGGTGCTACCAGTTTGGCGGTGGCCTTGGAATCGGGGGTGGTCTAAGGCCCGCCAAGAGATGCCCAGCCAAGAAGTCTCCACGTTGTCCTACGTTGTCGCGCACTCGGAGGCCCCCGGTCACTACCCATTAGGTCGGTCCGCTGTAAGGTAAATCAACGTCCAAAATTTGGTGTTTTTCGGTCCGTCTGGTAAGGTAAATCAGCGCCTTCAGCTGCGAGGTCGGTCCAGCGTAAGGTAAATCGGGCGGAGCCCGAGATTTTTTTTTGTGGAACTTTGTTGGGGAGACGAACTCGCGAAGAGAAATTTGCTCTGCGCGCGCCCATTTCAGGTCACAATTCATAACATAGGAAAGCGGCCGAATCCCGGTCGCATCTGCAACTGGAGCAGTTGCAGAGGAAAAATCACAAATACACGTGATTTTAGGGCAAAAACTCGGTCCGCCGTAAGGTAAATCAGCGCTCTGGAAGACCAAATTCATAAGGTAAATCAGCGGAAATTTTGAGAAACTGGCGGACCGACCTAATGGGTAGTGACCGGGGGCCTGCACTCGGCCCAAACGATATTGAAGAACGTTGATCGTAACTATGTTAGCATCAAATATGTCCCACGGTTCCATTTTGAAACCACTTTCAACTACGAAACCTGCTTCCGTCGGCAGCATAGAGGTTTCTTTATACTTTACTTAGGCCACCAAAATACATCCTCTCGAGTTGTCAGCTTCCGCAAACCCGTCGATGACTTCATTAAAATCCTAAACAATGCGAAGATGAATAAGTGCGTGCATCGATAAGATCCCACTCAACAATACTTGCATGTTCGAGGGAAAACAGATCTGGTATGGAAAGTGTCGTGTATTCAACTCGACCGTATTCTAAAAATGGGAAACGAGTACAGGGTTGTATTTGCATGTTCCTTTATTCTACGTTGGCTTCGAGAAACGATATGAGGGCATACCTTGCGACCAAACAATACGATAAGTGATTAAAGATGGAAAGAAAATGAATGCATACCTGCCGTCAACCCTCCACTGAGATCCGCTGATATCGAGCTGCTCAGCGACCTGTCGTTTCACTCCAACAACCACATCCGCTTTGTTTGTCCGCAAGCTGAGAAGTGGGAAAGTTCCAGCCAAAGGACCAAGAGCCGTAGAGAACTCAGTCCAGGCGGGCCATTTGACATCGCCAGTAAGCCTACAATCAACATTATGACTGCATCATCCGCCCAAAAAAAATACACCCACTTGCGGTAGCTAAAATAAACGGGCGGAATTAGTTGCGTGACAAAAAGTGCGGTCAGTCAAACCGACTTCAAATCGCCCTAGAAATGCATATTAAGTTTGGGATCAGTTACCGTACCACACGGAAAGTATACCTTGAAAATGACAAGATTGCTGGCCTTGAGAGCGCTCCAAAGTTTTGGGGCCTTAGTTGCCATGTCCCAATATGGCGCAGGAGAGGTCCAGAATTGTGCCAATTCTGCACTCTCTCCGGGGCCACCACCTAAAGGAGTCGCAGCAGGGACCGACAGTGTAAATACTCCCTCTTCTACATATTTTTCCCACCGCTTGACCATGAACTGAAGGGGCTCATAATCAATTCCAGATGGAGGGGGTAGAAATGTCGGGTCCAGGAGAAACTTGATTGTTTCCGCAAAGTCGGTAGGCGTCACCTTCGGAATAGTGAGCTGATATGGAGAAAACATTGTGCATCATACATCCGAGACAAACCAAGGGATCAATTTTGGACTGTTGATGAATCAGACCTGGTTCGAACCACAACGACATCGCAAGCACGACGTACTGAAAAACAACCGTGGAAACATGAGGGGTGTATGTCACAAGAAAGTCGGCGAATACTAGAATCGACAGTTTTTCAACGGGATTGCGCAGTAAAATAGGCATGTACCTAGGTCAGTGAACAACTGAGGCGCGTCGATTAGGATCATAATGAAGAAAAAGAAGAAGGTAATACTTCGAATCCAGCTAGGTGAGAAAAGGATTAGAGTAGTGGTGTGAAGTCGTCATACTTCCTACCATTGTCGAGTACAAAATCGACCCTGCCGTTGGTCAGTGATTTAACATGGGTCCAAACCTTCTCTTGATCGTCCCGTAATATGAACTCTTCTCGCGCCGCCTGTGCATCCTTGCCTACGGTTTGTAGATGTTCGATATCGGACGATGATAAGTGAGTCAGAAGCGATAAATCCTGGTGAGGCTTTCAGGAGACCAATCAGTGGCAGCAAGTGACGCGAAATACGGTTGCATTTCCCCTTCAACCAAGATCAGCCTTAATTTGTGGGAAACAAAAAATTCAACCACCATAGACACATCTGTATCATCTCTTTAAACAGAACACCGAGCTTTTCAGAGTCTGATTCCAGCTTGGCATGCTCCTCCTGGAGTTCTCTCATAGTGGTCGCAATCTCTGGTATTATAAATGAGGGCCAAGAAAGGTATAGTACAAATGACGCACGGTAAATGGCTTTCCCAGACTGCCTAAAAGTATCAACCTTTTGCAAAGAAAATGGGTCAAACGAGGACCAATGCGTTGTTTCGACGAAGTACGATCGGAGAAGGCGATACCTAGATTGAAGATTCGATTGTCAGGCGTTGTAACCCGGTGATGGTGGGTCACACGTACAGGTAACACCTAGTTGTTCCACTGAGTTTAGTTCATGATTCCCCAGAAAAAATTACTCTGCAAAAAGCCAAGGTGCAGTGAACCAAGTGTTCTTTTTGGCGTCTGCGAGGCGCTGCAACTCGGAATTGTACACCTCAGCTGGTTCGCCATCAGAGCCGATGGGTCTGAGAGACAGTGAGTCATGGTAGTCTGTCGGTGGAGAGCTGAAGGCCATACTGCATAGCATAATCTCTGCCCATCTCGTATTTCAATCTACTGATCTGCAAGCGGAAATGTATGAGCTGCCGCAAAGTACTAGATTGTTTTCAACCGGCCTTTTCAATGACACCTTTCGCTTCATCTATTCGCAATTTAAGCGTTTCTTTCTCCGTCTTGTCATGGGCGACATTCATTTCAAGGCACAAGTCGTGGCTCATTCGGTGCATTCGGTCAATCACCCTAGGTATGGCTCGGAGTAAGATAGAAGATAGAATAAGGTTGGAAGCCCTTCACCCTGTAATAATAACAGGCCATCTGGAGACCACCGTCTTATACCTTTCAAACGGACGGGTTAAACACTACTTTAAAATCGATAAGAAAGAAACTCACGAGAAACCGGCGGGGTCTGTGGGGTCATATGGAGGATACGGCGCCTCAAACATCTTGATCAACGCGAGATATTCGCTTGATGTAAACGTCAAGTCAGGGCTGCAAGTGAATCGTCGGACGTCCTACAAAGAAGAAGCGAAGCAATGCGGAGCTCGGACCGGGTCCGGCCGATCTAAACACAACCACCGTGACCTACGTCCCTGTTCAAGTTGAAGTTTCTGCACCAGTTGGTGATGCACGAGTATGTTCACAGAATCAATGGGCGCCCTCTTTTATTTTTATCTTACATGTGACTGGCAAAACGGGTAAAATAAATAATCACAGGAGCAATCACACAAAAATTGTGGAACAGAGGCAATAGCACTGAAAGAGGAATGAGGGATGAGGGATAATATTAATGCAAAGCGAGATCATGTTTTGAACCAGAATTTATCAGTGAATGCGGTGGATGGGTGGAGGGCGTCCTCGCCGTGGTGACCAGCCAGGAACTTCAGGGCTTTTTCCGGCCACTAGAGTAATTTCGATCCGGTTGATAAGGGACTGGATATCCCGGGAGATCGTCTGAGTCGTGACAGGTCGTATTTTGTCGTCCGAATCTGCGTCATCGTAGATCAAATGGAGGGTCTAGATGGATGTTGTAAGACAATTGCCTGCTCCGACAGATGAATCTCACGTCGTCACTGGTATACCACCGACAATAGTTCATCAGATCAATGATATTATCGTTAATCACAGAAGCTGTTTCTGCGAGAGACCGAAGAATGGGTCCTTCCTCCTCGAAAAATTTCAGGTATGCGCGATGCCGGAAAGTTGTTGACTTGCCGATCCAATGATCGAATGTCCAAGTGTCCCACCAAGGTAGGAGACTAAGAGCCTCGTTAACTCGAGAAGATTCGCCGTCCAATTCCAAAACAAATTCGGTTCCAAGGGCACTCGTGGCCACAGCTAGATGAGACACAGATTTGCGATCGAAGGTGGCATTGCATATGGTGTTGATTCTGCCAATGACTTCAGCAATGGTCGAGTTGAATAATTTGTCCGTCTCGATTCCTATCAAGTCAGTTTGAGAGCTGGGTGCGACCCTTTGGGCGTTTTGCACTAGCGCCAGGAGTTCTCGTGTCTGATTCAGCTTATGGAAAGATTTACCAGGAAGCAAAAGACAATGAAGACTACAACACGTACAGTTTTCAGGGCCCGTCGGAACGCTTGAACTACACCAGTGTATCTATATAATTCACGGTCTAATTCACCGGCTTCCTGCAGAAAGTTGTGCATACTGGGATGGTACTCGAATTCAATCCAGGGCAAAATGAGCTGTATGGTGACCTACCGATGCAGTACTTCTCTGGACTTGGGATCATGTAAGACGACGGGACACGATTGGCACGTCGCTCTGTATAGTCTTCTCTTTTGTCAATGATATCGCAAGAGATACAGGAATGAATGCCGACCGTTGTGATGTGGGAGTGAATGTTTGCATCCAGGGGTGTCCTAGAGACTCTACTATGTCCCATATTCCTATCATATGCCGAACATGTTGGTCAACTATCCGCAGGCCACTGGATAGACCGAGGCAAGGGTGATCCACGCAGAGTTTATGAGAGGAGTTCCACCTTCGTAATGACGGGGAAGCTAAACTAGCCAGAATCTTCAATGCAGCGAAGGAAGAACAAAGCAAGACGACAGCATAGAGAGCGATTTTGGGGTGAGGCAAGAGCATTTCATGCTTGTTTCTGACGTAAGCTTCGATCACTCTTCGATCACTCTTCGATGATCGATCGATGGGCGCCACACTATTAATAGCCCGCCGGCCCGCAATCACCGCCACTCAGGCTGTGGCGGCAGAACCCACAGAACTATTGCCACAATTCTCTTGTTAGCCCGAACTGATTGCCGCTCAAGTTCCTTATATACGCCCGGCTTGTGTTTGACCCTCAACTTGAAGAACCAACTTGAACACTCCGACCCAGCTTCACCACTTGAATCCCAACTCTCTCTTCCCCAACTCTTTCCTATGAGCGGCAACTCGGACTCCACTGACTCGGACTCGACTCGAATCGGCAGTCCTTCTCGTGATCCTAAGCACAGTTCTAGTCTCAAGATTAACACCGATGTGGAACCCCCTGCCGCGACTCAACATTCTATCACTCAGCTTCTTCTCTCAGCGATCAACATCTTCCTGAAGTCGTTGGCACCCACCCCAGACGATAGATTCAGGCTGTTCTTTGTGCTCGGAGGGCTTGCAGCATGCTTATATTGCATATGGGGGCACTGTTGGAGAAGTCAACCGACTTCTCACCCTGGTTGGACGGCCGTTTGTCCTCATATCCGGCATTGGCCCTTCTGTTGCCGGATTCGGATGCACAGTTTTCAGAGTTGGATGCCCCGTCTTGTCCTCGTTGGAGGAAATTTCACCCACTCTTTCGGTGTCGATCATCGATCATTCTCAGAAGACGGCTCGTTTGGCTGCACAACTGGAATCCGAGGCAACCCATGCCCATAGTTTGACCGGCCTGATATTGACCTTTGCTAATGGGACCGCAATTCGACTTCTTCATTACAGACATGTCGACATTCAAAGCGTTGCACGTGAACTTCGGCGAACCAACATGCTAAACAAACTGCAACTTTATGATATGGCCATCGAAGCTGGCGAAGACGTCTCGAAGCTGAGCTCACAACTGGTTAAACTGAACAGCTTCGGGTCCCGGGCACTTGATTTCTTTGTGAGGGAGGTGAGTACCAGACACAGTTAAATATCATTCTCTCTCCTTATTCGGCCCCCAGTTCTTGTCGCTGGAAGCAGATGTACAGGAGGTCTTATCGAACCCAAATCCCCAACAATACCAGTTATTGGGAGAACATGTGAACACCTTCATTGAGCGATTTTCCAAGCGGATAAACGACTATATTGTTGTTGTCCAGGATGCAGAAAAGCGGACAAACCAGTCAGAAACATCCATTTCGAGATTGATAAACCATCTCATCGACAGCGAGTTGGCATTGGAGGTCAAGTCTGATGCCAACACCCGGTTCTACCAGGCCATATTGCAGCCTCTCACTGTCGAAGGGAAACACGAGAGGAGGAACATGGACGTTCTCTACGCTTCCAGGTTGAAGATGGCGGAGATATACAACAATCTGCTTACAGCAAAGAGCATCTTGGTCTCGATGGAAGAAGGCGCACAGGGACTACAGGTATGCGAGTCGCACACATCTTCCACTCATCCAACAATTTGGGAATAACCTTTCACTTTAGACTGATATCAATGAAGGAGTTGCTGCACCCCAGCGAAAACCGGAAGAAATGTTCCTTAAATTTAAAGATACTGTTGTTAGCATGACAAAGAAGAAGGCGGAGTACAAAAAGTCGTTCATGATAGATCTGGAATCCTAAATCAAAACGAAATTCTGTACCCACCTTTGACCATCCTTGTTTGCCCCGCGAATTTAGAAACCGGAAGTGGATCGTATTTAGAAGATAAAGCTCACTGAACCACATAATGGATTACACATAAGGTACCACCGAGAGTGGGTTGACGCATGTGGATTGGAGGTGTCCCATATTAACATGTTCGGTGTGCATGTGACCGACGAATCAACGGATGACTCCACCCCGACATCTGGTTCAGTTAGTCTCATTCAAGCTCTTCAACCCAATCCAGATAATTACACGGCCCTCGATATTTGACCGCACGTTCTTTTTATATTCTGAGGTTAAACATTTTACTAGATGGCAGTCCCAGATCGCCGGGGACGCATCTGTGTAGACCCCACGTGTACACAACGAAGAAATTTGAGGACTTTGGGGAGCGAGTATATTTATGACGGGGCAACAGATAACAGAGTGACAAAACTGCACATTACAACAGCCATAGCGCTGGCAGTCAAAACCGTCGGGAAGGCCAGTCAAGCACCCTGTCTGTTTGGCAAGCCAGAAGACGTAGATGCACAGAATTCCTGGGCCAACTCAAGACTTACACAATTCCAGCTCAATGATGCACGGTGAGCAATATTAATTCTTGAACGGTGGGAATGAAAAATGGCGCTCGAAGGCGGAAGTTGGAACAGCCTCCTCCAGCTTGAATAGACACAGGTCCAGGGGCTATCGCTTGGAAGTTTCGAACGAACGGAGGCGGTTGGAAGAGTTGCATCGAATGCTGGCGCCAGAGTAAAGGGGGGAAAATGCACATATAGATGATTCAGTCTTAGTAGCTCATCACTCACCGTGCATGTACGTACCGGGATGAGCGTCACAGTCACCTTCCATATCAATAAACTCGCAGACAAGGCGCCCCTTCTGTGCGGACGGCTCCTCCGGATTCTGCTCAAGGCAGGATGGGTTTCGGCGTTCCATATGAAATCCTCGTATCCTGGGCCGTTTTTCAGAATCGCGTCGGGGGCGGTCCATCTCGGGGCATACATTTGTTAGATAACCATTCTGAAGAGGGTAAAGTGAGAATTGAAGAGGGACCAGAGGGTGTAAAAGGATATGTGACGGCGAAGAAGCACCGGCTATCACCGCTTCTTGTTTGCCATTTTCAACTCCGCTTCAACTCCGCTTAGCCATCGGACTTCCAGTCTGCTTCTGACTCTCATCTCAGTTCAATTGGGTTTTCCAAATGGACTCGTCACTTTACGGACCACTCTCTGAACGATCTCTACAGAGACAAAACGTGAAAAACGGCAATGGACGCGATTGTTACGAGCCGTCCAGCGATGGTCAAGACTGGGGCGATATTTCTGCCAATTCACAGAAAAGATTAAAAATCTCCACCGATTTCGAGTCTTTACTCGATGAAGACTCTCCTAATTCACTATTCGATGATGTCTCTCCTTCCTTGGCTCTTTCTGCCATTTTGGACTCCTCGGGCCCAGCCATTTTAGATGCGCCACCCATCCCAGGCCTATTCTTCACGCCGTCTTTACTGCTGCCTCATGAACTAGCCGATCAAGTGACCCATTTTTGCCTCCAGACTTATTTCCACCGACCAGGGGTGAACCAAATCATGCTGTTTGGCGTTGCAGCTAACTCCGGCGCACCTTCGAGCGGCCTCCCGCCGATTCTTGTGGGCCTCCTCTCAACCATGGCGTCGCTTCTAGCGCCATCCTTGCCTCCCGAAATCCACGCGCTTCTCTTTCCAAAGGAGCCGACACATGCCCGTCAGGCAATTTTGAACCTGTACCACCCTGGCGAAGGTATCACCCCACACGTCGACCTGCTTAGTCGCTTTGGCGACGGGATCGTCGGCATTAGTCTCGGTAGCAGCTGCGTTATGCAGTTTTCACGTGTTGAAAATAAAGAAGGGGCCGAGGATGTACGTCCACTCCAGCTGTTCCTTCCCGAGCGGAGCATGATTGTGCTCTCCGGGGACGCACGCTACGACTGGACGCACGGCATCGAGAAACGGACCGTTGACCTCATTGGAGGTGCTGACGCGAACCAGATCGTCGAACGAGGAGTAAGGCTGAGCATCACGTTCCGGTGGCTTTTACCCGGGGCGGATGTTGTAGGGCGAGATGACTCGGAGTTCGGGCCGTAGGAACGACGCTTTGATATCAGTTTAGCATGCGGCTTCCCCACACATCCCAAATTGCGAATCCTGCTTGTTTCTGACCGTTCCTGCCGCAGAAATACGATGTTTTTTGTCCATCCGCTTTGTCGAACGCTAAGTATGTATACATAACCCTCACCACCAAACTAGAAATGTCTGGAGGGCTGGCGAGACAACCCCTCTCTGCATCCAATGTTATGACGCTACATCTTTGTTTCCCTCGTTGTTCATTCTCTTTTTTTTTTTTGGCAATGTGTATGTTGATTATGATTCAGGGCTCTAAAACCACTGCACAACCTGGAATTCAACTTGGATTACTAGAGGTGAGGATAGCTTCATCACGACCTCGTACCCTGAGTTCTCAGCTACAGTATCCAACAAAATGAGTATTGTCGAGCTCTGCATTATGGAGAATCTGTATACATTTCCTGCACTAGCCTATACACTGCAGCGGATGAATATCATGGGTGGTTTTTTTTCTGTTTTTGACCAAGCTTTCGACAACAACAATATTAGTGAAGCTCAACGTCTCGACAAAATCTTTGTGGACAATTCTTTTCGGAGAACTCTTCCTTTTTTCTTCCCTCGTCACATACAATCAACTCTTATCTCCTGTGGTATACCGACAATAGTGTATGTTCGTGTTGAAGATTGAAACACTTCATAAGGGAATTCGTTTAGACCAGGCCATCGATAAATGAAGAGCAGAACGACATCGCTGCATAAAACATCGTTCAATGTAATGGCAACCTTCTACTGCGAAGCATGAGTGGTTGGAAGGATGGCCAACCGGATGGTGCTGCAGGGTGCTGCATCGCCCCAATTGGTTCGACCAGCTGAAAAGGTTGTTATAATCGTTACCCTCTCTGATGCTTCTCCTATCTGTATAAAAATTGTGGTGCTGTAATTATATGTGATCTTGATGTGATCTCATTTTTTTCTGTTTCATTCGCATCCAGTTCTATCCAGTTCCTGGCAGCGCAACAAATTATTAGAACTCCGATGTCTCTGGAGCCTAAGGTGGGCAAAAAATCCTCCACTTATAATCGTGCCTTGATGGAAGAGCCCCAATTATTCACCGGCATGGATGTTTATTTGGTCCACACCTCCAGCAAGCCTGTAAGAGCACATCGGAGTTTTAAAGAGAGTCTCAAAAGGGAAATCGATGATGGCCATCCGATCACCTCCGGTTATATGTAACCGGCCAATAGCGAGATTTTCATGAGTTTAGACCAACCTCTTGCTTGATCGTCCTCCTCCTCTCCAGCCTTGTTCTCCATACCATTCCCAACATGAACATAACCGGCAACGCTGACCAGACGTCAAAGGACTTTCTTTCCAACCTCCCGCAACTGTTTGGGAGCCGGCGTCTGAAGGACAAGCCTGCGTTCGGGGACGCGATCATCGAGCGGCTTGTCGTGACGCATGCATCGGTGGACAAGAAGCTAGAGGATCCGGTCAAGGAAGAGGGAAAAGTCGTTTGCGAGCTCAGTGTCACTGAGGGTACGTGTTGTAACCACGCCCAATTCACGGAGACGGCGCCTGACTTGCGCCACTGGCCAGACATGCTCAATGGCGGCGGGAACGTACACGGCGGGTGCTCGGCGTTTCTCGTTGACGTGTACGTACCTCAGGCGGCCGGTCGCCTGGAACTGAATGCGTCGCTGAACTGGATTGTACTGAATTAATCATTTCCAGGTGCTCATCGCTCTCCCTGATGGTACTCCAACGCGTATTGAACGTCTCGCAGTCGCTGAATCTTGTATACCATTCTCCGGCCGGGCTGTAAGCTGATCTACATACTTGCAATCGACGAGCTTGCCTTCTCACCGCCTGCGGTTTCAGCGGAGAAAAACTGCGCATAGTTAGCATCACGATGACCGTCGGTGCGCGCGCAATGTCCGCCAGAACTGAGGTGCGGTCCTCTCTTTCTCTCTGTATATTCTGTTCCTCCGAGCCCTTAATTATTCAACCGCGCGCAGATATGGAACGCTACACATCACCGGTTGGTGGCTTCGGGAGTACATATTAAAATGGCCCCGTCAGCAGCAAAGCTTTAGATCCCTATTATATTCCAGAGGGAGGATATACCCGTCGCAATCTATTTGTATAATATAACGGCGACTTTGCTACTAGAATAGTCGTAGCACTGATATGAAGGCACATTATATGGGTACACCGTCTAGAGCGTACATAACAGAAGTGCTGAACGCAGTCCCCGAAGTCCCCGAATTTTCCTGGACAAGAAAAGCTTGCGGAAAACTCGGAGAAAGTCCAAAGCCTCGACTTTGTCTCGATGCAGCTGATTTCCTTTTTGTCTCGAGCGGCTAAATTCGGCCGTCCAGCGGCGCCTAAAGGGGAAGTTATCGCCAACAAGCGCCACGTCTCTCTACTCTTACCACCATGTCCGTTATCTACCGACAGTATAGTGGAGAGGCGGACCTCCCGTATATCATGGATCTTGTCCAGTCCGAGCTCAGCGAGCCCTATGTCATATACACCTTCCGTTACTTCCTCCACCAGTGGTAAGCGACGCGCTCGTGTGATCATTTCTGGCTTTCTTACGTTCTCCAGGCCGCACCTCTCTTTTCTCGCGTATCCGAGCGACCCAGCGGCAAGCTCGGCTCCGATCGGGGTAATCGTGTGCAAGCAGAGCATGCACCGCGAGGCGGCGAACCGGGGGTACATCGCCATGCTCAGCGTGAGCAAGAATTGGCGCAAACGCGGCATAGGTTAGTACCCGCTTCGGCACTCTCCGCCATCCTCACCGTTGTCTTATAGATATGGAAAAACACCTTTGGTGCGATTTCTTTTTTCCCCCTTTGCATTATAGCTAGCACGCTTGTCAAGAACTCGCTCGACGCAATGAAGGAGGACGGGGTTGAGGAGGTATGTTGCTATGCTTATCGCTATCGCGTTATCGCATTATCTTTCCTTCCGTGCTAATACCGCCCGCAGATTGTTCTCGAGACCGAATATGACAACAGCGCGGCGTTGTCGCTGTACGAGTCACTCGGCTTCATTCGCGAGAAACGTCTCTATCGCTTCTACCTCAACGGCAAGGATGCGTTCCGCCTCGTCCTCACCGTACCTCCTTCGTACTCGGATGACGGGTCAGACACGACTGGATCGTCGCCTGACAGTGTCATGTCCTCCATGTCTGCTCGTCGCAATGCGTACCGTGCCATAAGGGTCTCACCGTACGGCGAGTCTGATGACGAGCAGGAATCGTCGCGTTGAGTGGGGTTTCTCCGTCGCGTCGTGTCTCGCATCGTGACTCCTCGAACGCGTGACTGCTATGTCTGTATCGATGGCGTCATGCTTGCTATACTGCGTCGTGCTGTCCGTGTATTTTTCCGAGTCTGGTCTTTTTCCTGTCTTCATGTCTCTCTGGCCTGCCTTCGTATCGTACTGTATCACCTCACCTCTCCATCCGTCTCTCCGTTTTAACTATCATCGTTTGATCTGTTCTGTTTAATCCTGCACCCCTACTCAATATTTATAATGACCTTTTGCGTCGACCTCTGATCTATTAACATTTGGTTCTTCCACGACAGATTGCGACTTCCAAAGAGTAATCCTCTTGTTCCCATTAAGTTGAAAGCTTGAAATGCACATTCCTTCATTCCTTTCATGGCCACAAGGAATGAGACTACGACTCCTGGTATGTAAGTCCATCGAAAACTTGCTGAATTAACACCTCCTATGGCGAGGATCCACTAAACATCGCCCACTGTTCTCCTCGACGACTCTTCAGACATCAAACTGGTCTTGAAATCTTCTTGTGCACCATGCTCACGCAAAATGTTAGCTGTCGCTGTGTGGCCTCTTTCTAAATGCCGCTTGTGATGCAATACCATAGCGTCCACCCGTCGTGTTAATGTCGGCGCCCGCCTCCAGAAGTAGATGAATATATCTAGCAAAAGGCTGACAATTTCTGCCTGCAGTACGCTGCCATGTTTTCCTCCCACTGCGTTGATATTGCTCGAGAAGAAGCCAAACTATCCCCGCGTAGCCCTCCCAGTACGCGTCGTGCAATGCGCTGGCCAATTCTCTACCAGTTGTTTGGGGTCGGCGCCATGGTCTAGAAGGAGTTGGACGATGTCCGGGTGGTCCCTTCGGGACGCAACTTGCAAGGCGTTGCCGCAGATATCACTTGGGCCGTCAAGTTCGGCACCATTCTCAGAGGTTTGATTACTTTTGAGCAATAGTAATGCCGCATCCCAAGAACCAGGAGGTGATTGTTAAAATGGTATTGAATAGATATGGTGTTTCCCCGCTGCTTTTCGCTAGACGTTAATAAAAGAGAATGAGGACCGCCGTGAAAGCAATACCAGCTTGAGAGCTACAGGACTGCAGCTAGAACTGCGAGAAAATCAACAAAATTGCTCAACCTTGGCGTAGGCCCCGTGAAGCTCACGCCAGGCCTTGTCCCGAAATTAAGCTTTTTGAGGCCAGAATTTCGCGATTTCCTTGTCCCAACATAAGCTTTTTGGGGCGCAAAACTCGGAAACCTTGTCCCAAGATTAGCTTTTTGAGCCAAGTTTGAGGCCAACTTGGACCGCAGGCAGCATTTTGTTGGAAATCCCTCACTGAAGCTGACGAAGTTTTCCGGCAGGCTCAAAGCTTTAAAGGCCACCACCGAGGATTCTCGCGCGAACCGCATCGAATTCTGGAGCGCTGGCAAAAAATTCGATTTATTGCGGCAACTTGTCAATTCTTCACCGGAACGTGACGAGCCCTGTCCCAGTTAAGCTTTTTGAGGCCCAAGGTGCTCGACATCGTAAGCTTTTTGACGCCAAATTTTGGGAATTTCGGGGACAAGGCTTGGCGTGAGCTTCACGGGGCCTCTTGGCGTTTTCCAAGTTTCAGACAATGGAAGCCCGATAGGAATTCGGCGTGGTCTTTGCGTGGTCTTCACGGCGACATAATGATATTATTAGTATAGTGATAGCGGATGACCGACTCTGGGATACCCAAACAGGAGATGTGCCCATGAGCCCAGATAAACGTCCCTTAGTGGCAGAGCAGCAAAAGGAAAGAAAGGGAAAAACAAACAAAAAAGGCATTGGCGTAACATGTGCAAATATGGCGGTGATGCGCGCACTGATGCGCTGATCGCAGGCCGAAAAGGAACTCAATGCATCCGCGAAATGCCACCAATGCAGTAAGCCACGCTACTTCTGTTCAGTGGAAACACTTCATTGCCAACCCTGAAGAAGACTACGAAGAAGAAAAAAATCTAATAAATACAACGAGCCCCTGCGTAAGCGTATTTTTCGTCGTTTCCTCCGCATGACGATGTATCTACACGCAAGAATTACCGCCGCAGCGTATAATATAATTCGCAACCCGTCTTCCAGGTATCTACTCGCCCTGTCTCCGGCCCGGTATGTGTGTACGCTGCCCTCCCCAGTATGTATTTATTTTACTCCATACTTATTACTCTTTACAACTCATCGTGGTCGTGCCCAAGGTCGTCGTCGTCCGCTGACCCGCCCGGGGCGCCACCGCCCGAGTACAGCTTCGACGTGATGGGGTTCACGATCGACTGGATCTCTGCAGAAGCAAGAAGTGATCAGCGGACCGTTCGAAGAAACGAAGGAGTAGACGTACCAGCGAGCTTCTCCTCAAGGTCCTCGACACCGGCGGTCGCGCCGTTCTCGTCGACCCAGTCCGTGGTCTCCTTGACGGCGGCGAGGATCGTCTTCTTGTCCTCGTCACTGACCTTGCCACCGAGACCCTCCTGGTCACCGAGCTGGGTCTTGAGCCCGTAGACAAAGGACGACAGCGAGTTCAGGGACTCAATGCGCTTTCTCTGGGCCTCGTCCTCCGACGCGAACTGCTCGGCCTCGGCCACCATGCGGTCGATCTCCTCCTGAGAAAGACGACCTCTCTCGTTCTTGATGGTGATGCTCTCAGATTTGCCACTGCGCAACGCCGTTAGCATTAACAGACGACAAGGAGAGGACGAAGATACTCACGTCCCCTTGTCCGCGGCGGCGACCTTCATGATACCGTTGGCGTCAATCTCGAAGGTGACCTCGATTTGAGGAACACCGCGGGGCGCAGGCGGGATCGAAGAGAGCTCGAACTTGCCGAGAAGGTTGTTGTCCTTAGTCAGCGAACGCTCACCCTCGAACACCTGGATGAGGACGGTGGGCTGGTTGTCGGCGGCGGTCGAGAAGCTGTATAGACGTTAGCCCCGGGCGTCTCGGGAAGATGAAAGAGAAAAGCGCACATCTGGCTCTTCCGGGTGGGTATGACGGTGTTACGGGCGATGAGTTTGGTGAACACTCCACCGGTGGTCTCGATACCGAGAGTGAGGGGGCAGACGTCGACGAGGACAACATCAGCGGTGCCTTCGGCGCCGGAGAGGATACCACCCTGGACGGCAGCGCCGTAAGCAACAGCCTCATCGGGGTTAATACCCTTGGAAGGCTCCTTGCCGCCGAAGTACTCCTTGAGGAGCTGCTGAACCTTGGGGATGCGAGTAGAACCACCGACAAGGACGACCTGAAGAGTAGCGTCAGCGACCATAGTAGGGGAAAGAGTACGATCGACTAACCTCGTCGATGTCCTCCTTCTTGACGTTAGCGTCCTTGAGAACCTGCTCGACGGGCTTCATGGTCTTGCGGAAAAGATCCATGTTGAGCTCCTCGAACTTGGCGCGGGTCAGGGTCTCCGAGAAGTCGTTTCCGTCCTCGAAGCTCTCAATTTCGATCCGGGTGGACTGTTGGCTGGACAGGGTACGCTTGGCCTTCTCGACCTCCCTCTTGAGCTTTCCGAGCGCGCGCAGGTTGCCAGTGACGTCGGTGCCGGTCTTCTTCTTGTACGACTTGATGAAGTAATCCATGACACGATTGTCGAAATCTTCACCACCAAGATGGGTGTCACCAGCGGTGGCCAGGACCTCGAAGACACCATCGTCGATGGAGAGGAGAGACACATCGAAGGTTCCTCCTCCGAGATCGTAGACGATGATCTGGGACTCTCCGCCCTTCTTGTTAAGACCGTAGGCGATGGCGGCGGCTGTGGGCTCGTTGATAATACGGAGAACAACGAGACCAGCGATGGTGCCGGCATCCTTGGTAGCCTGGCGCTGAGCGTCGTTGAAGTCTGGGAGTTCCTCAATATCGCATCAAGATTATTAGAAAATATATACGCACAGGCGGGGACGGTGACAACGGCGTGAGTGACCTTTTCACCGAGGTAGGCCTCGGCGGTCTCTTTCATCTTGACGAGAACCATGGCGCTGATTTCCTCGGGCGACTAGAGCGGGCCTCAGTAGGAGTCGCCACATACACAATGCAAGCACACTCACGAAGTCACGGTCCTCTCCCTTGTATGCGACGGTGATTGCGGGCTTGCCGTTCTTCTCCTGGACCTTGAAAGGCCAGTGCTTGAGATCACGCTTCATGTCCTGGTCGTCCATCTTGCGGCCAATGAGACGCTTGGCATCGAACACCGTGTTTTTGGGGTTGGAGTGATATGCGTTTTTGGCGCTGTCTCCGACACTAGACAGAATCATGAGGAGAGTTCCAAAGGGTCATTGTCGCTAAACCTTACAGTCTCTCATCATCGGAAAAGCTGACCCATGAAGGCGTTATCCGGTGACCCTGGTCGTTGGCGATGATCTCTACACGTCCGCCCCGCTGCACACTATGACAAAAAAGGTCAGAGTGAGCAGTGAGGTGGGCAACAGACGAGCACTAACCCGACACACGAATAACTATAGGTGCAAAGAATGACACGTCAGACTTGAAAATACCGAGATGAATGGAAATTTTGAGCGTACGTGGTGCCCAAATCTACGCGACACGACAGTAAGTACCAGAAGACCACGCATGACGTGAAAGGCACATACCAATACCGATAACGGTGCCATACTCCGCGTGCGCCTCCTCCGCGCTCGCTACCGGCGAGAACGAGACGAGGGCAAGAAGGGAGAGGACAAGGAGAGAAAAGGAAGAAAGAATGCGCAGCGAGTGGGTGCGCGTCGGTCTGCGTGCGAGACGAGACATAATGGAGAGATGCAGGAAAGACGAATGCGCGAACAATTTCTGGAGACTGAGTTTATAACTGGGCTTATGTAAGTCAGCATCGACGTGGAAGTCAGCGGTGGCTATGCTGGACACGTAGGACGTTTCGTCCCATGCTCTCCGAGCCGTCTTCGCGCCAGCTCAGTCGACGTGGTCAGCTGCCATACCAGCAGTTTCATGTAGAATCTTGTAGAAGCTCTTCCTAATCTTCAGAACCAAAAACGGGTGTTCTTCAACTTCCCGCAATAGACGAAGCTCATCGAAGAAATGCAGGAAATACACCTCCCCCGGTGTAGAGCTGACAAAATGCGCCCCCAGCCACTCAAATACGGATGTTGTGAGAATCGTTTCCTTTTTTTTCAATCACCAAATCGGTGTCAGCATATACTTTTTCAACCTCGACTCACTACACAATAATACCGCGTCTATGCTACCGTGCAGATGCTGAGCCTTGCACGAAATGCAGAGCAGAAGCGGGTGTTCCTTCGCTTCGGTTTTTCGTCGGATTTCTCGCTAATTTGTTCGAAGCTGAGGCACAACGAAAGACTAGGCAATCTTGTTCCTAATTACTGAAACAGGAACAGGAATCTTTCTAGCGGCCTCCCGCAACAGACCCCATCGGAGAAATAAACAGCGCCCCGTCCTCCTTTCGTGACTCCGGATGATGCTGCTCATCCACCCGGACAAGAGGATGATTTCTATGATGCGTAGGGCTGGCAAACCGCACCCCCAGGTACTGCGGCCGGCGCCTGGTCTCGCAATTCTCGCAAATGCGGACATGGTGAGAATCAACTTGTGCTATACATGAAAAATGAATAAATTGTTGTCAGTATTATACTTTCTTGGGCGCATAATACTCACTGCAGTGGATGCAGACCCAATATCGTGCTTGGCCATGGGTGGATCCTTTGCAGGAAATACAGAGCAGAGGCGAGTGGTCTTCGTCTTCGCCCACTTCAGAATTTTCGTCCGATTTCTCGCTGATTTCGTCGGAACGTTGGGTCAAAGAACGCTGCGTGAAAGAGCGGCGCAATATCGGCGCATGGTCATATGACGTTAATTGCGGGCTGTCGTGCTCTTTGAGCGTCTTGAGAATGTCTGTCGGCACTCCACTATTCTGGGAATCGGCTGAAAGCTGCCTCGCTGATGGCACTCTGGGTAATCCCAACAAGGTCTGTGGCTGATGGTCGACTTCTTTGGGCGTTCTGAGGTTATCCTCGGGGGGCAATTCCACGGTTTTTGTTTTGTCAGATTGTGGTGAAGGCGAAGCAGCCTGCACGACCACCATCGCCGAGTGCGTCCACAGGATTTGTTTCGCCTTGTGGGAGAGTAATATGTGGCCTCTGTCGTTGACGTAGGAATGCAGCCGGAGAATGTGATGTTCCTCCGTGTGGCCGACGCAAGTCTCGCAAAAATTCATCGCGCATTCCAAGCAATGGTGGCGGGTTCCGAGAATCACCGATCTGTGGCAGACATTGCACGCTGCATTCCTGTGTGCGTTCAAAATCAGCTTAGAAAGATTATGCAGAAAGCAGCACCAACGTGTGGAGCGTCCACTCGATACTAGTCCTCGCTGCACACCGATAGACGCGCGCCTCCCATGGGGACGATTTGTACAACAACGCCTGAAACTCTTCTCTATCCATCGGGGCAATATCCCCCAGCAGGTACTGATATCGCGTCAACTCCGCACCCCGCCGCATCTCCATGATATCGGCGACAGGAAGCATCCCGCGATTTAACCGACCTTGACATTTGCCCGCGCCGCACGCAAACCTCCACAATGAGCCCGGCGGTCTGTATGGCATCAACTCGAGCTTAAGTCGATAATACCACGTCGGCTGGCGGCTCAAAAGCAGCGTGCCAGCCTCGGTCGAGCTCTTCCACTCGCCCGAAATTGTCATCTGGCCGTCGACGCTCTGCATCTCGCCTTGGAACGTAATCACGAACTGCAGCGCCCGGTCGGCGATGGGATCGTCTGGTGAGCCGGATAACTTCAACACCGTCGTTCCGCCGTGCTCCTCCCCCGCAACGTGCAGAATCCCCGCGCAGTAGCTGCCATGACCCTCGAACTGCCCGAGATCGCCGGCCGACTCGACGAAGAAATGGATCATCCCGTACGGCGCAATCTTGCTCGTACCGTCGCGGAAGTGGCCGGTCCAGGAACCGCGAACGCCCGATTCTGATCCCGTTGGAATTGCGTCGTGGATAACGAGTGGTGTGTACGGATTGGTGTCGCAGGGGGCATTGGATTTGAGGATGCTGTCATCGGATGCGACGGCGGAAAGCTCGATTTCTACTGTCGGGTGGAGATCGTGCAGGTCTTTCAAGTGAAGCGTTGCAGGACCATAGCGAAGCCGCGAATACTGTAATGGTGTAAGAAGTAGGTATACTTGGTGCAAAGACGGCTACCGACCAATCCAAATGCGAATGTTGAAAAGACGGAAGCAGGATTGAACTGCTGAACGTCACGGTAGGATACTGTACCCAAATAAATAGAAGCACCCAAACGAAGATGAGTAGCGTACTTTCGAGATTCTCCATGCGAAGATCAATGGTTTCAAGAATATACCGCACAGAATTGAGGGCGGATGCCAGCTCGTGCCGACTAAGGATTGTTTCCCGAGCTTGGTTGAATATTTCGAGATGCCGCTTTAGAAGGATGTAGAGGACTGGGAAGAGATTCTGTAAGGCCTGTGCGTAAGTATTCAAACAATAATATCCACAGAAACAACACTAACCCGTTCAATTTGGTGGCGGCCAATGATAAGCGAGATAGTATCCGCGCCGTCTATATCGTAGTCTAGGGCGCGTAAAATGGCATTTACACGGCTTTCCTCGGCTTTGACATAGGCGGTTGACATTTCGCCTAGATAAATATCCCAGGACTCGGTAACGCATGGCTGGATAGATGCTAGAATGAAGTCCAACTCCCGTATACCGTCAAGGTATTCGTCGACGAGGTGTTTATTCGCGGAGAGAATAGACGAATTGATATTGTCGACGAGTTTGCGCTGTTTCCTCGGGATGTGTAGTTTGTGTAGCTGCGCCATATTATGCATCTGGTGCAGGATGGCGCATATTTTGGACCGATAATCCAAGATCGTAAGATGAGATCCTATAATAACTGGTGTTAGGATTGCCCCTCTAGCCCAAATTCCGCAAGACGAACCTAAGACCCAGTAAGCCAGCCACTGTAAAAGACTGGCGAGCAATTAGCAAGGAGCACGAATCGTAGCAGACCCCAGCACCTACCTCCAACCATCCGGACAGCCCGAAGTAAACTCGTTGACTTCCCATACGCTCACAAATCCGCTAGCATCACCATCGAACGCCTCTAATATTTTCGGAATATTTTGGAACGTCAGCAATTTCAAAGCCCATTTATCCTCCGTCCGGGCCTTTGCCAGGTCGAGCGCCTTTTTTAGTGCGATGCGCTGCTGTTCAATCGTCGATCCTTCCGGGGGCGGGCGATTAAAGTAATCTTCGACCTCGGTTGGTTCGAAATATTGGGCCATGTAATAGTCGTGTAAATTTAGCACGAATTCGCGGTCGGGGACGCTGAGTTTCCAACCCTGTACATGATGATAAATAGGTGAGTCTCTGGTATCAACAATAACCACGTACCATTTCTTTCCACAACTCTCGCAGTTGCTATCAATTTGAACATCAGCATAATAACACCAAACGAGTAGATGATAACGCACTGGATGTTGAACTCTATTGTGCGGGCCCTCCTGTATCTTCTGCGATAATTCAGACACCACAAGATGGCCCTGTCGAATGACAGTCATCTCCAACGCTTTCAGCTGTCGCTGCTGCTCGTGCAATTTCCGCTTGAAAGTGTGCATATTTCTTCTGAGACCAGTGTCAACGTCCTCAGCCATCTCTTCCATCAGGAGAACGGGAGACGGGATATGGTGTGAGCGTACACGACCTGATTTGCCCGATTCATCCGATTGAGAGGTCATCGTTGTATTCGACCTGGAAATAAATGACCGCGCATGAGGAGGAATGAAGGGGCGGGTGTCGCGGTTCATGGAACTTGTATACACCTGCGACAAATTTGATCGTGGAGGGTCAAAACTATTTTGCCTCGACACCGGTTGCGACTGGTCGAAACTTGAACTCGATGTTCGCGAAAAGGGCAGTCTAGTATGATCAGGGAATGGATACTGGGCATGAACCATAGGTGGCGGCGATGCGACGTTGCGCGGGATGTCAAGTTTGTTTAACAAAATCGAGTGAAGTCCATCGCCAGGGGAGGGGGCAGTATGGTGGAGAGGGTGAGACGATGAAGTTCCGATGGGGGAGACTGCAGTCCCAGTAGTTTGTGGGTGCGGCATGGAAGGTGCATTATTCGGTGGTGGGGCTCCGGTAGGGGTTGTTTCCTCTTGCTTTGGATCGATCTGCACTGTTGAATAAGCCGTACTAATGCTGTTAAGCGGTTTTCCACTGTTGAAAATGTTCAGAACTGTTTATTTATTTGATCATAGGGAGAGCGGGCATACCCGGGCATCATGGAATACAGTTCATCCATGACTGTGTTGTCGGCGATGCACAGGGACGGCCCACCGTTCTCTTCAATCACCTGCCTTAGAGTTGAATAGCTATTCTGATGTTCAACAAAAATACTAATTACCTTCCAAATTCTTTGTTCGAGTGGCGATTGTAATCGCTGAAGCATCATTAAAATCTTGATATTCTCCTCAGTCGACTTCACCGTCTCCTGAACTTGGGTCAAGCCGATGTTTGCGGAATCTACACCGAGAGCAGTGAACAGCACTAGTTTGTTGTTGAGATCCTTCTTCCGCGTTTCAAATGTCTGGATGAGATCGGAGAGCCTTTCATGGTAGATGGGGCTTTTGAACAATTTCCCTGTTGCAAGGATAATGCAGAAGCAAAAAGTGCATTTACCCCAGAACGAGGTTTTCGAATATTTGTCGCATATATTTCCGCAATTTTCGATATCATCGGCGATTACGTTGCACAAATCCGCCAGCACTTGCGCGACAGTCGTACCATTGAAGAGCTCCTGCTCTGGTTTTATGGCTCGAAGTCTACGGTAGCATAAGCTCAGTCAAATATAGTAATTAACGGACCCACTCACTGCACGAAATCAGTCATCAAATCCTGCATCGTAACCTGAAGCACGCCGACGGTTGCATTGTTATCTCGTCTTTTGAGTTCCAGATTTGCAACACCTTTGAACGCGAGAACAGCGACACCAATGAAAGGATGAAGCTTTTGAACCTCGTCCAACGCTTTCATCAGAATTCGACTGGACTCTGAAAACGCTTTGATTTTGTCTTTCATCGCGGTGATGTCAATATTTGCGCCGAGGGTTGCAGCTGTTTCGGTCATCTGGCCGCTGTTGTTGTCATAAAACTCCGAAGCGGAAGTGGAGTAAGCCGAGGAATCTGAAATACGATCCTCTAAAGCACATTAGCATCGTTCTGGGTAACATCGAGAAACGTTAACTTACTGGGATTGGGGGTCGGCTTTTTCCCCGACACAGATTGGCCAGAGGGAATCGTAAGAAACGACTTTCGAGTGGGATTTTCGGAATTGAGAGGCATTTTGAAACTAGCGGGGGCCTGAGAGGGCAGTAGCCGCTGGATAAGAATAGACTACGAAGGGCGGATAACTGCAAGGGATGGAAATGGCAAGGCGATGACTGATTGGGGGCGAGCGGCGTCTGTGGGGTGTGGAAAGTCGAAAGAGGGAACGTACTTATAGGAAAAGCAGGGGCGTCAAACGAGCGTCTGTTTTCTTGACAACCAGGGCAGATTTGGTGGATGAACTTGCCTATTGGCTGTTAAATCTGCTTCTACGCCGCAATGGAATGCGTTTCACGATGAAAGTTGGGCATCGCTGCCGAGATGATGCAGTGGAAGGCAGTGGACCCACCACAGTCATTCTCCTTTGCACGGCGTCTGTGAGCAATCTGCGAAATCAAAGGAAGTTACACACATACCTGGCAGGATTCTGATGAACCCAAAATCCCAGGAATCCCACGGTTCAATTTTAGACCAAAACACACAAGCCCGGAGTGATCATGGATCATGACAGAACGGGAGCAGTGTGGCACTGAGCGCTTGTCAAGCAAAATCAGGCAAAATCGCACCCCTGGTCGGCGTAGCCGCTTGCGCCCAAACGGTGAGTGTTCTTCTGTCTCAACGGATTGATAAGTTATTGTGTAGTGAAGGGACATCAGCAAGTAAGCTTACAAGCTGCGGTGAGCTGCGGTGATGTCACTGATGTGGCTATTCAGCCCCTATGTCGAGCCATCAATACTTCCACCGATGTGGAGGCCGCAGACTGGCAGTCGGTCATTGAGTGCTTCGAAACTCGAACACAAAACTCCGAGCAAACTCCAAGGTTGCCCAGAAAAAAGGGATGGAGCCTCAACCAAACAAGGATTCTGAGTTTTTACGTGAGAGCGAAAAAGAACGCTAGGGCCCGAAGATGTGGCTGAAGATGGCACAGCTTGCGTTAGACAGGATGAAGGAAAGTAGGCTCAAATATCGCCAGAGTCAATTGCCTGAAAGGTTGCCAGGGCCAGCAACCAAAAAGATGACTCTATGGTCACAGTCAGCAGTAAGTTGGTCAAGATATTGGCGTACATGTAAACCTTTAAGATTCCAGAACCGCAATGCATTCCACAAAATCATAACTGTCATTGGGATTCTGTGTAACAAAGAGGTCCGAAGTTGCAAGATTACAGATTAGCATATAAAACAATCAATCAATTGTCCGGTGAGATAGTCTATGGTCCCCGACTGGTAGTCGATGGTCGCGGAGGCCGTAGCACGTCGTCCTTGCTCCGCACATCGAGCGTGACATGTAGATTGTGGTACTTCTGTAGATCCACCGCCTCAGAGCGCGCGACGCCCGCGGAGTCATTGGGCAGCCATATTGTCGGCATCGGTGCGACGAGCTCCGGCGCGTAGAGGATGCTCGTCATCCACAGTGCATGGTTGTCAAAGGAGAGCGGCGGGAGGTGCGGCGGTGCGTCAGGGTGCGTGCGTGCAGCGCGCTCGGTTGCCGTGAGGTCATCGAGGGTCTCCGTCTCTGAAGGCAGAAAGTCAGCACGTTGGTAAGTAACTTGTGACGAGAGGTACGAACTCAGAGGGAGGGAGGCCTGTGTCGGCTTCTGAGGGGGTATGACAGCAAGCGTGACACTTAGCATCTCGAGCACGGACGCCATCGACCCGCGTGTGCGGTGTCCCGGACGTCCACTGCTCACAAGACTGGCGGTCTCGTCGTCTACTGTCCGCCGCCGCCCTGGTTTCGCAGATGCGGCGAACGAATCCAACGAATCACGGGTGATCGGGGACAGCGACCGCCGGCCAGGCAGGCGCGTCTTGGTGATCACGTAGATCTCTACAAAAAATATGACGAAGACGCCGGTCCCAACGAGGACGCCGCCCTCGATCCAGAACTTGCGGCTCAGGAAAATAAGCCCAATAAGGATGGGCTGCAGCGCAACGAGTGTCCCGAAGCGACGAAGCAACCATATCTGCAGCAGCCCGCCCGTCTGCGAATGTGTACGCGCATAGACGTAGCCGACGAGGAAACGATGTGCTGTCGGGGAAATTGATTAGCTGCATTTCGAGCGAGGGTGATACCGAAATACTGACCAACAAGCGTGAGGAAAAGCAATATGACAACAGCAGGAGCAACGAGCGGGAAGATGACGGAAAATATCGATGCGAAGATGATAGCAAGTATGCAAGCGCCGGTAGCGAACGCGGGGTTATATGTGCGGGGGTATACAGCTATGGAGCCCGCGCGTCAGTCGGTTAATGGATCGACGAGAAGTACACACGGACCTCGGAACCGTTGGCGTGGCGTTATTGCATGTTTCTCGGCACGGAGAACATGCCATAGCCGAACGGGTTGGAGCAGAAGGAGTCCGGGGAATATGATGGCAACGGTGAGGACAAGACTGAGCGCGAGGATGCTCATATAGATGGATCCATTGGCAACCGTCTGAGATTTATCGGAAGGCGAATTGTTGTTGAAGGCTTGGAGTGTGTAGATCAGTGCGCCGACGGTAATGAGCCAAACAGCGGCAACGCTGACGAGGATGTAGAACGTGGCTTGGAAGACGAAGAGTTGGCCACCCGACACGGAAACGGCGCCGCGGATGTGGGACGAGACTGATCAGAGCATTAGTATCATAAGAAAGAGTAAGAAGGGGGAGGGCCGCACAGTTTACAATCGCAATGGCGAGGGAGATGAACAGAGTAGCGGCAACGGCAGGGGCGAGAACAGTGGCCAATCCGGCAGCAATAGTATCTTTGGAGGAGAGTAAGGGTGATAAGAACGGAAGATAATGCGCAACATCGGGGGCAGTCGTTAAGGAAAGCCCGGCGGCAGCGGTCACTGCAGAAGGATCAGTATATGAGATATCGAAGAGCATGAAGAGCGAAATCACTCACGTCCCGCAGCAAGCAAAACCGCCGCAACTCCAAGCATACACCATAAAACCACCCGGTCGAGCGGACTCCGCTCATTCTGCAGTACATCCCACCTTACGTCCTCCTTGGCCATCCCCTCAATAATCTGCATCCCTTTGATATGTCTCAGCCCGCGTCCAATCATCAGCCACCCCTTGATCCTTACGCCGTCCGCGATGTCCTCATACCCCGCATTCTGGGCGTCGTTGATCTCGTTGTTGATCGCCTTGAGGCGCGAGCGCCACTGCGTGATGTCGCTGTACACAACACCTAGGTGGTCGAAGTTGATCCCGTCATGTGGGCGCACGAATGGCTGCGCCGCCTGCAGGCGCATGTGCGGCGGCGCAACCGTCGCACCCTCCGACTCGCTGCCCTCCGTCCCGCCCCCAGACTTGGCCTGGCGCCGGAACGGGAACGTCTCGCGCTTGGTGCTGGTCGACGGCTCCCCGTCGCGCGGGCTCGACGCCGCCGTGGTGGAGTCCTTATTATGAGGGCGGCGGCGGAACGAATACGGCGAGGACGGCCCGGGCCCGTTATCTACCGACTCCTCTGCACGCGGGTGGTGCTCTTTGAAGATATCCACCCATTCGCCTCTCTCCTCCCCTTCCTCGTCCGTCTCCTCCAGCGCATGATTCGGTCCGTACTTCGAGGGATCGGGGTATGCAAAGAAGCCGTGCTCGTCGATACCCGCGGGGCCAAGCTCGCCCGTCTGGTCGACGCGCACGTGGCTGCCGAGCGGCAATCGTCCGAATGCCGCCGAGTTGCGGTTAACCTCCTGGAAGCGGCTGCCGATGAGGCGCGAGTTAATCGTCTGCGACAGTGTGGGCTTCTCGTCGCTGCCAGAGGCGATGTCTGCCGCGCTATCTCCGACGAACTGCCCGCCGCTGACGCCCTGAACGCGGTGCAGCTTGTAGTATAAGGACGGCGCAACGAAGGACGTCGGCGCGAGGGACGAGGCGGCGAAGGCGGGGTTGATGGAGCGCTTCCTGCGCGGTTTCTGAAGTAAGCAGTAAGCATGCAGTCAAGCGAACAGGCAGACACAAACCCGCGACGTGGACCCGTTTCGGAGGGGCTGCGGGTGGCTGATGTACGGTCGGCTCGGGTCCTTAGGGGACGCTGGTGGCTCCCACTCGGCGATGGACGGGTCCGGAGTGGTGAGACGGAATGACGAGATATACCGCGTCTCCGCGATCTCGAGGTTGTCCAGAATCTCATCGCGCTCGTCGATAAGCAGCGCGAGGTTTTGCGTGTCACTGCATGTGAGTTTTCAGCAAATATAGAAAAAGAAGCGAAAAGGCAACGCACCAGATCGAATAAATGCTCGTGATGTCAATTTGCAGGCCCTCCTTCTCCACCTCATCCTCGTTGCGCGTCGGGCTCCTCCGTGCGCGCGACGGATCCGACGAATTCTCCATGCCGGAGCTCAGCCCGGACTTGATCACAAAGTCCTTGAAGCGTTGTTCGCCCCAGCCCGCAAAGCCCGGTGCACGCTGAGCGCTCAGCCACCCCATCTGCTTCCCTTCGCAGCGCAGCTCGACCCAACGCTTGCGGTACGCAATGAGCCGGTTCAGCTCCTTGAGGATCTTCCACAGCGCGGGGAGGACCGTCAAGAAGACGAGCACCGTCAGGATGATGATGCGGATGCGTAGGTGCTGCGGGTCCCCCGCGCCGGAGACTGTTGCGCGGTTCTGCAGCAGGTTGCTCGTTGAAAGAGCGGGGTCGGCGCTATCGAAGGCACGCAGCAGTCGCATGAGACTGAGATCCTCGAGCGTCGAATACGCGCCGCTGAAGGTGGCCGAAGAAGGAAGGTCCGCGATGCACGGTAGCGACACCATGTAGAGCGGGAGGGCGCCGGCGAGGCCGAGGAAGGCCCAACCAAGGGCGATGAGCAGCGCGATCCAGATAGCGCGCTGGCTGAGCTGCTCGTCTGCCGGGAATAGCTCCGCGTCCCCGGCGGGCGTCTGTCCCATGTCCGAAACATCTGATGGAACTGGGGGCACAAGGGGTACGGGTGGGTGCAGGAACGCGAACAGGGACGAGGAGAGTGGCTTGGGGCGTAAACTGGGTGTGCCTTAGTTTTTAAACAGATATAAAAAATAAATCACGCACCCCTGCTCAATAAACCACTCCCGTAAGCCATAAAGTTGTCTGAATCGTGGACGCAGGATGGCAAACAAAAGCTACGGCAGATTAGCGTTGATCTACAGCGCCCACAAAATCACGGCGCACCCATATCAAGAGCCCGATGAAGCTGGGAATAATGATCGACGCTATGAGCCCGTTTGAGGACGCGTCCGTCCCAGATCCAATGCACACTGGGTTGGAGTTTGAGTTGACTTGGTTTGGAGACAGAGTGGTCGTGGCAATTGCGCCGGTGACGACCACCGACTCTGCCAAAGAAGTAAAGGTTGTCGTCGCCTCTGTAACAGTGGTGGGAAACGTCGAGGTGAATGTCGTGAGACCAGAGTCGGTCGGAGGTGGTAGTATGCTGCTCGAGAACGAAGCAGAGGGTGTTGTGGTAAAAACGGACTCGGAGGACGCGTGCGATGAGGATGGCTTGGATGAGCCTGGTTCGGTTCCCGAAGGAATAAAAACGGAGCCGTTAACAGTCGTGTACCAGTTCTGCTGGGCAGAAACAGATACGGAGTCTTGTCGTGCAGTGAGCATGTTGGTCGTAGTAGTGTTCGTAGAGAGGTCTTAAGATTCGTTAACGGAACGTACTTCGGACATGGATTTTGTGTGCAAAAGCAAACAACACACACCCGAATAGGAAGGAGGTGCCACACGGGCTTTGGCCACAACCACAGCTTTCCGGCTTTCTCGTCTGTGGGCTTGCTTTTGCTCGTCGTGGAGAGAGTGTGAAAGATATGCACGCAGCGCTTAGATAATTCGCGCATAAATTTCTGGATTCCGTGGAGTCCTTCAATGAGGTCACGCATGTCTCCCTGGGAACGCAACAACTCGACACTCTATTCTTCTCCTACCTTGTTCTACCTTGGTCCTTCCTTTTCTCTGAGCGCTCTTGTTATCTACGTTCTCAAATCAACTCTCGGAAATATGATTGGGAACCATACTGGATTTACTGCTGCTTTCTTCCTCTTGTTCTTCTGCAATCGCCATCTAAGAAGAGGAGCAAGACGCCTGTCATGGTCGTTGCAACACACGAGGAAACCTGATCGAACATACAATGAGGCCCATATACGTCCGCAATGTCACTAGGCGTGTAATGCGTTCGCAATTCGTCGATCTATGTTTGGTAGCTGAAGAATTTACGCAAAAACGACGGGTGATCTCTACCACCGCAAGGAGAAGTTCAACCACCTGTTTTTAGTTTACAGAGTCGTGTGTAGGACCTACAAAGTGTTGTAAAACTCTGTAAAACTGCGCAAAGGCAAGCTCGGGTCTACCTTTTTCAAATTCACACAGCTTCGCCTTCAAACACGTTGTCTCTCCTCCCGTCGATCAAGTTATCTAAAGCTTTCTAGGTTCGGAGCAAGCCTGCGCAGCTCCGGTCCGGCCAGCCGGGCACTGACGAAGGCCGTGTTTGGTCTGTTTGGTTCGTATTTGCCTCTCTTTGTCTCACTCCGGCATCTGCGGCATTCTCAGAACGGGGCTTGGACCGAACCTAAAAGCTTTCCTCGCCGATCTTATGCTTGCGAACGTTTAGTTGCTCACATTGATCCGGGTGATGCCGGCCGATCTTTCCACTTGGAATTTCTCTGCATGCCGCAATTCCTTTCGATCCGTCATCTCTGCAATCTGATCTGTGTGCAAGAACCTCTGCTACTTCCACCACTGGATGGCCCATAAGAATGGTTACCTTCTCCAATTGAATCTCCATGAGTCTTGCCATTCCCTGCCATTCCCAACACTGTAGTCTGTCGTGCCGACTCGTGCGACTTTGAATGATTGCAACATTGATTACGCCGATTCGTCAGGGTCACCAAAAAGGGCTTGGCAAGGTCAATCTCAGCGACGAACTTGGTACAAAGTTGGTACAAAGCCTGTACCACCGGAGAAAAAAAGAACCAAAACTCGCCCAGCTAATGACTCGATCTGCCCCCCGCAATGGACGAGGCTGACAAAGCTGACGATGTTTCTAACACCCGGCGGCGCCCCGTCAACTTTGCGAAGGGTACAACAACCGTTAGGTCATTCCACCCTTGAAGAACATCTCGGTTGCAGTATCTAACCCTCCCTTTCCTCTACGCCAAACAACCTCACCGCTTTTTCAGGGGTGCATGAAGGCGCACGGCTACGGCCAACAGCCGGCCAATTTATGCCCCATTCATTCACAGTTCCACAGTTTCTCGCTCCGGTAAGCCGGATATTTCTGCTTCATTCATTCCAGTGATACCGCTAGTTAAGGAATGGATCAGAATAAATTTCAGCAGAGCTTTGACACAGTCATTGCCGTATTTACTCCGAAATTCGAATAGTATATGCCCACTATCAAGTACTCCACACCACCTCGTTACAAGCCCATGTTGATCGCATTCTCCAGCTCGACACACATGCATTTTTCGATCCCTTCAAGTTATGTCCGGATGCTCTAGCGTTGTGTCAGAAGATACGATAGGAATAAAATAGCGGTTATAAGAGCGTACCGCGAGAATTAAGAAGCCTTCAATTACAGTCCAGCCTGCATATGTCCTCGACGGCCGGGAGCAGCAGTCCCATCGTCCGCTCGTGCGGTCTGTCTCTGAGCAGCCGGCGCTGCCAGCACCACGGTGCCGAGGACAAGGGAGGAAAAACTACCGGTGAAAATGCATGTTTCGATGTGGGTGGATGCGCTCCGATGCGCACGACAGAGCTTCTGGGCTACTTCATTTATACGGCGTTGAAATATCACATGTAATTTTTCAACGCCCCATAAGTATATTTTCAGTGTCCCGTCAAAGCACCCACTTTTGAATACATACTATCCCAACCAAGTATCTCAGCGCGCTGTGCCTGAGAGCGCAGTTTGTCGGAAAGAGAGCTTGCCATATACGGTAATGATCCTCAGCCATTCATCTTTGCCCATCGCACAAAAACCGGTGGCCGCGGCTAATAATCAAGGCAAATACAGTGCTGGCACTTGACTCACCCGTCCATGTATATACCGGTACTTGAATATTATGATGCGGCTCAAAGGCCAAGACTCGGACATGTGCTGCATGCATCTATTGCTTTCGGAGGACAGAACATACGCAGAAATCAGAATCCGAGTTGAATCCGAGTCCATAATTTTCAACCAGTGGTCACGTGCCATGGTTGAAAAACGAAACTGCTCAGTGCTCCAGAAATTATCACGAAGCAATTGAACTGGCTCTCAAACAGAACAATATCACGCAGTAATACTGTTATCATTATCTCAGGCCAAGAGTGCACCGCTTACTGGACTTGTCTGCATATACAGCGTGAGACGGTATTTAAATTTGAGATTGACTTTCTCTTTCTATCTTGCTTCCGCTACCCTAAACTCATGATGCAAGGGAAAGGGACTGCGGCGGTTGTGTATTATATGCGAGCTCAACTGATTTAAATGACAGAAGGAGCCTGATGAAGAAGAAAGATATTTCTCATTGAAGTATATAAAATGCACGAACTGTAGACCGTGATTAGCGAGGGCAGCATCTGTTAAAATTGATGCACACGTGCACCTTTTGTCCGAGACATATAGCCTGGTTCATTTACTGGAATCCTTTATTCGAGAAAATCCACACCGACGCTGAAAGGAAGGGACATAATCGGATCAGCGACGAGGCGCGGTACAGATTGCAGTGGAGGCTCACATCATCGCGACCGGAGAACGACAAAGAGGATCTTCATTGTAGCATATACAGTGAGTTCACGGTGGAATATGACCATATGCATCCAGAGGGAAGACAATACTGATCACCGTCGGTGAGATTCACCAGTTTATCGAGGCACCCAGCGCCTGTGATGCGACACCCCACCCAAAGTCAAGACGAACATCAAAGAGAGTCTTTGTGGCAGAAGATGGAGTAATCTTCAAAGCGAGATCCTGGCAGTTTGCGTATCTCCCTGGGTAGACTTCAGAACGCGGAGAGCGACTTCCGAACGCCCCGACATCTACCTTACTTCTATCTGAACTAAAGAATGGCCAAGTCGTAGAGCAATGAAGCGATGCAACATGATGCATGATAAGGGTTCGCATATTTCCATTTCCACCTGGCTGTTATATACCGAGCCGACGTGGGGAAGTGATCCGAAGTTCCGAGAAGACCGGAAGGACGGAAGGACGGAAGTCAGTAGATATAGCGCAAGCACCACAGGAAGATAAGGGTGTGCGTACTACCCGTGCTGAAGGGGACGAAGTAGGAAGTCGGAAGTTCCGGTGAAGCCGGAACGACTCAGAGCAGAGCGAAGAGCAAAGCACGTTAATAATCAAACTGAAGAATACAAGCATAGTACATAGGGTTTATATAGTAGGTGAAGATCAATATCCTAATATGGTAAGACAAAGCGACTACCAAAAGCGGGACTTGAATATAACAAAGCGAAGTACATACGGAGACGGAGAAGACAGATGGATGAGATAGATAACGGATAAACGGGAAACGCTCAGTAATCCTTCATTGCGTGAAAACCCGATCAGCCGAGTCGGTCCGAAGGCGGACCGACAGTTTCCGAAAGACCGGACGCTCCGAACGCCGGAGCTTCCGGTACGGACGGAAGGTCAATGTGCATGGATATAACAGTATCCCCCTCTTACGTTCCTTGCCCCCAAGGAACATAGGAAACGAGTCGAGATATGTCGAAGAAACTTTGTCGAAAAAAGTTTGTTGAAGTCGAAATAGCCGTATAGCCGAATAGCCGTCCAAGCGCCGAATGTTCGAGAAAGTCACGTGACTGGACCCACAAAGTTCGGAACCGAAGCGGGAGTGACTCATCTTTTCTTCTTGCTTCCCACCACCATCCCTCATGCCGCCTCTCGCTACTGGCCTCACCATCACGCGCTCGGAGGCTCCGAGCGACGGAAGCGACGACGACAAGAAGAAGCAGCCCGGACAAGGGCAAGAAGCGCGCCACCGAACATGAGGTTGACGAGGAGATCGCGGAGGAGGCTCGTCGGAAGAAGCGGGCGCGGAAGGCAGCGTCGGAGGAGGAGATGAAGGCGCTGCAGGAGCGCCTCAGGGAGGCGGAGATGCGTCGTCGGGGGGAGGAGCAGGTGCTAGCGCAGATCGCGGCGCGCATGCAACAGCTCCAAAACCCCGGAGGCGGAGACGACGCGGAGCGGAGCGACTCGGGGTCGGGAGGAGACGACGGGGCAAACGAGAAGAACGTGGAGACGGACAGTGAGAAGGAAGTCGAAGGTACGTCGCAGTGGGCTCGTCGGAAGTTCCGTACTAACCGGAAGTTCCGTAGCGTGCAAGCGATGCCATAACAAGGGGCTCGTTTGCAAGATCGAGACTGGCAGCAAGGCCACCACCCGCACCTGTACGGAGTGCCAGCGGACGCACGCCAAGTGCTCGCTGCTTCCGCAGCACCCGACTCGCGTCAACAAGCGTCGGGAAGGATCAGTCGCCGCCTCCGCGGCGAAGAAGAACAAGAAAACGAAGGGCAAGAAGAAGCCCAAGAAGACCGGACGTTCCGGTGATGACGTCGCGGGGCCTAGCCGCAGGGCTTTGGCCAGCGTACGTCGTCGTATCGTCTCGTCCGACGAGGACGACGACGGACCGGACGTTCCGACCATACCACCCCGGACCCGTATCGACGACCTCCGCGACACGCTACGTCGCCTCGATCGTCGCGTTGACGATCTCGAGGCGAGTCGGAACACCTACCGCCGCCGATATCGCACCACCCACTCCGTCCTCTCGAACACGGTGGCAATCTTCCACCACAACGTGTACAAGAACGAGAAACCGGAGTGGCTGCTTGCAGCAATGGAGGAGTTGGAAAGGGATCGGGCGTCGGTGGAAGTGGAGGAAGAGCGGCGCAGAGCGCGGGCAATCGTCGTGGACGACTCGGACGAGGAGTCGGAAGCTCCGCAGGGACCGGAAGCTCCGAAAACCCCGGAAGCTCCGAAATCGCCGGAGGCTCGCGAGAAGTCGAAGACCCCGAAGGAGGAGCCGAAGGAGATCGACCTCAACGGAGGTTGGCCGTCCGACCTCGAGTTTGCGGACGACGGCCGTTCGCATATTTCCGTGCTGGATTCGGACGAGGAAGCCGAACGCGAGAAGCAGAGGTTGGAAGCGGTGCAAGGGAGTACCGACGAGTCGGAGACGGAGTCGGAGGAGGAGAAGAAGACGGATGATGAAGACCTGGTGCCGCCGATCGTCACGCAGGACGTTCCGCAATCGCCGGAGGCTCCGGTGGATGCGGAAGCTCCGGAGGACGGAGAAGAGCAGGAGAAGGACGAGATCGGGGAGGACAACCAGGGTGAGGAGAAGGACGAGGCCGAGGACATGGAAGTCGATGCATGACCGGAAAAGCGGTCAAATAAAAATGTATATAGATATTTTTCTTGAAACTCAACGCAAATTTTCTTGGTATATTGTGTGAATGGTCGGAAGTTCCGAAAAAACCGGAAGATCCGAAATCGCGTGAGTTATAAGTTGGGACCCAGTTTGTTCGGGAAACGACGATGGAAATTGTCGATGTGTTCATCGGCGTCAAGATCGTCAGCACTAACCCAATCAAACTGTTCATCGGTATTCTCGTACCCTAGCCACTCGACGTAGTAACGGAGTCGTGTTCCGGGAGTTCGGAATCTCCGGTCGATCTTCGAATCAACGATTTGCTTGATTTCGAAGTGTTCGTCACCGTCGATGACCTCGACCGCGGCCGGAGGAGGTTCCTCACGGCCGGGAAATGGATTCGGAACGTGGGGCTCGAGTTGAGAAATATGGAAAACCGGATGAACTTGTGAAAGAGTCTTCGGAAGACGGATGGTGTAGGAAGCCGCGGAGGGCTTGGCGATAACCTCGTACGGTCCGAGATAGGTTTCCGAAAATTTCGGAGTCGGACGTTTAGTACGGAAGAACTTCGTCGAGATGAACGCCTGGTCGCCAACCTGCAATCGGGGATCCGGAATCCGGTTCCGGTCAGCAGTTTCTTTGTAACGCTGCTGAGCGAAAGTGATCTGTTCCCGGAGGAACTGATGCAGGCTTTGAAGGTCGACCACGTAATCCTTGGCGTACATGTTAGCGACGTCGCGTTCCGCATGAATGGTAATTGCCGGATCATAACCCTTGTTCGCGAAGAACGGAGAAATTCCGGTCGAAGCGTTCGGAGAGTTGTTAAGAGCGAATTCGGCGAGCGGAAGGAGGTGATGCCAATCATCCTGTTGGTATGAGCAGTACATGCGAATATATTGCTCAACAGTCTGATTCATACGTTCGGTTTGTCCGTCGGCTTCCGGATGGTAACCGGAAGTATAGTGCAGCTCCATAGAGAGGAGTTCACCCAAGGACCGGAAGAAGGAGGAAATAAATTCGGAACCACGGTCGCACGTAACGTGTGAGGGAACACCGTGTTTGGAGAAAACGTGAATAAGGAAAAGTCGAGCGAGTTCCAGAGAGTCGATATGTTGATCGCAGGGAATGAGAATAACCTGCTTGGTAGAACGATCAACGATTACGAGGATGGTATCGTACTCGCCGGAAACCGGAAGTTGCTCGATGAAGTCGATGGAGATAGAATCCCAAGGACGAATGGGGACCGGAAGAGGCTTCAGCAATCCGTAAGGACGGTGCCGTTGCTTCTTGTTGCGCTTGCAAACAATACAAGACCGACAGTAGTCCCGGACGAAAGTCCGGCACTCCGGCCAAGTATATTCGCGTCGGACGAGTGCGAGGGTTCTGTTCTGTCCAAAATGGCCAGAGAGGACATGGTCATGCAAGTGTTGAAGTACACGTACTCGCAACTCCGGAGAGTTTCCGGAGGCCAAGGGAACCCATACGCGTCCATCATACCGGAGCTGTCCGGAAGGGTCAAGTGACCAGCGCGTGGTTTTGCCGGAAGTCGCGGCGGCAATGCCAGCGAGTGCGGCGGGATCGTTGTCGTAATTGGACCGGATGTCGGAATGAAGTTTCTCGACGTCCATAACAACGGTGGCTCGAAGAACGATTTCCTCGAGATAGGTCGCCCGGAGTGATGCCGTGAGTTGATCCTGAGTAAAAATGGGGCGAAAATTCTGAGGGTTAAGCTGGCCATAAGCCCTATCCCCCTCTTTTGGGTAGACGTCCCATCGTCTAGTCATAGCATCAGGTTTACCTCCGAGTTTACCGGGCCGGAACCGGATGACCATATTGAACCGGCAGAGGTACTCGGACCATCGAACTTGGCGACGAGTGAGTATCTTCGTAGTCGCAAAGTATTCGAGGTTCTTGTGGTCCGTGACGACGTCGACCGGAAGAGGCGATCCTTCGAGATAATGTCGCCAGATAGTAAAGGCGTCGAAGATCGCAAGCAACTCCTTGTCGTGCGTGTCGTAATTGAGTTCGGCCGGACCGAGTGTCCGGGACCGGAACGCAATTGGGTGAATTTCGCCGTCGTCGCCGAGGATCGAGAGAATGGAGGCGATGGCGTAGTCGGAAGCGTCGGTTTCGACTGTGATTTGTCGACCCGGAATCCAGTGCGCGAGCACCGGAGCTTCCGTAAAAGCGCGCTTGAGTGTTTCGAAAGCCGTTTGACATTCGTCTGACCAATTCCATCTGATATTGGAACGAGTAAGCCGCGTTAAAGGAATAGTAATAGCGGAATAGTTCCAGATAAATCGTCGATAGAAATTGCAGAAGCCCAGGAACGATTGAACGTCCTTGACTTTGCGCGGTACTGGCCAGTCCGTGATAGCGGAGACTTTTTCCGGAGACATCCGGAAACCGTCCGGCGACAGAATGTAGCCGAGGTATTCACAGGTGTCGACACCGAACTCGCATTTTGACAGTTTGCAGTAAAGGCCGGAAGCTCGAAGGCGACTGAGAACTTCCCGGACGTGCTCGGAGTGCTGGGATGGATCGTCGGAGTAGATGAGGATGTCGTCCAAATATACTACGACGTAGACGTCCAGCAAGTCGGCAAAGAGGGTGTTCAGGAAACGTTGAAACGCAGCCGGAGCATTGGTGAGGCCTTCCGGAACAACCCGGAACTGATAGGAACCATAGCGAGTCCGGAACGCTGTTTTGGGCTCGTCGCCCTCAGCGATTCGGAGGAGGTGATAAGCATGCCGCAGATCAAGCTTAGTATAAATACGCGCCTTCCCCGGTGCGTCTAGGAGGTCGGAGATCAGAGGAAGCGGATAGCGATCCTTCTTCGTGATCCGGTTGAGACCCCGGTAGTCGACGCATAACCGGAGACTACCATCTTTCTTCTTGGCGAATAGGATAGGAGCCCCGTGACTCGAACGAGATGGATATATAAATCCGGATTTCAAGTTCTTGTCGATGAACTCTCGGAGAGCGGAGAGCTCGTTTTGGGAAAGGGAGTAAACGTGTCCGACCGGAGGGACTTCGCCTTCGTTCGTCTCGATCTTGAGATCGAACTCTCGATGAGGAGGAAGATTGTACGCTTCCTGCTCAGAGAAGACGTCAGCGAAGTCGTGATATTCGGAAGGCAGACCGGAAAGGTCCGGAACTTCCGTGGAGCCGGCGCGAGCCATGGCTTCCTCGGAAGGACACGCGCGGAGCGTATACTGAATAGTGGACTTGTCTCGAATGATGGTGCTGTATGCCGCGGCGGAAACAAGGGAAACAAGCGGCGGAGAAGTGAAGGGACGAGGCTCAGAGGCCTCCGGAGCGTCCGTAAAGGGACCGGGAATGTCCATGGAAGGACCTGGAGGTGGCGAAGACGTCGGGGCCGGTGTAGGAACCACGGTCGGGGATGCCGGAACCGGAAGAACCTTGTCCATAGTTGGAGCAACCGGAACTAGATCAGGAGTAGTATCCTGGTGTGTCGACACAGAGACTCCGGATGAGTTGGAACGGAAAGAGATTGTGGCGTCGGACCAGTTAATCAACGGATTAATGCGGGAGAGCCAGTTGTATCCAAGAACCATATCGGAGGGAGAATCAAGACGGGTGACGTAGAATTCCATAGAATGGACTTCGCCGGAAGGGAATTGGAGAAGCAGGCGGAGCTGCTTATTAATGATCGAAGAAGAGCCGTCGAGATACCGGAGTCGGACCGGATCTACCGCATACGGAGTCAACCCATAGATTTCGCAGGCCTTCGCGGAGATAAAACAATGCGAGGAACCAGAATCAATAAGAGATCGTAAGCGGGAGTTGAATCCCGCGGCAATTCGTAATACATCGGAAGGAAGTATGGTTGAGCATAAATCCGTACCGGAAGAGATAACGTCCGGACGGAACAGAGATACAAGTATATCGACATAAAGGGCATTAGCGGAAAGAGCGGAAGCGTTGAGACGAACCTCGGGGAGTACCTCGGAGTCAACGCAACTCGGCACAGGTACGGAGGTGTCCGAGCTGCTGATCATTTTTTTTGACTCGGAGGTGGACTCGGCCGAGGCGGCCTTCGCCGTTGCACCGGAACGCTTCCGGCAATCGGAAGCCTGGTGTCCGGGACCACCGCAATACATGCAGAGGTTGAGGCGAGTGCGCCGATCGCGCTCCTCCTGCGTGATCCTCCCCGACTTGTCGAGCTTGTCGGCGTAGGGCTTGGGCGTCTTCTTGGAGGAAGAGGCCTGACCGGAGGTCGCAGTAGTCGAAGCCGACCCGGAAGACTTTCCGGAACCGGACTTCTGACCGGAGGAATTGTTGGAGGGAGAGGAACCCGAGGAGGTCTTGTTTGATGACCCCTTGTTCCCGCCCTTCTGTCCACCAGATGGCTGACCGGACGACTGTCCGGACGAGCCCTGGTGACCGGAGCTGAGCTTCTCTCGCTCACGCTCCCGAACCCTCTCCAACTCGCGCTTCCACCACCGATGATCGATCTTCCGGGCAATTTGCTTAACGCCAAGGAGAGTGTTGACATAGTTGTGATGAACCATATCGTCCTTGATGCGGCGTGGCAAGCCTTCGTAATACTGGTGCCGGAGCGCATTATCGCCCCACTGTGTGAGCATAGCGTATCGATCGAATTCGACGGTGTAGATGGCGATCCGATCGCCCGGTTTCATACGGACCGACCGGATGAGATCCTCCGCATCCCCTATTGGGTCGTGCGGGCCGAAGTTGTCCTGAAGCTCCAAAATAAAGCGCTTGAAATTCCCGTCCCATGCCGGAACGGAACCGGAAGCCTGGTCGTAGAGATTTGGTTCGAACCAAGCTTGCGCGGTGCCCCGAAGATACGACATGATGTAGAAGATCTTGTCGTCATCGGTGGAAAAATCCTGGGCGCGCTCAGCGAAATGAAGATAACACTGAGTAAGGAAGGACTGAAGCTTCGAAGAATCGGAGCCATCGAACGTATCCGGATTCCGGAGGTTCGAGCGAGTTGAACGTGGAGGAAGAGGATTAGCCTGACGAGCGGTGAAGTCTTGAAGAAAACCCCGGAGACCCCGGAGGGTCGATTCGAGGAGTGGATCTCCATGATCTTCCGGATCAGTGGAAGAACTGCTAGACGACGGGGCCGGAGGGCCACCACCGCCTCCACCGCCTCCGCCACCACCTCCACCACCGCCTCCGCCACCACCACCCCCACCAGATGGTCTACCGGATGGTCGACCACGGTTGGGACCAGGACCGGAAGGACCCGGAGCGCCTCCGGAAGGAAACTCAGGCGGGTCATCGGCTGGTTCATCCGCAGGAGAAGACGTAGGATCAGCCTCCGGATGAGATGATTCCTGACCTTCCACAATAGGAGCAAGACCAGGAGTTTCGTCTTCGCTATCGACGTCGGAGATGTGACCACCTTGTACGAAAGGTATGCCAGTAGTTTCGAATTGAGCCGAGCGATTACGACGAGGGTGAGGTGAGGCAGGGTACCGGACCGGATGCTCCGGGGTCCGAGGACTGGTGACTAGTCCCGGAGCATGTACCGTAGAAGCAACCGCAGGCGCAGGCGAGCGACCGCGGATCTGAACCGGAGGAGGACGAGGATTGTAGGACGTCGGAATGTCCAACATGGTGTTAACGGGCGGAGTCATCGGAATAATATTTGCGAAAAGGCGAGATTCGCGTCTGGGGCGGTCAGCCCTCTCGGAGATGACCGCCGCAGCAACGTAGGGAGAGTCGGAATCCATAGAAACAGCAGAGGTAGGTGAGTTTGATTATACTGTTATATACCGAGCCGACGTGGGGAAGTGATCCGAAGTTCCGAGAAGACCGGAAGGACGGAAGGACGGAAGTCAGTAGATATAGCGCAAGCACCACAGGAAGATAAGGGTGTGCGTACTACCCGTGCTGAAGGGGACGAAGTAGGAAGTCGGAAGTTCCGGTGAAGCCGGAACGACTCAGAGCAGAGCGAAGAGCAAAGCACGTTAATAATCAAACTGAAGAATACAAGCATAGTACATAGGGTTTATATAGTAGGTGAAGATCAATATCCTAATATGGTAAGACAAAGCGACTACCAAAAGCGGGACTTGAATATAACAAAGCGAAGTACATACGGAGACGGAGAAGACAGATGGATGAGATAGATAACGGATAAACGGGAAACGCTCAGTAATCCTTCATTGCGTGAAAACCCGATCAGCCGAGTCGGTCCGAAGGCGGACCGACAGTTTCCGAAAGACCGGACGCTCCGAACGCCGGAGCTTCCGGTACGGACGGAAGGTCAATGTGCATGGATATAACACTGGCACCTTTTTGAGTTGGACGGTGGAAGGGCTCTCCCAGACTCACCCTTGTCCCAGCCAGCCTGAAAGTGCGTTTAAAACATTCATTGAAGTTCCACCAGACCGGAGGTTGAAGAGCACGTCCGGGAGTCAAACTTTGGGAGACCATAGACCGCGAGACGTTTTCTGAGTAACTTGAAGGTTGCCAGTTGAAGACCACACATATGCGACCCCGACGAAGTTGGTATATGGGGCAGGTTTTCCCGAAAGTATATTATGTCGTCCAAACCACACCATCGTTGAGTTGCCGCTGAGCTGATGATGAATCCACGACAGATAATAATTCAACTGGTAAATTTCGCTGCCGATTCACCGCAACTGAAGCGGAGACTCTAGAGATCTAAGAGACCTGAAACTTGCTTCACTGGTTCGAAAAGTTGGCCGCTCCTGCCCCATCAGCCTTTTGACATTTCTATTGTGATCTTGTGCGGCTTGTTTGGGGTTGTGAGCTTGTCGACAACCTCACAAGATCAAAAAAAAAACTGCACACAAAAAGACCCCTCAGGAATGCCTGTGAGAGTCTAGCAGAGTGCTGGAAAAAAAAGTTTTTTTTGGAGGAATTTTATCTTGTGAACTTGTTTTGAAACATTGTGATGTTGCGAGCTTGCGGGTTTGTTGCGTCTTTTTTGGTCTTGTTTGGCCTTGTACAAGATCACAATAGAAATGTCAAAAGTCTGATGCCGAGAGTCCGCGACTGGTTGGTTGTCTCCTTCTACACCGCAATCCGACACTGGGCGACGTACCTAGTGCTTAAAGCTAGAGAACCTCGGGTTCATGCTACTTACTCCAATGCTACTCCGTGCAAGACTCAGTGAATGTCTTGGTGAAAAATAACACTGCCACCGTCTGACTCAGCTTTCTCTCATGACCGGAAGGCTTTCGCAAGGCTCTACGGATGGGGATACCAAATGAGTCCCTTGCGGCAAACTCAGCCTACTGGGCAAACTGGCTAAACTTGCTTGCCACATTCCTTTTTTTCCTCGCAGTTAATCGTCACCGAAAATGCGCTTCTCTTTCCTTGTCTTCGTCGCACTTCTCGCGCAAACTTCTTTTGTCGTATCTCAGTCGGCGAAGCCTGCCTCAAATTACTCGACATGGATGGCCTCGAGCATCATGTCGCGCGAACAGGGTGTGCTGGCAAGTTCGGCCGACACCTCTGCGATTCTTCAAGCAGGGTTCACCCAGAAAGCCCTGCAGCGGCTGCTTGAGCTGTATCCCAATCACACTTCAGCTGCAGCATACCTCAAAAAGAGTGTCGATTCGGTCGTCGGCCCAGTGAGCAACGGCACGAAGGACCTCAGTTATCCCATGGACCGGCTCTCGAGCGGCAGCAACCTCATCAACCTGTACGTTGCGACTGGGAACGAATCGTACCGTACCGCGTTCGAGGGCCTGCGCGAGTCGATCAACCTCAACACCCGCAATGCGGAGGGCGGGATGTGGTACTTCGTGTACCCGCAGTGGTCCTACCTCGACGGCATGTACTCCCTCACCCCATTCTACACAGCGTACACGGAGCGCTTCGACGGCAAGAACGCGAGCGCCATCGCGGACATGATGCACCAACTAGACCTCCTCTGGGAGCACTGCGCCGCCGCGAATGACACGGGCCTACTGGTGCACGGATACGATGCGTCCAAGACGGCGGTGTGGGCGGACCCCGTCACTGGCGCGAGTCCGCATGTCTGGGGGCGCAGCCTCGGTTGGTACACCATGGCGCTTGTCGACACATTGGAGATATTGCCATCCAATGCGCGCAGTGAGCGTCAGCTGCTGCGGAGCCGCTTCCACCAGCTTGCGAGCGCCGTGCGCGCCGCAGTGGACGACACTTCTGGTGCATGGTGGCAGCTCCTGGACCAGCCTGGCCGCGCGGGCAACTACATCGAGTCGAGCGGGAGCGCGATGTTTGTGTATGCCTTGTTCAAGGGCGTGCGTCTTGGGTACCTCGAGAACCGCGGGTCTGCGTACACCGACGTCGCTGCGCGGGCATATCGATACATCACCGATACATTCGTGGTGAATAATGGGAATGGTACGCTGGGGTACAATGGCACGGTTTCTGTCTGCAGTCTGAACTCGACTGCGTCCTACGAGGTATGGATGTATGCGCTTTGACTCGATGAAACTGACGCTCATCATGTTTTTGCACGCAGTATTATGTCGGACAGCCCATCAACTACAATAGCGTACTGGGGTCTGCTGCTTTTGTGCTTGCGTCCCTCGAGTACGAGCGGCATGTGATGGCGACAATGCATTAGATCGTATGGAATTTGATTGGTGCAACACTAGATGGAAACAAGATCGACAGCAAATAAAAACCGATAGCAAAGAGAAATCGTAAGGTCATGAGTGTGGAGAGTGAGATCCTTTTAGTCTTCAGCGGCCTCTTCCTCGGCAGGTTCATCGTCGCCCTCCTTCTCCTCCTCCTTCTCATCCTCCTCCTTGGCGCCCTTGCTCCCGATGACGGTGGCATTGATGCTGAAAATCAGTCAGTGGTTTGCCGTAGAGTGAACAACATAGTAATGGCACGCACGTCAGCATGACGGTGACCTTCTCCTTGTCCCCACCCTCGGGATTGAGGAGCTCAATCGTGAGTCGCTTGTTACCCTTCCAGCCATAGCTGCCGGTGTTAAACGACGTAGGCACAAGCGTCAGTCCACCAAGGTGCCCTGGGTCTTGGGGGGCCGCGGGGACGGTGTCGGCGTCCGGGATGCTCGGGGGCGTGTGGGTGAGGTTAACATGCAGTGGCAGCGCCTTGCTCTTGAAAGCAGATGTCGGAATCGCCTGGTGCTTACCTCAGTCCCCTGAGCCGTAGAAAGGAGTGAAAGCGCACCTTCGGGCCCTTTTTGGCGCCTCCCTTCTTCGCCTTGGATGCGGGGGCACCATTGTCGGTTTTTGCCACCTTAGAGGCACGGGTGGATGGCCCGTCTTCAGCACCGCGTTTTGTTCCTGGTAGCAGGCAGAAATGAGAAATATGAGGAGGTCGAAACGAGGGAGAAACGCACCAGCCATTGTGGGAGTAGTTTGAGGTAGAAAGTTGGGGTGGTTGTGGTGGTTGGGAGAGAAATACAAGCGAAGGTCCAAGCTGCTCAATCGGGCCTTTTTGGATATGAGTCACGTGGTGCCTTGACAACCGATGACGTCACGCGTCACCCTCACATACGCAACGCGTCCATGACCGGCTCGGAAAAAATAATGAGTAGAGTGAAAGTCTTGGTTCAAAAAATGAAAAAAATGCGGCAGAGCATATTGCCGTAGCTCATTGCCCGGTCTGTGTAATGGTTATTTGTCTAGCGCTCCTCTTACATTCAGTACAATACTCGTGCATCCCCGGACCCCAAGATTTGCCCAAAATGCAATCCTCCCTCACAAGAACTTGAAGCGACTGAATTCAAGCGCGGCCAAAGACCGCCGTACCGTTCCACTGTTGACGACAAACGTACATATCAAGAATGCAGGCCGAATATGTCAGAATCGACTCGATGTATTTCCGAGAGATACTATTAAATCGTCCCGTTCAGATACATCCTGCTCTAATGTGAATCTAACAGGAAGAATGGTGCACAAATGAGTACAAGACTGAAAAGTTTCAAACCAGATAATTCTCGCCTATAAATCGTTCTGCAACTCGTTTTAAGGAGGAAGCTCAAAGAAACTAGGAAGAATTTCCCAAATTTGCTTTCGCCCTTGCGCCCTCACCTCCCGAAAGTGGGCTTCGCATGCACTACAAAACCTTGGAGGGTGCTCATGCCCATACCACCCAGAAGGTCATGGCCCGCCTCCGACTTCAATGATGTACGCAAAACGGATTTCTCCGCCAAAGCGCATTGGTCGTTGTCTGCGCATGCTCCGGAACACTCGTCCGAGCTGAGCCAATCCCACGGTTGGTTTTGCTCCCATTGAGCAGACAAGATTTTCTGGCTTCCAAGAATGCACACTCGTTGGTCAGAGAAGGGCAGAGTCGAAACTGAGCCTGAATCACCACGGTTGGGAATGCCATCCAAAAGCTTCCGCTGGCCGAGTCGACCTATAGTGGCGGCCGTCCATCAAGGCGCCCTAGACGTCTAGGGTTGCATTTTCGTGTGTCAGGCGCTCCACCGCCGCTGCCAACACATTCCGGAAATCGTACTTGCGCCCCATCTGGACGATTCTCGCAACCAGCGGAAAAGGAACTTTTTGGGAGGTGAACAGCACCCTGCATATAAAAGTGTCAATCCCGAAGACGCATACATTGGCGATGATCATAAAACTGACGGATCATATAACGCCTGGAGGAGATGCTGAATGTCCGTGGATACGTCAGGACTTCAATGACAGGGCAACCTTCGATACTAGGCTGACCAAGTGGCCTCGGCTGAGGAAGCTCTCTCATATCGCGGAAGACCGAAAAAATTAACGATAGAATTGTCCAATGAACTCGGAAATGCACTTTTTCGGCTTGTAGCACAACGCTTCAAATCTCTGAGCGAGTTATTACAAAGTCCGACTCGTCTGTGTGCCGGCGCTTGCTTGGAGGCTCATCGGATTGAGACATGACAGAAGAGAATGAGAAACAAGGGGTTGCGAGTGGTCAGACGACTTCATTTCAATGGGGAGCCCGGCCGGAGCCGGCTCGGTATGTTGGCCGCTTCCGACGAGTCGGGCCGTCAGATCGTATGCTCCAAGTCTTTCCGGAATCCCCAAGGAATCCCTTAGGCTTTGCCCCTCAGCTACACATCTAAGCCGCTCGACTGGTTCTTCTGCAGCGAATAGGCTCTACCTCGGGAACCGAAATTATCTTGAAAATATTACATCTGGTCCACAGCTTGAATTTTTCAGAGTTGAGCATGTTTTCTCCGGTTCCAGTCAATGCGCTTTCTTTTCCGATAAAACATACTTTCCAATGATCTTTTGGACGCTCGAAGGAGCTCGCGAACCGCTCGGAAGCCAGGATTACCTATTTTTGTACTTCACCCACGCTGACTCCATGATAACGTCCCGCTACTCCTCATCCGACCCGCCTCTTTCGGTCATCTCCCATGAGCTCAAAATCTGACCCTGTTTCTGCTCCAGCGAAAGACCGAGATGCTATCCGACTGGCGGATGAAAAGCTACTGGCAACACTGGGCTATAAACAGGCGAGGTGACTTCATGTTTCTGTCCTGCCTTATCTGACACCAGGACCCACGGAAGGAATTCAAGAGGGCGTTCACACCTCTCGAAGTAGGTTGTTCGAAGCGGTGATGAGTTTGACTTGACATTTTAAAGGTTTTTGGCATTGCCTTTTCCATCATCGGCCTCTTGCCTTCAATAGCTTCTGTTCTATTCTATGCAATTCCGAACGGAGGTGGTCCAGGAATGGTCTGGGGAGTATGTGCGGTTTTATTTGCGGAAAATCACATTGTTAACCACAGGCATCAAGTGGGCCGTTGCGAGCATTTTCATATTGTTTGTTGGAATGTCCATGGCAGAACTCGCATCTTCAGCACCAACATCTGGCGGGGTCCGTATCTTTGTGCACAATCGCTCGGGGTCTCATCAATTCTTGGTTTAGCTTTATTTTTGGACATACTCGCTTTCTTCTCCTCGCTGGCGCAACCTACTCTGCTGGATCGTAGGATGTAAGTCCTTCTTTCCTTCCCGCGAGATGAAATTTATGCGACCATCAAGACGCGAACACAATCGGCTCCATTACCTCCGTGGCGTCTATCGACTGGGCTGCAGCGGTTCAAGTAATGGCAGCTGCCAATATTGGCTCAGATGGCAACTTCGAAGCCACCTCAGCACAAACCTAGTAGGCCTTCGCCAAATATTCACCATTTGAACTCATCATTTCATAGTGGGGTTTACACCGCTATTTTATTCACGCATGCAGTAATATCTACCTTTTTTCTCACTGAGCAAACTAACGTCGTGAGTAGCTTGTGTGTTGTCTTGGGACGACCGTTCTGGCTCGTCTGCAAACGGTCTATGTTATCTTGAACGTTGTGCTTTGTGTTGTTGTGATAATTGCGCTGCCAGCGGCCACCCCTGCAGAGTTTAGAAACTCGGCTGCCTTTGCTCTGGGCGATTTCAACAATTGTAGGGCATGCTCAATTCTTTCATCATCCTTATAACAAAAGCACCATAGTAAACGGCTGGCCTGACGGATACGCGTTCATTCTATCTTTCCTAGCACCATTGTGGACCATCTGTAGGCATCGGTGGTTAATCTCTCCCGCTCATTGAATGACCCGATCAACAGGTTCCTTCGACTCAAGTGTGCATATAAGCGAGGAAGCCTCGAATGCAGCCATCGCTGTGCCCTGGGCTATAGTGTGCGCAATCGGAATCGCCGGAATTCTAGGATGGGGTATTTTTTTCTCCAATCATCCCAAGGCTACTTTAATTCTGGACAGCGATAAATGTTTCTCTCGCATTTTGTATGGGAACTGATCTTGACGTACTGTACGGCACCGCCCAGCCAATGGCCGCCATCTTTTTAAATAGTTTCGGGGTCCGCTATTTCTATGTCCTTTGCTTCCTTCGCTGAAATTGTCAGCGTAGAAACGTCCGACGTTGGCATTGTGGGCTATTGTGGTTATTGTTCAGTGGGTTTTAGACTCTGTTTCTCAGTTCTCCTTAATAAATGCTCACAGGTACATGATGGGGTTAGGCGCTACACACTGATCGAAATCTGCTTGTACCTGACCTAAAGCTCAAGTTCCTCCATGTTGCTGGCAGCTAGCCGTCAGGTTTGGGTGGTTGTTTACTTCGTGTTCGCCGCCACTCAATATCTCTCTGCAGACCTATGCCTTTAGCAGGTGAAGTTGTATTTTTATTTTCGTCCGCCAAGTTTATACAGCTGAAATTGATCTCATCGTAACTTTGTTAGAGATGGAGGTAAGATCATGTCTGGCTTCCAACCGACGATACTTGACAATGATCTAGCACTCCCCTTTTCCTCATGGCTGTACAGAATGTCGAAGATGACCGGGACGCCTGTGAACACGGTCATATTCGACGCCTTCTTCGCCCTGGTCGTCGGCCTCCTAGTCTTCGCTGGCCCCCAAGCCATTAATGCTGTATTTGCAATCTCAGTTACGGCGCTATATATCGCCTACGCGGTCCCAATCGTAGCCAGATTCACCGGTAAGAACGACTTCAAACCTGGCCCATTTTCCCTTGGCGTTTTCGTGAGTGCTCGCAGACTGCAAGCCACAGCGCGGTCGGTGACTCACTGTGTTTCACATATCAGAGTTTGCCGGTGGCTATTGTCGCCGTTTTGTTTATGCTGTTCTTGGGAATAGGTATATTGAATTCCCTCCCATTGTTTTTGCGGAGAGTTGAATTTCTTAAATAGCGTTTTTGTTCCCAACAAGTCCACAAACGGATGTGGCCGACATGAATTATACCATCGTCGTCTTGGGAGGAGTTCTCATTCTCTCCCTCGTCTGGTATTACCTACCGGTAGTGGGCGGTGTTCACTGGTTCAAGGGTCCGATCTCCACAATCACGTCGTCGGAGACTAACGATGTATTTGAGTCCGGAGGGCGAGAATCAGAGTCGGATAATGCCGAGAAGAAGGCGGGGTGATGTGGTATTTCGTAGTGTGCACGACAGCAATATTCTTAACAACATTACTACATGCGCAGTGGTTGAGTTCGTTTACAAAGTACAAGTGTCAAGTGAATTAAGAGTGATACATATTATCGTACTGTATAAACGGGGGGTGCATCATCGTCCACATACCCAGACCCACTTGTGATCGGTTCGGGAGGAATTACGGGCAATGGACGCACAGACGACGCCCGCGACACTGCATGGCTCGACGCTATACTCAGATTGTCGTCAGATGCTAGGATCGCGAGCTGTTGGCGGCGTTTCAGATCCGCCACGGAATCGCCGTCCCCGCCGAGACTCGGCATTCTACGCGAGTGCCCAGAGGAAGAAGCGTAGGATGTCGGCCATGACGGCGACGCCGAGGGTCCATTCGCAACATGGTGATTGTGGTCCGTATTCGAGTCGCCCGACGACGAGGCGGCGTATGTGCCGGAACGCGGCGACATCGGCGGGGTATCAAAGGGATTGCGCGTGTTGTTACTACGGATGCTATATGATGAATTCGCAATGGTAGGCGGGTAGATGTTTCCAGATTGCCCTTTATTCTTTGTCAGCTGCCACGGCCATATGCAGAGAAGCAACTCACAGGGAAGATGATTTGACGACGACGCGGCTTCTCGCGCGTCCACCACATGAATATTGGGCGGACGCGACAAGGGTCGTGATGGAGCAGCGCTGCGGGAATTGGAATACCGTCCTTTGAATAGGCGCTTACGAAAAATAACGAGCAGGACGATGCCTATCGCAAGAGCTAACCCGCCGAGCGCTACAGCGGCGATCTCGCCAATATTGACAGAGGAATGATGGGTTGATGATAGCGTAGTGTTGTCAGTCGAGGGTCCGGGACGCAAGAGGAGATAGTCGACCCAAAGTGTGCCGGATCTATTTATGACTCCGTTAGCGCCTGACGGGCGAGAGAATGTGCATGCGCACTGTGGGTTGACAACAAGGGTGTGCTTGCCTTGCACCAGGGTATCAGATTGGAATAAGGGCTGGTTGTAGGAAATGGTGTTCTGGAAAGGCGCGGCGAACACCCTTGGTGCAGCGCCGTCAATCGAAAACGAGGCCTGGGTAGCTACCCCGGCGGAATCGTTTCCGATGCGGCCATACACGGAGACAGAGGTTCCTGAAAAATGTCAGAACCAAAGTAGGGGAGCGAGTAAGTACCGCACCTTCAAATTCCAGCTCAAAGGCGCTCCCCTGCAGGCCACCGTGGCTGGTGAGTTCAAATGCTCCGGTGTTGTTTGTTTCCGCCGTCCAATTGCCGGAATAATCGAGCCGGGAGTCGCGATCATCAACGAAGTACGTGAAGCCGTTTGTAGACGCGTTCGTTGACGGGATATAGAGGATGTAGTCGAACCAGACGTAGCCAGGCGCGTCGTTAGAAGAGGAACATGACGATAACGTATAAGTTAACGTGTGGGGGGCGTCAGGCAAAGGCGAGGAGATCCAAATCGTTTGGTGATTCAGAGGGTCGGAGAGGGCGGGGGAGACGAACGTAGTTAGGTTTGCATCCAGGGAAAATGTGCCAGTACATGAAGTTTTCGCATCGAAACTTCCGACTACAGAAACGGAAGTGCCTAGGAAGACTCCTCAAAATTTGAATTGGGCAAGATATAAAGCACTCACCAGAAAACTGGAACGTCATGGTCGCGCCGCTAGCACGAGATGACGAAGCAGTGTGGCTAGACAGTCATACAACCCAACTTAAAGTTGAACCTCCACCGGTTTCCCTTTTCCTTTACCGCACACCCGCCCTAAGCCTACCGGTATTGAATCGTCACGACAAAACTATTTGACTAGCTGCGCCAGGCCCCGACACTGGACAGGAGAGAGGGCGAAAAGACGACCCGCAACTTTACGTTTCAGGTCAAAGGACTTTAAATGCACAGAGATCTACCTGAGTGGGGGGCTCGTGACCTCTTACCACCACCATCCTTTTGGTGAGGGTAACGCTGCGAGGCCTCCCGCTGTTGTAGGCAGCGGGGGAGCGTGCTAGCTACCCCCACCGCACGAATAGCGGACCCCACGACCCCGGGGAGGTGCAGAGGCACCGGCGACGACCCACGCCACGACAAAGACCCACGTCGACAACGTCGAGAAAAGACGCACCGGCCGACCCGCCGACTCCACGATCGCAGAACGAGGAGATGGATAGCAGCATACCACCCCACTGACCGTACCCGGAGAGGGAAAGCGTCGAACGACGCAGTGGATCTGGTTTCTCGGTGCGATCCGAAGTCGCTCGATTCTAGACGCACTAATTTCAACGACAACCGACCGATACGACAGGAAGACCCCACATGTCTATCGTCCACACCGCCGCCTACGCCGCCGCCGTCGCCGCGCACAAGCCCACCAGTGCCACGTTGCACGATGAACCGACTTACGTAATCACTCTAGAACCTCCGACCCAAAAACCGACCGCGGCTTGTGCTGAATGTGAGGAACGCAGTCGGCGCCGCGACAGGCAGGCCCACTTTACATACCCCTCGTCTTTCTGTAGTCGACCATGAATGGAGACCCTTTCCAATCCACACCGTGTGTAACGTGAGCGAACGGCATGGGACTTCAAGGTTCCGGGCTAAGGAAAATATCAAAAGAACGGTAAAAGTGAGTTGAAATATCCTGGTTCTGGGACCGGAAGAAGTCGTTCCTAGTAGGAACGCACCCCTAACCCGCCAAATATACTGACCGAGCGCTTTTGCGTACGGGACAGGAAACGGGGGAGGGTTTCGCGCAACGAGTGCGAGGTTGCTTCACAGCAACCCCGAACTTGTCGCGCCGCAACGGCGGGGCTTCTCTAGGCCGGGGTCCGCCGGCCAGCAGTCCTGGCACGCTACCGTTTTGTTCGCTGCGCTCCCAAGAGGCGTAACAAACAAATCGGAAGCAACCCCACACAGGTAGGATTTCCCATCTCGACCCTCGCGGGGTTGAGATGGTTCCTCAACATCACGCGGCTAACATAAATTACACTGAACAAAATTTTATAGGTGCAAAGACGGTTCTAGGTACATCGACGTCGACGGCTGGAGGGAGCGGGAGCTCCGCCACCGGCACCCGCGATCCCAATGAAAGCTGCACGATTGGAGGGGATAGTATGGGAGGTCGCCCGGAGATGAATCGGGCTGACACTGTTCACCCCCGACGAGTCAATGATGGACAACAGCCCACACAACCTGCTGCCCCAGGCACGCAGGGGGGTGCTTTGCATACCCAGGCGCCGACCATAGCGCTGAGGCCGATAGAGCCTCGGACTGACCATAGTCCATCTCATGACCCCGAGATAGGCGCAGACCGCGCGAGCCATAGACGAGATGGCTCAGGTAGAATACCGCATGTCGAGATTAACGACGACGACACCAGAACGGTGGAGCTTGAGATTCAACAAGTGGGCCAAAGTGCGTTCCTCGACCCAGAACCACAGGCAGTTAGCATAGATGATGCACATACTGGTGCAAGAATCCCGGAATCCGAAACGGAGGAGGAGCGAACAGCACGATACCAACGTGAATGGGACGCAGCCATGGCTGGGGCAGCTGCTCTCCCAAGCGACGATCATATAGCTGCCTTGATGGAAGACAATGACAGGCAACGCCGTGAGATTCGAGAAAGATACGGCCTGGATGATAACACACAGGTTGAACCTCCTCCGGGGAGGGTATATCCTGGACCAGCAGCGACCATCCGTGGACGCGGGACCAAGAAAAACATGAAGGCGTCCCTAAAGATTGCTGCACTCAACATTAGAGGACACGGCAACACGAATACGTGGCTTTTAAGGGCCATTGCGTTGCATGGCAATACGAGCCCTTGCTCCACATTACGTTTTTTTTTGGAAGAGGGGAGGGGGGAGGGAGAAGCGCACGCGCCCTGATTGCGTTGAAGATGTTGGAACTGAGAATGCAAAACCAGGCCGAACAATCCCGAACATATCTAAACTCCACCGCTTTGCCTGACTATGATTTGTGGCTTTAAACAAATTAAAGTGTGGACTTATTGGAAACAGTACCCTAGTCGATGTTGGCTTTCAAACACGACTGAAGATTATTACGTGTTCAATGGGGTTGATTCAAAGAAAAAACAATGTACATACATAATCTGAGCTGAACTTGAATACACCTTAGCCAAACCGAGTCCATTCTGGTTCCTTGAGACCTCAGCTGTTTGATTTCCAAATAACACAGCACTAAAGAACCCCCAGAGACCTAATCCAAAGGCAAGTCAGATCAAAAGCTTTCGGGCATTTCGGGAATGTTTATTTTCTTCTTTTTGCAGCTGCAGGTTACTACTGTTTGCCTTCAAGCAACTCTTTTGAGAACTCCTGGCTAAATCTCTGAAATTTCTTGTAGTCTGGGTGGCCCGAGCGGGAGATCAATTGTTCATTGTGGGCTTCCTGGTTCAAAATTCTGCATTCAGTTGTGGATTTTTCATTCCGAAATGTTCGCTCTGACGGATTCTGTCAAACTTTGCAGAGGGAGTTTCCATCAGCAAAACCGGATCCGGTACGCACCGTTAGGTAGCCCTACGTAAGAGCTCATAGTGGCCGTAACGGCCGTAGCCCCTGTAGCAAGGGATAACTGTTTCCCTGGGATATGTATTGCTCCCCTGCGACCTACATCGTGCTACGTAGCACCTGGTAGTTCCCTGGAGTTGGCTCAAAAACCTTGTTGAAATTATTTCAAAATTCAAAACGCACATGCGTGCACACGATAACCATATAATTATCTGAAGTATGCATACAACAAACATATGTACAGAATCTGCATCGTTACCCGGTTGGAGGTTCGTCACATTCCACAGCCGGAACTACATTATTAGTGAAACCATGTTACAACAAACAATATTACTCACGGAGCCGCCTACATGTCCTCGCTTGTTCGCACGTTAACCTTGCACAGAATGTCGGAATTCTGATCGAGCGCTTCTGAAGTTAGACTTGAAAGTTAGAATTGAGCGAGTGGTTGCTTGAAATGGATAACACTGCAACTTGAGCTTGAGTTGAAGCGAGGATTGAAATGAACTTGAAGTTGGATAAACATGTGACGAGCCAGCTGGAAGTCAAACACAGTATGCTTGGACACGGAGAGTACCAGCGTAGAGTTGGAATAGTGGCTTCCGCTTACGATTCCAGGGACACAGGAGCTTGAATTAGTGAGCATGTTGTTTTGAAGAAAACTTGGTTGATCTAGAGTGCTTGTGTGAAAGAAACAAATTGGAGGGATTGAGCTCCAGCCCGAACTTGATGTCACAACAGAACCAGTGCGCTTGATTAGCACACTGGTTCTGTTGTGACGTTAGAATGTCTTTAGGTTTGACCCGAAGCTTGCCAGCACGAAGCGAACAATCGGACTTGACAAACTTGAAGCCTGAGGTTAGTTTATTTGAAGTTGTGATAAAGGGAGAACCAGGGACGCAAGAATTAAAAAGTGTAGAAAGAGGGAGAAACAAGGCTGATTTGGGAATCAAAACAAAACTAGCGAGACGAGTAGAATGGCTTTGAGTTGAATCGAGCTCCATCCCATGGACTCCTGCAAAGCATCTGGATAGCAAATGGATACATGGTGAATGCAAGCTGGATTTGTGACGCACCACAGATGAACTTGGGCTCCACATCTTCTTGGCTCTCTGTCGTGCTTCCTTCCACCCAGTAGTCCTTCAATGAGGTAAAATGAGGCGGAGGCTATAGATGTCAATCAGCGAGGACAATGGAAGGATGCTTAATCTGAGTCGCTCATTTGAAGCTTCAAAGCCTTTGCGCCACGGAACTGAGAACTGGCCAGCCCTTCAAGTTGGCGACAGGACGCTGGATTGGGGATGGTGAGGAGTCAGAGACTTGACACCGTCAAGTGCGGCTTGATGTCATCGAGGGAGAGAACAATGGTGGTGGTAGAGAAGAAAAGTGATGGATGGGAACTGCCTTGAACAAATATTTGCACTGGTTGGCTTTCATCACGTGCATACCAGCTTGTCTCGGCACATTGACTCTCTTTGCACCAAGTCTGCACATCTGTCCACATCCACTGTAGAACAACTTCACTGTTCTTTTCACAAGCATCAATATTCCCTACCACTTGTCAGCGCCGGTCAGACTCCAGGCAGTATCGTCGAAAGCAGATTGCTATGTCATGGATTTCTTGGTTCTCCATTGATGCACCCGGACACCACGTCCTCATCTTTGACACACTCAAACTCGGATGGGGAACAAACAGACAATGTATCAAGCCAGTTACACTGCTCTCGTACCTCAAGTTTTTGCTCACTGACTGTCTGTATTGACGCTTGTACATCCCCAAGTCCTGCTAGACATTTATCGACTTCCGGGTCAGCAAGATATGCTCGGCAACTCAGGACGGGGTGTCCTGAGGACCAGAGCGACTTCATGCGCTCCAGCCTTTGGGTTGGTGTTGCTAACCATGAACTCGGTCCCATCCTGATGCGTACCGTTTCTGTCTGTGTTGCCGTCTGAGTTGTACCCCACACTCTTCCGAGTTGTACTCAGCCCCCGCTCAAGTGGCATCTATGGCTCGAAGCTGGAATCTATGTCAGCGGAATGTCGATGAGACCGGGTAAGTCTTTTTCTCCAGTTACTTTGCGTCCAGACTGACCGAGTTCATGCTCACAGCGTGCTGTGTGCTTGCATTGTGGCACGATAATGAAGCATTCTGGTCCGCAGCATACGACGACTCGGTTCGGGTTGGCGGGAGTGCAGCAATCATGGATGTGCCAGTGCAAGGTAAATTTCTGTCATATTGCTGTATTTATTTAACCCGTGCGGACTTTGCGCATCGAGTTGGTTCTTGGCTCACTCACAATGTGATGCGCAGAGTCGGTGCGTATAGTTGGCAGATAGTCGGCGTGGAGGGTGAGGCTCAACATTGTATATCCATTCGCACGTCGCAGTGGAGTGCGAGCCGGCACGGTCGTGTCCGAGTGCGAACACGGAAGCTGATTTACCTCTGTGTCTTTGCGTCGGCGCAACCAAAATACTGTCGTGCATGCTGGCTGGTGAATGCACCAGTCTTCATACATGGTAATCAATTAACAATATGCCATACAGTCTTTAACCGGGAAGCGAAACTTACGGGGAAGCGGAACACTATACTGTTCAACACCTTAAAGTACTCTGAATGACCTCAGATTTTGGGATCTGACTCTCACCATTATCAAACTCATATTCAAAAAAAGATTTGTGAAAAAAGGTCCTGTATCGGCTGCTATATTCACATTGCTTCTGGCAGTGATTTTTTATGGTTCAACTCACACAATGAAGGCAGAATAGTGTCACTAATCCTGGCCGAATGGATGGTCAGTGGGGGTTTTCGCGGTCGCTCATCACGAATATGGATATGCCGTATGTCAAAATTGCAAGGATCCGTCGAAAATTGCATGTTTGCGCCGTTTCACTTCCACGTGTTTGGCCAAATTTGGCCTCCAGGAAAATTCACATTGGTTCTCCTCTACTACAGCATGTAATTCCGGGATTCTTTATGGTGGTGGGTAGGCAGGAGGGAGAGGAACAGGTCTACAACAACAAATGATGTCATTGGAGCCAAATTCCACCTGTAAACCGCCGCAGCCGCTTCAACGTTTCGCTTCCCGGTTAAAGACTGTATCCTGTATCCTTCACAGTGTTCTCTTAATCTAGATGACATTGTTCAGCTTGCCTTTACCTTAAGGCTACAAGTTTAACAAGTTCAGCTATTCCCTGGTAATTTATTTGATGTGTCTAATATCCGCTTCCTGTGCAGCTGTACCTGCTGATACCAAGTTAAGCCCTGCTACTTAGCACCAAAACGTGGCACTACACAGGTAAGCCAATTTTCCACGGAGAGCTATGTAGTGCTACAGGAGCTACGGGAACCTACCGGTGTTACAAACCCAATCAGGCCAGCTACGTGAGGCTACCCTCGGATACGGCCAAAATCAGGTTTTGCTGATGTCTTTTGCGTGTCATTGCTGCAACCTCTGAACTGCTAATGTTTTGAAGTTGATTTTTTTCAAAAAAATTCCCTGAAACTACTGGGAGAGGGTTGCGTCCTCACGCACGTTCGGTCGACTTTGTCGACCGAACGCGCTGTGCTCGGCCGCACCCCTAGGACACGAGTCTCTAACAGGAACAATCCATTGCGACCACTAGTAAAGGGAATATATTGTGTTCCATTAAAACCTCAATTAGGAGACCACAACTTGGACGCGAGGTGTCTATACAAACCATGTCACGACATGAAGGTCAAGATTGCCCCGCAAAAGAACACAAATGGGTGGGGAGAAAAAATGAGGCAGGGTTGCCAAAATTCTACCTGCCAATATACAAGGTATGTGAAGCTGATTATATCATTTCTCGAATTCCAATGGCAATTGAAGCTCACAATATTCACATGACCGTGGCAGGCCCAGCGGTGCGGTCACTGTGTTTGCTGCAAAATATCTGTAAGGCGGATATCCCAGCAGATATCCAAAATATCACAAGGTATCCAACACGTTGATATCTCGTGTATCACCGTGCAGACACCCGGGTAGACAGCAACTCTGTCTGACAGTATCCACTACGTAGATACTTGAGATATCGCAAGGTGTCCACCAGTGTGGATAGCTCACATGTCATCCACCGGATATTCCTGGATAGCACAGTTGTCTCTTTGTTATCCACCGGTAGATATCTTAAATATTCTGTGATTTAACCTGCCTGAAAACCTAATTATCCTACAATGGATAGTCACTCTATCGTCCGAATTGGATTACCGCCCGAATCGAGATCATTTATTGCAGTTTAGTTAGATTAGATTACATCACTGTGTCGCCATCAATCCCGCCGTTATTTCCCGCCATCAACCCGTCATTGCCACCCGCCGCTCCCTATAGACGGAATTTTCAATCCAGAACTCCATGGTGTCGAGATGATTCGGTGTGGCACGGCGGAGGTCTCGCTCGAGCTGCTGTTTCTTGCGCTTTGCCGGTCGTAACTGGAGTGCGGAGAAGATGGCCTTTGCACTGCGAATAAGCGGACGGCATTTTGGACTTGATATACGAGGAATGTACTTAGTATAGCACCTGGTCGCCTTTTGAACTGCCCACCAAGAATTCAAGAGATGTTAGCGCAAATATGTCGACAGACATCAACTGATACCATGATGGATACCTTGGATATCTCCCGCAGCGGATAATCTGTGTATCTACCCATCGATATTGCCGGACAGCGTCAGACACTTTCGGACACCCCAGGAATCACAAGCTATCCACCCCGACGGATATTTTGCAGCAAACGCAGTGGGTGCTAAAGGGTCCCCCCAAGGCGGAAGAGTGGTGACGTCATTGATGTGTAAAAGCACTTACGTAGCTTGCATAACCTATCATTTTTGAAGAAAAAACACATCTCACGAAGGGAAGCACATATTGACACGGGGAAAAAAAGCACCAGAAGGCAGACAAGAACTGAGTCACTCTGCGACGGACATAGACGAGGGACACAAGGATTCAACAAAGAAAAATGCGAAAAATAAAAGAAGCTGATGGCATCAATGCCATCATCCCACGAGGTGAAAATTAAGATCCTGAAAGTTCAAAAAATGGCCCATGAAATAGATGAAAGAAACGAATCCTATAAATAGATATAGGACTCGTAATACATCACCCAGAGAACAAGTGGTATGAAATCTGGCGGCAGATGTGCCGCCAGAAGGTGGGAGTCTTGATCACGAGTGAAGCCCATATGAACGACGAGAGGAAGGCGGGCATAGATGGCCTCTTTGGCCGTGCTATACGCCTCGAATATTCGAAACACCCACAAACCGCGAACTCCATGGGGGTCGCTTTTGTGCTGAACAAGAACATGATTAAAACAGGAAAGGTTACAACCCGAGAAATAGTCCCAGGACGGGCAATGTTGATTGAAGTTCTGAATGTCGATGATACTCCACTCTCGATACTAGGAGTATACGCACCGAACCAACCCGGGGAAAATGCAACCTTCTGGGGCACAATCAAAGAGTACTTTGAAAGCAACCCTGATGTGAGGAAGCCCGACATTATGGGCGGTGACTCCAATATGGTAGAGGACCCCGTTGACCGGCTTCCAGCACGAACGGACCACAATGGCCAGGTCCAAACGCTAGATGACTTGAAAACCTACTTAGGACTGGTAGACGGATGGCGTGAAACGTACCCGTCAGCATGCGCATACACGTACACGCAGTCAGAAGCGCAGGGAGGCGCACAATCACGAATTGACAGACTCTACGTAAAGCGTAGCATCTTCAACGACACCTTTGAGTGGGAGATACAGACGGCAGAGATCGAGACAGACCACAAGATGGTCTCGCTGATGCTAACCACGGAAGACGCCCCGACGATAGGGCACGGCAGATGGGTCTGGCCAGCGTATTTGATGAAAGACAAGACCCTCACAGAATACATAACCAAGAGGGGCTTGGAGATGCAGGCGGAACTGGACGCAATGCAGGAAAGACATGAACGAAATGAAGTATATAACCCGCAAACGTTGTGGATGAAGTTCAAGAATGACATTCACGACAAAGCGCGAGAAAGATCTAAGATCCTTGTCCCGAGAATGGACCAGGAGATCGCCGCACTCGAAGTCAAGCAGGCGGTGATAAACGCGGACGAGACCCTATCAGACGAAGAGAAAGGCATGTCCGGGGTGGTGCTGCAAGAAAAACTGGACCTCTTGTACCGGAAGAGGCACTGGGACACAAGATTGGCAACCAAAGCTCGCGACAAGGTGGATGGCGAGATGATTGGCCGTTGGTGGTCGAAAGTGAACAAGGAACACAAACCGCGAGACGTGATACAACGCCTACGAAAGCCTGGTGGAAGGGAAGACCTTCCCCTCTACGAGAAAAACTCAAAAAAGATGGCTACAATCGCACGAAACTACCATAATAAGATTCAATCTGACAGAGCACGGACACCGCCACAGGTCCGAGAGGAAAAAATTGAGACCGTTCTAAACAGGACAAAGACCAGGACGACGCCTGAACAGAAAGAGCTATTGAAAGCGAGACTGACTATAGAAGATGTTATTGAAGCACTCAAGAAGTCCGCAAACTATAAAGCTCCGGGACTAAATGGTATCACCTATGAGGTCTGGAAGACCCTGGACGGCAGGTACCACACGGCACGGTCTCTTGAAAAGCCGGCCTTTAATGTACTCGGTGCGATGCTGAAGGTGTTTAACGACATCGAAATACACGGAATGGTGGAGAAGACAGGTTTCTCAGAGAGCTGGATGTGCCCACTATACAAAAAAAATGATAAAGCTGACATAGCAAACTATAGACCTATCTCGCTATTGAATACGGACTACAAAATCTTTACCAAAGCACTTACAATTAAACTAGCGAAGGTTGCCCCAGATCTAATCCACCCTAACCAGGCGGGCTTTGTGCCCGGCCGTCAAATCCGGGACCAGATAATGTTGACAAAGTTGGTGATTGAATGGGCAGAAGCCACAGAAACCGACGGTGTAATTGTGGCACTCGACCAGGAGAAGGCCTATGATAAAATCGAACACGACTACCTATGGAGAGCATTAGAGAGTTTTGGTGTACCGGAGGAATTCATCGCGACAGTGAAAACACTGTACAGCGATGCGTGGACATACGTGATGGTTAATGGCGAGCGAAGCGAACGGCCATTCCGAGTAACCAGAGGGGTCCGGCAGGGGGACCCCCTGTCCTGCTTGCTCTTCGACCTAGCAATAGAGCCACTGGCCGAATCCCTTCGTCAGTCTGACCTGAAGGGTTTTAAAATAAGGGAACAAACCGAAAAGCTGATTGCGACACTATTTGCCGATGATACGATGGTATATCTGGATGCTGAAGATGACTTCGGGACACTCTTGGAGGTGCTAGATGAATGGTGCCTGGCAGCCGGAGCCAAATTTAACATCAGTAAGACAGAAATGATTGCCATCGGCACGATAGAACATCGAGACCGAGTGCGAGCAGCCAGATTTATCAATGGCCTAAACGGCACCCCAATCCCAGACCACATCAAAATTGCTAGAGAGGGCGAGCCGATCCGAACCCTAGGTGCTTGGGTCGGAAACGGTGTAGCACAAATGGGCACATGGACACACACCTTGGAAAAGATAGACAATGCTTTGGAACGGTGGGAAAAAGGAAACCCCACGATGGAAGGCAGACGCCTCATAGTTCTGATGGTAATAGGGGGCATGACCCAGTATCTTGCGACAGTGCAGGGCATGCCAAAACCAATCGAAAAGAAACTTGAAAAGCGAGTAAGGAACTTCCTCTGGGCGGAGAAGACAAGGGTCACTGTGAACCAAGAGACGGTCTATGCCCCCGCGGAACAGGGCGGCAAAAACCTGCTGGACATAGTAGCGAGAAACGAGGCTATAGCGATCACGTGGCTGAAAACCTACCTGAACTTCGGACCAAGAAGACCGCTCTGGTGCTTCGTGGCAGATGAGATCCTGTCGATCAATGCACTGAGCAAAGATAAGGACACCGTCGCAGAAGGGATGCGCCGGAACGCGTACCTTCAGTCATGGTCGCCGAGAACGTCGCCTGCTTCGATAGGTAAAGACCTCTCCCGGATGGTGAAAATCGGGAAGACATACGGTATAGATATGGACGCCATGGCCGTCTCGAGAGAAATACAAGGGTCAATGCCCGTTTGGTACCACAGAAAGTCGTACGCCAGCAAATCCCTGTACAATCAGGGTGTTGAAGTGGTCACCTGCCTCCAGATCAGCCACGGAATTCGCACCGTCAGCGATGCTGTCCAACTAGGGGCAAAGATGGATGCACCGCGACACAAAAAACTCGACAGATGCAAGTGCGAAACTTGCACAGAAGTACGGGAGACGACAGGATGTCGCTACCCCCACAGCTGCTACGTGAAAGCACGCGCTCTGCTGGACGCTCTACACGCGAAGTGGGATCCGAGACGACCCCAGCCAGAAGACTATGAGGCAGCACAAGCGCCGCGAGCACTACAGGACGACGAATCAATAGAATTCGACCCGACAATAACCACGCACGGAACAATCGCAGACACGTTTCGGATATTCACCAAGGGATGCCTGCGGAACCTCACTGGGGCTGTCCCAGCGACCAAACATGATCAAGATACAGTAAACGAAGATATGAGCGTCTACACGGATGGATCAGCGATCAACAACGGGAAAAACAATGCACAGGCAGGTGCAGGGGTATATTTCGGCGATAATGACCCCCGTAACATGGCAATACATATACCAAACGATGTGGGATGCACGAACAACGTAGGCGAGATGGTAGCCATAAAATCAGCTGCAGATGAGTGCCTGCATCTGGAAATCGGTTTCTAGTTGATAGAGCGCCGCCCACGTGGTAGAGGTGGCGGTGTCTCGATAGCCGCCCGTAGAGATATCATTTCTGCATAGAGGCTCATAGACATCCACCACCTCTGTAGACCGCGGTGCTCTACGGAGACCCCTTCCTTCTCCCTTGTCGAGGATAGAGCCGGCATTTCACATGTGAGTGTATCCGGAACAACGGCAACTCTGAATCGGGTCATCGACAGGATCGGATGACTGGATCAAAAAAGACTTGTCGTTCTTTCGAATCTTTGCTTCCCACTTCCATCGCACTTCAACTTCCATCGCACTTCACTCGACTCTTGCCCCCCTTGTCAATTCCGACCATCAGCCCGAGTGAAGCTGCGCTGCAAGCCTAAGATGGTGTGCCCACTCCCTTCCCGATTGATAGGCCGTCCTTTGTTACCCGAAACCGCCCTTCAAGCGCTTCGAATGCCTTCAAATACTTTCAAGTCAAGTGTTGCCTTCCTTCAAGTCCCATCAAGTCCCTTCAAGAACCAAGTTGAAGTGTTTCAAGCCCCTCGGCGTTTCATCTCGAACTCGGTCAAAGCAATTCTTGTCGGACTGCTCATCAATGCTTGTCGCACTCAGTCTTCAAATTTGCCCTACGATCCAGTCTCCAGACCGTCCGAAGTGACTCAGTTGCCATGGCGCGGCGACCGCGTAGCTAAGACTCCACAAGAAGTCGTCAGGGAGCTTATATTTTGTAATGTAAACTTCATTATTTCATTCTGTACTTACTTCAATCGTTGATAAGTACATAGCTCTGTGTGAATGTATGTTGTTTCTCCATTTCCGTTGTGTATAGTGATCACAAGCAAAGAGCGGGGAAGCAACCAACCTGTCCAAGCACATGCAAATGATCGAACACGTGAAATAAGCGAGCTCTATGGAGCTCTACGCGGTCTCTACAGGCCTCTACGGTAGAGCATGGCCATCTACCGTTATACTCAGTAGATGGGGGGAGTGACTATGGCCCTATAGCTCTACGTGGCTTTTAAGGGCCATTGCGTTGCATGGCAATACGAGTCCTTGCCCCACATTACGGTTTGTTTTTTTTGAGGGGAGGTTGTATGTGATCGGGCTGAGGAGAAAAGGGAGGAACAAAAAGACTTGACACCCAAGTTAAAATAAGCGCGCGCGCCTTCGAAAAGATAATTGCCGCTCTGAAGATGTTCGAGCGAAACCGGGCCAAACAACCCCGAACATATCCAAGGTCCGAGTCCGCCGCTTCGCCTTTCCGTGCTGTGTAATCCTACGGTAGCTACCTACCTACCTACCTACCACTGAATTCATGGCTTTACAGAGGCTGTTTCAAAAACAATAGAGGATTTTTGTTTTTGAGTTCAGTTCGGCTAAGTTCGGCACAACTGTCAAATTGTGCCAAATTTGGAGTTTCTTCATGAGAATGGTGATTCGTCAAACCGAGTTGAGTCTGAGAATAAATGGGTGTGGAGAGCTCTTGGACCTTTACCACCACAAAGGTAGGGTGCCACTGGTCCACAGTGGTTCCCGGCGCCCCAGCTTGAAAACCTGGAGTTGCTTATCTCGCACAGAGATACTCGGACATGAGTAAAAACCAAGTAGAATCTACATACCTGTAGTGCTCCGGTCGCCGACAGCGATGACAGCGAAAACGTACGAACTTTCGCGATCCTCTGATCATCCGATCATCCGTCCTCAGAACGCGGAATTCGAAGCCCATACACGTGGTACATCCTTTTGTCTCCACTCACATCGACGGTGCTGCCGTCGCAGCTGCTCCCTCTCCGCCATCGTACCACCCATTGCCACCTCAGCCGCAAGCTGCCCTCCACTCATGTGACTTCAATTCTTTGTGCCATGACCGTTTTGTTCGCCGCCTTTAACAAATCAATGTGCTTTGTGCAGTCCCTTTATTGAATCCCTCTTTGACTCGACATGTATAGGCCCCTTATTCATTTTGCCCTCACGGACAAAGCCCTTTCCTTTCTATTGTTCTGACAAAGGCACCCGTTTAACGGCGGCTGGGTATAAATTCGGGGAAGGTACGCCTGCCGCACTATCGCCAAACTGTCCGACCACATCGACACTGACTCGCGCCCCGGCAAGCGCAAGGCACCTCCTCCTGCTGAAGACGGCGAGAACAACACATCCAAACGAGTCCGCTCTGCATCAGTTGAACCTCCACCGCCCAACTTCCCTACCACCGATCTCCCACCCAGGCCTCCCACTCCACCCCCACCCCCCAAACCCCCGCTCCACTTCCGCAAGAAGACAACCATGGACACCGGCACTGACAATTTGGGTAATTCTACCGCCGGCAGTGAGTCCTCCCACCGCCAACAGACGTTGTTTTGGCTCATTTTCTTTAAGTGCGTGCTGAAGGTGGCGTAATTCAAATGACGAACGGACAACAATACACGGCCCCTCCTGCCAACATCGGATTCGTGCGTCCACAGTGTGTGGAGTCCCCATGGCGCAACACCACTGACCGCAACCGTGCGGACTGGGGCGCCCAGGACGGTCCCAAGGGTTGGATACGGCTGTACCGTGCCAAGTATGTTCCCAATGCACGGGACTCCATCCTGAAACTCCTTTTCGTTATCCCACGCCTCGTCGACGCTCCCAAAGTTGTCATCAGTCCCCCCACGGCTCGCGAGGAGCTAGATGAGCGCCTTCCTGCACCCTGGAACTTCCTCATCTCGTCCATCCCTGAAGCCTCGCTCAAGACCCTCACCGACCAGTGTGTGTGGTCCACGCCGACAATAACATTCCTCGTCTTCACCTTCGACATGCCCATCCCTCGCTACATCATGACCCTCCAGAACTTCACCTGTGTCGACACACTGGGCACACACTATCGTTTACTGGCCCTGTAAATTCCAAGTAAATTCCAGGTATTTTTTACATTTTCTGATCATTTACTTGTCATTTACTGGCCTGGTAAATGGGCAGCTTTTGTATCATTTTCTGACCTTTTTCATGTCATTTACTGACCTGGTAAATGATACAAAAGCTCATCATTTTCCCATCAATTACCTAACTTTTTCTGAGCCAGAAAATGTTGAATTTCCCGATACAGTAAATGTGAAGCTTTTCTGATGGCAGACCTTCTAAAAAAGGAAATAAATCGAGGTCATCTGATAGTTAGGATTTCATTGATGTGCTTCTTGGGTTGCAATGGGATTCATTTCCTAACTTGGGTTCTTAGTTTTCCAATCTAGGTTATGATTCTCAGAGGCTCAAACCTATCTATTTCAGCAGGCAATTCATATCTGGTTGTTTTCCACATCTTAGTGTTGCAATTTGTATGATCTAGCCCAAATCTAGCCCTTGATCCTTCAGATTTGAACAGATATCCAGTTCAGCTATTCACACGGGAAAACATAGTTTTCTGGCCGTCTGGAAACGTTACGGAAACTATTAGTTTCAGTAACCAATTCAGGCAGATCTAGATGTAAACCAACCAGAAACCAATGATTTATGCTTGCCTGAATCTGTTCCAGAAACTTATTGCGAGCGCAGCGAAGCAATTCTCAATTTGGCACACGTGACTTGGCTGGGGGTGAAGCTAGGCAGCGAACAGGAACAAACCAGTAAGCACTGTGGCTGACATGCCATTTTTGCAAAGAATGGCTCCAAACTCGTTCAATTCTTTGATGTTCTGCTTCTATGGCGTACCATTCGGCACGATTTTTCTCAGTGGTTCTGGCGGTACCGATATCACGACTACTTTCGCACCCAGGCGTTCTGGCCAAAAGCGGTAAGGGGTGGTGTCGTCGGCCGGAAATTGCCGTATCGGCGCAGCGAGCATTTCCCGGCTCAAGTCGGATTCGTTCTAGTTTCAGGAGCAGTTCCCGGGCGCCTGAAACCTTTAGTTTCAGGAGCACTGAAACCGTTCCCGAAAACAATACAAAGGCCCTCGGGGCACCCCTGGTACTGCTACCTGGCGATGATTCTGGAGGCCATAGCTACTACATGCTGGATTTTGTGAAACAAAGAATCTCCCTGGGTCAAATTCAACTTGTACATTTATGACAGTTAGTCGCCTAGGAATACTTTATTTTGGATTTCCGGGCCGCCGACTCCGGGATGATCGGGTTTTCCCACCCGCCAAAAATCATTTGGAGCATTCGTGTTTCAGACCTGGTATGGTAAACCAGTACCAGGAATATATGGCAAACCAGTAACAGGAATAGTTTTGGTAACGAATTCGGCCGCGTCGAATTCGAAACACGTACAATAAGTTTCGGGCTCAGTTCCGACCGGCCCGAAATTGACGCGGAAACTTAAAGTCTCAGGCGCTCGAAAACACGGCTGCAGCTGAGCGGCCGCTCATCTATGCAGATCTATCATCTGCAGCTCACTCGAGATCAGCGGTAGTCCAAATATTTTATTATTATTCACAAATTAAATTAATCTACACACTCTTTTAAAGTTGTTCACCAGCCACGTCGAGTTTTCGCCGTTCACGTAGTTAAGGCAACTCTTTTTAGCATCGCCTGGACCTCATCGGAGCCCAGGATCTTCTTATACACGCTAATCTGCATAGCCGTCAATGGACAAAACACTACCTCGTCGGTTTTCTTGGGGAGCTAGAGAGAGAGAATCCAATGGTGCCAAAAGAAGATTAAACGAGCACACTTGGTGAGCGATGATCGCCTTTGTCCTGCGAGATACGAGAGCGAAATCGAGATGGGATGCAAGCGGCTGTCATACCGTCTCAAGAAAAACCGAGGCGTAAGTTTCTCGACTAAGATTTTGGAAACTTTCTGATCGCTCCGGTAAGGGAAAAAGTATGACCGCAAGACAGTGACGTACAGTCGAACAAAGGCGCTCGCCTTCGGTAGCCGTGGCAGACTGCCCGACCTTGAGCGGGTTGGAGACGAAGCCACGCCATTGGCTGCGGTCACCCAGCTTCCCGGGACTCGTCCAGTGTCTAGGATGGTCCACAGCTCGTCGTGCGTACGAGTTTTGGATCGCCGTCCCCGTCAGACCGAAGCGGCGCGTAGTCAGGCCGCAGCTTGCCCTCATGGAAGATGAGGCGCAACTCGGCCGTTGTGGAGAGGATCTGCGCCGCAGGGGAGGAGATCAGGTTGCCGATTTGGTACGTGATGCCGGGGAAGGTTGCGCGGAACTAGGAAAGCACGGATGAGGAATGTCTACTCATGATGTGACGAGGATGGACGAAAGGAAACGCACCTGCGGCGGGGAGAGCTCAGACAAGTGGGTGGGGACGACACCCCACGCGCCCTGGACGCAGAACTGCAGCAGGAACGCGCCGGCGGTGAGTGCCCCAGCTGTCGGGCAGCACCCACAGAGCGAAACGACAATAATCGTAGCGCGGCGGCCGAACGACTAGCTGAGCCACCCGCAGATGAGGCCGCCGACGATGCAACCGACCTTGGCGATGATGGTTGCGTAGCTGGCCTCGTCCGCAGTGAAGCCCTTCCCTTGTTGCACTGAAATAGATGGACAATAAATGAGTACATTCCAACGGTTACGATGAACGGAGGGATGGGCGAGAACAGAAATACGCACTATAGGTGGGGTACATATCCTGCGAGCCGTGCGAGCTGAAGTTGAACAGCGTCATCATGAGACTCGCGTAGATGCAGCGGCGCCAGTGTTGCTTCAGCATGACCCGGCCCTCCTTCGAGAACGCCTTGACCTTGGTGCGCACGGAGACCTTTTGGCCCGAGCGCCCGGCTTTGTTCTATTGCCACAACGTCAGTAATCAAATGAATAAATAAATTGGAGAAAGGGTGAACACGCCTACCTCCAAATAAATCTTGCTCTCCGGGAAGAAGCAGCGGATGATCGCAACCGTCCCCGTGAGCGCCGCGCCGACGTAGAATAACGCCTTCCATCCGAAGCGCGAGTGCGGCACAATGAAGAGGTTGAACACCGCCGCGAGGAGGTAGCCCAGCGCGTAGCCTTGCTGCAGGACACCGCTGAAGAGCCCGCGGGCCTCGGCCGGCATGGATTCGAGAGTCATGGAGGCGGAGAGGCCCCAGATGCCGCCCTGGATGGAAGGAATTAACCCGCGCACAGTGGAGGTGCGGTTGAATACGCACCATCATCACGCCAAAGAGGGCGCGGACAGCGAGGAAGGCGGGCCAGGTCGACGCGTAGACGGTGCCAATTTGCAGGATGGCGATGATTACCTGAGTTTATCGTTAGACCGTCTCACAAGCACCACGCTCCGGCTCCAGTAAACGCCACAGGAGGGAAACCGAAACCGAAAGTCAAACTCAGACGCACCAAGTTAACAACCATCGGCCATTTCCTCCCATACATATCCCGAACGATACCGAACGCGGCGGCGCCGACAGTGCAGAAGAGGAGCGTGAGGGTGATGGACTGGGAGATGGTGTCGCGGCTCTCGCAGAAGTACTCGGCCAGGTGGGAGACGGAGAGGGAGCCGGAGTGGAAATCGTAGCCGTCCATGCTGTTATTTGACGTCAGTTTAAGAAAGAGATAACATGAAATGGAGGAGGGACATGTTCCGTGGGTTCGGTGTTACGTATGGAACGTCAAAGGAAAAAGGGAGTGTGGATGCCATTGTAATTAGAGGACGCGACGGGCATGAAAAGACGCAAGGGAAATTGTGTGGACCGAGAAGCGGCGAGAATGCGACGGAGGGCTCAGATTGACCACGCGGAAACATAAGGGATCGGGCCAGAAAAGAAAAAGAACAGATGTCAAATGAACAAAACGCACGTCCATGCCCACAGCGCGACGAGGAAGGTAATCCACTCCATGCCGGTGAGAGACGCAGCGACCTTGCATGGGTTCTGCAGCGGCGGCCTGTGGAGGCGGCCATAAACGTGCTTGCCTGCATGCAATTGACCAACCAATAAATAACTAAATGCGCTCGCCGCAAGATACGCACCCTCATCGATCGTTGTAGTACCACCCGTCTGGTGCGACGAAGATACCGATGACGTGCCTCTTGAAGCGTTCCCAGCCCCAGGGCAGCTTCGGCGGCATCTCGCCCGGTGTGAGTATGCCATGAGACGCAGCGGCGGCGGCGGATTTTGTGTAGGCCATTGAGTGTCGCGGATGCATGTAAAGTTGTTATAGGCGATGGAAGTCTTGGAGTTGGGGTTTTTGACCGTGTGAATTTCGTCGACAATGACACACGACCAGGCTAAGGTGTCGAGCAAGGCGATGTCACGGCGAGCAAGATCGATATAAGAACTGCGGCGACATCAGTGCCAAGTGTTTGGAGTCAAAGAACCACCGACCAACGTCAAGCCGGCCCTTCTTAATGAAATCCTCCAAAACCGCGGTGCGCTCTGTGCGGGTTCCAACATAGTTTCCGACTTGCAAAGGTCATCGTTCTGCAAAGACAGAACACGAACAGCGTACCTTCGAGATACACAGGAAGGATATAAGTAGACGAAGTGGTAAAAAAAAGATGTATTGCATACCGTTTCAATTTCGCGCTCTCAGTTCCTCACCACCGTACTTGGCACAATGATGAGGCACGTCGGCCACGTCTCATTAGCTGGCGGCAGCGTCTTGTGCTTCTTCCACTGCCGCCCGTCTTGCAGGGCAGAGACATGGTTCTGACGACGCCGCCGATCCGTCTTGGTTCCGTCCTTCTTCATGATCGCTCCTCCCCTCCTTGAGATCCTCCGTCTGACGCGTCAGCTGGGCGACACTGCGCTGGGCGAGGCGTAGTCGGGCCTTGGTGTTCTCAAGGGCGTCGCGGGCGTTTACGACGCCGGTCTGCAAGTCGGAGAGGACCTTGGTGGTGCCGCCGGGAGTGAGGGACACGCGGCGGTTATTGGCGTTTGGGGAGGGCGGGGGTTGGGGTGAGTTGATGGATGTCGCGTCGGTGTCGATGGAGAGCTTGGAGGACGAGGCGGTGGCAGCAATCGTGGAGATGGAGGGTGGGGAGGGACGGCGAGGCAGACACTGAACCAGAAGGAAGAAGGAAGATAGGTGAGCAGGATGAATTAGAGAGACAGAATGAAACGCACCAGCAGCACCTCGATAATGCGAGCGCGTAACAGAGCGGAGTTTCTCTCTCCAACAACTCCTCTTTTGCCAAAGCCGACAACGCATGGGGAGACTACCCGCGGGGAGCACTGCGAGGTGGAAGCTGGGGAACGGGGACGCGGGGTAGTACCCGATGCGGCGCTTCCGGGGCTTGGGCTAAGTACGGGAGGGGTACGAACGGCAAAGGGTGGGGGATATAGAGGGAGTGCTTGGAACTGGCGGTTGTCGCATCGTTTACGGACGCGGACGGAGACGAGGACGGGAGCGGCGAGTAGAACGCGTCGACGAGCAAGCGGGGTGTGACAGCGCAGGAAAGGTGGCTTTCGTTCTCGCCTGCGTGCTGCTTGTGCTCAGGGCTGACAAGTACCAGGGAAAGAAGAGGGAGCCGGAAGCCGACGAGGAACCAGGACGAGACGATGATACTGATCGTCGTCATCGTGGTCGGGAACAAAGAACGTGGGTATCACACAGGCCACGACGGCCAATGATGAGTTGAAACATTCCATTTCGTAGTTGTACATTGCGTGCTCTCATTTAGATCCTTGAAATCTCCTCTTTCATCAACTCCCAAACTCAAGTCGTTCTGTAAAAGAAAAAAAGTTGAGCACGCGCAGACGAAAAAATTGAGAAGTAGCCATGCACCATCAGTCCAAGTCCATCTTCTCGCAGTCCTTAGCGTCGCGCTTGGCCTTGAATGACTCCATGTATGCGTTCCCCGACGCATCACGACAAAACGCGGCCCTCTCACCCACTTCAAAAATCGCTCCTGCCTTAGCGTAGGCGTCTCCACCCTTCGCGTATTTGTTGCAGGCAGCCTCCAGCCTGGCGCTTTGAGCTGCAGTCGAAGTCGTATTGGCGGCCCATGCGCGCAGAATGTCTCCTGCGGCCACAAATTCCTGCGCCGACTTTTGTACCGCCGCTCCCATATATTCTTTGCTGGTGTCTGACATGGTCTGAATCCGTGTCAGCAGGCTGGAAGGGAGTTTTACAATGTAAAACTCGCCTGGTTCGAAATCAGGATCTGTTTTTGGGGGCCTGGGTGAGATGTTGTAGGGAGTATGTTTGTGGGTGCTAGCAAGGGAGGTTTGATCACGTTTGGCGTCGATGGAGTTTAATCGACATGGGACCTCGTGTAGATACTCCCTCAATTTGGTTCCTCTGACTCTGCTCGCTGCCCATTCAGCGAAGAATGCCATCCTGCTCATGTCACAATTTCAGATTCCCATGCCCGAAATCACCTCAACGGAAAAGAAATACGCACGTCTGCTGCTCGTTCCTTGAAACGAGTTCACCTCTGCCTATCTCCCTCCCATCGCTCTCTTTGAAACGCGTATTTCACAATCCACGAACCTGCTGCTAATTGAGCGGCAGGCGCTTATTTGTAAGCACGTGATTGAACGAATACCGCCACACAACGCCAAACAGCTGAAGTCTGGGGGCTGTGACGCGGTGGGATCACTGGTGCGATTCGGCGTCTAGAAGTGCGGAGTGATATAGTAAATCAAGTAAGGATAGGTAGCTGTCGAGCAGGCGTACCTGTGATGACTCTCCAATAGCAATCTATCTCCCGAAATCGGTTGAACAATGCACTTGTCGAGCAAGGATGACTGGTTGATTCGAAATCGTTCAGTACCTGTATGTAGCCAAATCAACAATGTAAGGCACCTCTGCAAAGGTTGCCTCGAGTAATCGGGAGGTCGCGCCCACTACGAAGCCCAATTCGAGGAATTCGATATCGAAGTTGAACTGCAGTTTAGTCGACGCCGTTGAGTATACATCACTGAGGATATATTCTGGAATAGATATCAAGTCCGAATGCAGCCGAAGCGCGATCCTCATCCGGTCTCCTCTGTCAGCAAAATGTTTGCCTGGAACGGGACCTTTCAAGTTCTTCATGGACTGAGCCTCCCAGACGTTGACAAAGATAGGGGGAGGTTTGCCCAGAGCTTTCATGAAATTATCCGGGGCCTCGTTGATGAGACGCACGATTTCAGGGTCCGCGAGGAGCCCCGCAACGTAGTCAGAAAGCGAGGCGCACAGGTACGGTTTTACCGGGCGCATATGGCCTTGATATGGCTGTTGCGCATCGCAGTTAATTCCCCGCGACATTGCTCGGTTCCGACATCCCCCGCTACGCGTCTCCCGCAAATCCGAGGATATTCCGGAATGACAGACTCGAGATCGATGGGCGGGTGAGAGTAAAAGCACGACGGACGCATTGCGCGCATTGTAGTTTTTCCATCGAGGTTGAAGCTCGCCAGCGCGGAATACAAGCTGGAGGGTAGCTGGTTTAGAATGTCCTCCTGCAACCCTCAGTACCATCCGAGCGCTTTTCCAGATTTAACGACATCGTGCACTTAATAATCATAGTGACGGCCTCGACGATGACATTGCAAGGATCAGTGGATAACGTTGCACACCACAGCCAAAAGTATCAACATTTGAGCGATGGTGTCGAGTTTTTCGATTGGATTCTCAGTAATATGAGCTGCGGACAAGTAAGCGCGAAGATCGGGTAAGGATGATAAGAAATAACATACACGCGTCATAGAATAGAGGAGTGCATCCTCGGGAAGGGTTGACCCGATGAAATCTATTTTCATGTACATGTTGAGAGTCTTGACGGCCTCTAACGCACGCTTTTTCTCATCGCTATCTGATGTTGTTTTTTCCAAGGAACGTTTACAAGTTCTGAAAACAGCGGACGCGGCTTCGACTAGCTCTCGAAACTGAGCAACCGCTACTGGATTATCCGGGTCAAAATCGACAGAAACAGCTAGGCCGCTTCGGATGCCGGCCTCTGGACCTCATGAGGAAACGGTCTAAGCGTAGGATTTTGAGCCCGGGTAGTAAGAGGAAAACCAATACTTACATTTCGACACCTCGACCGCTAGTAGTCCGTTCGCGATCGATGCTCCAATATCTACATCCCCCACTTGTCTTGTACCGCCATGTACGTCGCTCCCGCCTATGCTTCCCGCCCTACTGAACCGGTACCGTTCCAGGCCGCATGCGACGTACCCCACAGCTCGGTATTACGGTAGGGACGCCCCAGGGGGCGTTTATGTCAAAAGCCGCCGTGCCAAACGCACCACCCGCCCGTCCCAGACCGAACATCTCCCTCACGACATCTCCGACCTCGAACTCAAAGTCGGGCACGCCAAGGACCTCCCCCGGCGTGTCCAACAATACCCCAAATGCGAGTCCGCCGCCCAGGAGAGCGTCTGGCACGGCTTCTTCTACGCCGATCGCCGGATGCATGTCGGTGAGTCGTTTCCTCCCCTTCCACCTCGGGACGCTTCATCTGTCCCAGAGCGGCGCATCCATCTTGCGCTCGAACGACGCAGGGCGGTTCGCATTCGCGGCGAGTGCCGGGGCTATCCCTGTACGACCCACCACCGCAAATATTTCCGGATGAAGACAATCCGGACGCGCGCCGAATTCCTGCGCATTTGCCAGGGAGAGTTGAGGGCCGCGGGGGAAAAGGATTTGAAACTGTACGTCTTTTTCTACCCGGTCTGCTCCAGCTCGAATCCCTCCCTCAGGCACCCCATGGAGCACTGGTATCGTGTTTCCAAGTCGCGCGTTCCCAGGTCGCGCATCCGCAAGACGCGGAAGTAATCTGTAGGAGACGATTCTGCCCCGTCTTTCTTGAAAAGAATCCGCTGCTGATATCGTATGTATCATATGTATATATAATCGACAATGTACAGTTCGAGCGTGAGAAACGGCATGGAAGTTGGAACGTTGGGTTTTGACTTGAGTTTGACTTGGCGTCGAGCGCCGGGATGCTATTGACGCGCCTCAGACATGCGCGACGATCACATGCGACAGCGCACGTACGTCTTTCTCCGATTTCGTATGGCCAAGCCGTCCCCATCCCTCCCGCGCCGGGCCTCCTCCAAGATCCGCAGGTTATTCGCCTGATCCTCGAGCAGGTGCACCACGATGGACAGTCTAGGAGATATTCGGGAAAGTCCCGAGCCCGCGAGGCAGAAACCGGGTGCGCGCTCGCTGAACACCCACGTCCCGGCCTAGTTGCGAGGGGGAAGTCGGGTGCGAGGGTGAGCTGGAATCGCGGCGTGCAAATCCGCGAGCTGGAATTATACGCGTGCGCCGCCCCGCCCTCTTGTGCCCTCTCCCGTTAACCTCGTAACTCGAACGGGGATGTGTGGGTGGGACGGAGAGCCGCCGAGTGAGGACAACCAATCCGGCGGCGGCTGGATTTCGCTCGCGAAGCCCTCGCAGGACGTCGTCGGTGTCGGCACACGCGAGCCAGCCCGTTCGGTGAGGCGAGGGCGACTGCAAACCGGGCAGACACCCGCGTTGGCGCTGCTCCGTACGGCCCGTCGCACGCATTTCGCCCGCCTGCGTCCGCGCCGGTCATTTCCCCGCTCTCAGACCTCCTTCCCAGCCCGCCCTGCCATGCACCGGCAGACTTCGTGTGGACCGAAACAGCAAGAACGCGTCGGCTGTGCCGTGGGCCACTCGAAGTCGCGCCGCAAGTCTTGGATGGCCGGCGCTGACGCCGGGCCGACCGAGTGGCGCGTCGTACGTGCAGGAGGCGGATCGACGCGAGCGCAAGGGGGATCGGGACTCGCACCACGGGATAGCCAAACACGACCCTGTGCGGTCAAAATTGGGCGGAAGTGCGGATCGGAACCCGGGACGCGCCATTGCACGGGTCGAGTCTGCGAGACCGGATTAAAACGGGAACTCCTGGGCGTATCGACTCGCCGCCGCGTCAAATCGATTTGGGACGCAAACGAGCCGCGGGACTTGAATGTCGCCTCCGGAGGTGGAGGCGCAGTGTTCAATCCAAACCAAGCAGGCCTTCCAGCTGGAATAAATAGGAATCACGTGACTTTCAAATAACTCGAACCTCATCTGTGGAAGAAGTGGAGACAGCCGCCGCTGCGTCCGTCAAACACGAGGTTGGGCGCTTGAACACAGCCCAGTTCTTTCGATAAAATGCGGCGGTACGTTGGCCCTGGGGAAAAAAGCGTTAGAATATGTATGAACAAGAAGTGGGAACTCACTTGGATCCTTCGAGCCAAGTTTGCGGGGCGTGGTGCAATCAATCTCGCCGCTACGCGGCGGCTCCGCGCTGAGTAGGAAACAAGATTTGAAGCCGGCCGTTCAAGATTTCGCCATCCCTTTGCAACTGAGACGGGGCGTTGGCCTCCGGCGGCTTTTTCCTGAAAAAGCAGCGGGTCAAAATGTGGTCAAAATGCAAAACAAACTGATGGACATACCTCAAGTTTCATGCCGCTCGCGGGACGTCGATACATAGTGTATTCGAGAGAAAATCACCTAAATGCAAGATCTGTCAGCTATGGAAAAAGCGCCCGAGGCATCGGAATACTTACGAGTGCAGCACGTCCAGATGCTCAGAAAGTTGAGTCTTGATCGCAAGAAAGGATTCGGCGCCGATCTTGCGGCAAAAGGATCCGAGGGAGTGCATTGGAATGAGTCGGAGTCTCGAGTCAGAATGACACACGAAGAACGTACCTGTGAGGCGCCGAGTCGACTCAAAGCAGCCACAGACACCACCGATCGCGGTTTACCACGACAAATCTGATTACCAAGTCAAGTTGGGTATCGGAAATTCGAGCAGAAAGCTTACGTCGGGGCAAGGACTCGGAGCGGAGACGAAGCGCATGCTCGATACGACGATAAGGAATGCGGGAGCGAGGGACTCAGTGCGGAATTTCGGGAGGTGAGGTCGAAATGAGTGAGTGTTTTGAGTAACTATCCGAAATTCTTGAATCAGCTCGACCCGGTGGCAGGAAAATATTGGACGGACGAACGGGGATGTTCGCGCCGGTAATATTCAGTACGTGCGGGAGTCTTGAAGCCAGGAGTTTCATCATCAAGGCGCCGCCAGACTGGGGGGTTGGCTGGTCAAAACGAGGTTTCCGAATTTCAAGCACAAAAAATTACTTCGGAAGGAAAGACTCGGACCGGCGGCGATGCGCACAGTCCGGACGATGTCGCAGAGCGCAGAATTTCGGGAGGTAACGCGGAATTCGGAGAGCTAAGTCGAAACGTCTCGGGCGACTTGAATTTCTGAAATTTCGAATCAGAGATATATTGTGTGCGGAAAGGACGAGGGGAACATACCAGTATGTAGGTAAGGCTGTGAGACGACGCCTCCGCGCGGCTTGAGGCGACGGAAACAGTTTACGGGCCGTTTCTGCAAGATGATTAAGCGGGAGTTCCGATTTTTTAAGCAGAATACTTACCTCGGAAGGGCGAAATCTGGGCGGCGACGATGTCTCGGCTACGTATGACGGTAAGACGCTTTAAATCGAGGGAGTCCGTGCCGAACTTCGGGGGGATGGGTCGGAATTATCGTTTTTGATCAAAATCTGAAAATTTCGAGTTAGTGACACGCTAATTGATCTTGGGCAGAAGGCGCACCTCTGTATATCGACAAAGACGCTCCGGGTCGCCGGAACGAGTCCTCGCGCGAGAGAGAAGCAAGATATCGACCTGGATGCCGGAAGAGTCAGAAATCGGAAAAAGCGGAATATCGATGGGATAGCTGACCTTTCTGCGCCGCAGAACGGAGGCGAGGGTACCTATAGGAGGGCAACAGGCGAGTGGAGGAAATGGTCGAAACGGAGGGCGCGGGGGTTTCATGTCCCAACGCAGATCGGATTCGGCCGGGGAGCGCTAGTCCGTAGCCGTTGAGAACCCGTTCGCATCGATGCATCTGTACCCCGGCGACTTGGTTCGCGCGGACGAACGACGCGGCGGGTGTGTCTACGCGCGCAATGAGTGCCGTACACCCAGGCGAGTCGCGCCGGTCCGCGGGAGCCCCGTCGTGGGCAGGCGCAGGTTTTTCGCACGGGTGCGGAAGCGCAGAGAGCTGAGTGGCAGGGAACACGAAACATCGCGTATTTGACCGCCGCGCGACGGCTCCGCAGAGCGTGAAACCCGGACCAACAGCGCACGGATGTACACGGTATTGTAAGGCCGGCGGCGCTCGGCCTCCGGCGGCTTTTTTCTGACGACAAAAAAAGGCGTCAGGATGGTTTCAAAAGGCAAGTAACAAATGCGAACGTACCGGGGATTTAATGGTGCGGCAGCCCAGCAGACGGACAAGAAGACGGAGAGGGCCTCGAAGAGGATCCGGATGCGTTTGGGCGCTTGATGGCGCTTCACGTCGGGCCACTCGGCCCGGTACACCCACATCACTGTGGCTCCCGTCGACACTTTTCGACTGTTTCTCCGCCGCCGGTGCCGCGGGGTCTCGGGCCACCCGGCAAAACGACAATCGAGTGTGCGCCCACCGCTCCCCGCATGTGCTTTCGGCGTGGGTGGGGTTTTGGGGGTGCTGGAGGCCTCCGAGTGGGATGAAGGAAGCGATTCGAATTTTCCATGGCGGCTGGAGCAGACGAGTTGGTGGCATGTAGGGGATGTGCCCGCCGCGCATGTATACGTCTGCGAGGCAAGTTTGGGTTGTCGGAGCGGCGCCAAGAATGCGCCAACGTTCGCGATAACCAGCGCACCCAGCCTCTAACCACGTCCCCCAAAAGAACAAACAAGGTTGGGTTCGTCCCCGGGAGCGATTAGGGGCGGAGCGAGGAGCAGGGAATTGGAGGGAAAGTGTCCCCGTCGCGTAGATTTGATTTTTCTTGAGTTGCCGGCCAAACTCTAGATCTCCAGGTCGTGTCACTGGCGCTGCAGAAATTCCTGTATCCAACGGGCCGACATGAGAGTCTGGCTACACAAGACAAAAGTGCCCAAAAGTGAGTAAGTTGCCACCTGCATCGTAACAAATGGCCACTCACTTTCAAGATTGCTAGAGCCAGCCGACATGAAGTCTAGCATTCCCATACAAGAGCCGACCTGAAGTCTGGCATGCCGACATGGAAGTCTGGCAAGGACGCTGACTTGAAGTCGAGCGAATGGATTTGGGTGCGGGGCTCGGTTGCGGAGCAGGTCGATGCTGTGGGGATTGGGTTCGGCCATAGCTATATGATCATGAGCTTCCGTTTCCGACGTAAAGTCTGGAATCAGAAGATTAACTGGATCCGACGTATAGTCTGTTTCCGGTTAATGACCCGGCATAAAGCCTGGGTCGGTCGAGTTGTGCGGCGCGGGGTTTAGATGAGAGGTGATCGTGGATTTAAATTTGGCGAAAAAGAGAGATTTGGATTATGTAAGTGAGCGCACTCCGCTACACCTCGCCTCCCTTCGAATTCCCTCCTTCCTCAACCCCCACCCGACAGCACAGCTCAAGACAGCGACCTCGACCGACGCAACCGCACCAGTGGACGGTGCAGGCCCGACTTTATGTCGACCTGCACCCTTTTGGGCTCGACTTTATGTCGGCCCGCCAGACTAGTTTTGTCGGCACCCGCCTCGGCGGTTTTTATGTTTATTTCTTTGGCGCGCTTTGCTGGGACCTTCCTCACCCATGAAAACGGACTTTACTTCATAGTCATATGGCCTTTTTTCGAACTCGAGCGCGCATACTAGTACTTACACCTGCACATCGATTTGTATTCTTTTTCAAATTAATCTTTTTTGTGTAGACTTCAAGACGCGGATGTGAGCACTTCAAACGCTGAAAAAGATGTGAGTGCCCAAAATGCTCAGATTGGGCGCGCGCGCGGTTTGTCGCGGTCCTTAGTGTGGCACGGGGTGGCTACATCACAATAAGTGCGTCTTTTTTTTCTATCTTATCTCTATCTCCTTGCTTACTTTAATCCACCCGCTGCCTTGCAGCCTCCGCCCCCGCGACCGCGTATATCTTCTATTGCCCGCATGAAGCGTTTAGGAGCGCGTAGGGCCCTGAACAAAACTCAGAGGGAAGGGTCCTCCGCGCGCCTTGCCACCAACGTGCCAACCTTCACTGTACAGTTACCTCACACGCAGGTGCGGCTTGTCCCTATGGTAGTCCCCATTAACTTACCCACTCACAGCGGCCAGTGCTCCTCGAACTGAGGAACGATATGTTTCCGCCTCAGCACCAGTGCCAAAGCCGCCCTTCTCCAATATGGACATGGAGGGTAATCTACTCCTAAACGATCCAAGCAGACCGATTTGGCGACGAGCGACGCAGGGATGGAACCAGGACCGCCTGAGCCGGCGATGCGAGGCATGGGCAGAAGGATAAAGGGGCCGAGTTTGCGATGTGAGGTGCAGGTGGAGGTACGGCAGGATAAGAGGACGGGCGCCGAGCTGGTGATGTAGGCATGCACGGAGGAGACACAAGGGTGGATGGGTGAGGGCGTCGAGTTGGCAATGTGAGGCGCAGAGAAGGTGACGATCTATGGAGGACGGGCGCCGATGCGAGGCTCAACCATCTATTCTGCGAAGACGTACGTCCTTTATTTAAACTGGCCTCTTAGTTGGATCGATATCTGACTTGACTGTGTACTAGAAGGCTCCAAACACAGTATCGGTGAATTTTATCTTCGTCGACTCTACTTACGTTCGCTTGCTTCAATAGATCGTGGGAGGCGACGCTCCTCCCTACGAACGATAGAGTCTCTTGATTGGATATTTGGTGGGTTGTGTGCAACGATCTCTTTTCTGTTTGTCCTGACGCTCGTTTCCTACAGTCTCAGCCGCCATTTGTCTTTCAGCGGGACGATATCCATTGGCTTGCCGAGTGCATCTGCTTCCTCGCTCAGGATCCAGAAATCTCCGCCCCGGCCAAATCCAGGACCGCAAGGCTTTCCATTAACTACGCATATCCAGATCTTGTGTCATGCACGCCCGCTTCCACACAGATTATTTGGGCAGCTCCTCTCGCCAAGGGGACCTGCTAACATCGCATGTTAACTTGCGGCGGGCCTATGCACGGTGCTTGATCGCGGTTGGCCATTAACTGCGCACATCCAGATCTTGTATGTGTCGTGCACGCCCGCTTCCACACATGATTATTTGGGCAGCTCCTCTCGCCAAAGGGACCTGCTAACATCGCATGTTAACTTGCGGCGGGCCTCTGCACGGTGCTTGATCGCGATCTGCGACGGTGTTTCCATTAACTACGCACATCCAATCTTGTGTCATGCATTCGACTCATCCCGTTCATGATCATGACCACTAATAGTACTACATGTACAGGGATTGCCCTTAGCCCGACATTGTCTTGCCTGTATCGGGTTGCGTTTACATCGCCCTAGGCCTAGGGGTTGACTTTGCGTCTCTTCCACAGAGTTAAGTTAATCAGCTCTGCACACCCCGGAAAATGACAACGATCCAGTACTAGTACGTCTGGCGCCGGCAGATTTACATTAATGTCAGGACGAAAAAGTGCACGTTTTGCAAATTTATTTGGCGCTGGTCATGATCAAGAGTCAAGACGCGACCTTACGAAAGAGGAAGATATGTTGTCCAGGGCAATGAGAAAGAGAGAATTGGGTTCAAAAAATGAGAGCTCGAATCGAAGACGGACGGGAATGGAAGCACAGAGAAGAAAAAGAAATCCCATCTCAAAGACCTGACCCCGAGTCGAACGGAGGTCTTCTACTTATAGTACTGCCCTGCCATTTAACTTCAGTAGACGCACTAACCGCTGTGCTACCAGGTCACTTCTCTAAATCTTCCTAGGGCTGATTTATGTGACTCTGACTTTGAAAAAGGCGTAAGTTGAAAGAACTTGTGAGCATGAGTTGTATGATGATCATGAGCCTTTCATGCTCAAGCTTCAAAGACAAGTAGCTTTTTACTATTTCCGGGCCGAAGATAAACCGGTACCAGTGTGGAGTCGCGCCGAACTTTTTGTGCACCGAACTCTGCTCGCAACTAGTACTAGTACTAGTAGTTGATGCGAGAAAACCTAGGTATCGGCTGTTCAACGTTAACGTTATCTCAGCCCCATACGCTCTCCTTACAAACTGTGCAGGCAAAATTGTATCGACGTTCCGGGCGACGAAACGCTGTGGTAAATGTGGTTTAGGAGTAGATTACCCTCATTATGGATGCCTGTACACCCGGAAAAGGAGGCCAGCCCGAAACAACCAAGCGTAAGCCCAACAGGGATGGGTGGGTGGGGCTCAGATTTTTCTTTTCGGGAGGATTTATGGGCACGGTGTTCGTGAAGAACGCGTTCATGATCAGTTCAGACCCAGAGAGATATGGCGCTTCACGCGTCACCCAAACACGTGCCTCGGAATGGGAATCTAATCTCCCTTACTAGGCGCTTGCTGCCGCAAGCATGCACCTCACTGACTGGTTCGATTTCCCTTTAATCTCCGTCATTCTCACAAAACAGAGCATAAATCAATCTTATCCTCCGGCGCCTTGTGGTTGATGTCGCCACCCTCGAAAGCCAGGGGGGCCTTGTCCAAAGTGTCAGTCGGTTCCAACCGGCCACCGACGTGTTCAACGCGGCAGGGCCGACAGCACGCAGCATGTTGGATCATAGCACAACGATGCCGGGCACCGAGTGCTTACGTCGCGTTGTCGCGATGCAAGGGCCAGCAGAAACTCTGGTTGCTCAGAGGATTTGACGAGAAGTTATTTAGCGCACATCCAAGCACTACAGAGGATGTGCGGCTAAAGAATTAACGGCGAGAACCCAGCAGCGTAATATGCAATTATGCAGGGTTTGAGATAGAAGTAGAATAGAGTAGAATGGCATACTGCAATGAAACGTGTGATTAAAGGGAATGTGGGGTAGACAGCGCGTGCAAAAGCGCGGGCGGTCGGAGGATGGAGCAGTTTCGTGTTGCGGGTAGTGATCGGTATCTTATCGGTGGTTGCAGTTGTTTGTTTTTTGCACAGGGGTAGCAAGAGAGCAGTACTAGTACTAGTCTACGGTCTCCCAGTGTTTGGTTGTGTGTCGGCCGCAATCTTATCTGGAACGTTTGGGTTTATTTGTTTTTTGCACAGGGGGTTAAAAGAGGCGTTGAGTTTCCAGGTCGATCGTCGTGGGACCTAACTTTCAGTGAGGTGATCTATCACTTCGTACGCATGCTTTGCCGGTGGCAGTGCCCACTTTCTAGGCCTGCTTTGAATCTTGTTCGCCAACGTTAACGCTGTGACCTCGCCCAAAGCCTCGCGCTTTCTCTTTCCAGCAGGCGCGTCTGCCTTTTGAGTCGGTTGCAGCATTGAGACCGAGCTTGGCTCTCGAAGCCGCAGACCCTCTCTCGCTCCACGACTGGCGCGCATTGAACTCTAGTGCGTATAATGATGACGCTAGGTGGGTGCACAGTTGCTACACAGCTTGACCTTTTTTTTCACTGCTCATTCTAGCTGGCCATGGGGCCTTTCGTACAATCTGTGCTGACAGGCTTCTCAAGCTTAACCTGTTCCCCCAGTATGTGTACGCTATGCGTGCGGGAATTCCTGCCCTTGAATTCTTAATTCGATGTTTATTTCATGCAGAAACCGCATGGTATGCGACTCATGCTAGTACGTTTGTTCATATATAGCACGAATTAACTACGGCTTTGCTAATAATTAATTGCCGCAGATGCCTTTGGTACACCCCTAGGCCTCGACATTCGGCATACCTACACTAAATCCGGTGCGCCCGGACACACTTTTGTAGTCAAACAGCCATCTCGCTTGGTACTCGAGCGCGCACTCGGACTGACACATCGATTTGTATTCATTTTGAAATAATTTTTGCAGACCTCCACTGGCGCACACAAGGTCCCATCTAAATGGGCGGCAGGCTCCCCTAACGAGCTTTGCACAAGGATCGCTGCTAAACTGCGACATGCGGGTCGGTGCGTATCCCGCACCCGATGCCCAATATTCTATCAACCTAACAACATCTTTTAGAATGCATTGAATGTGCTACCAGTCTCCCCAACCGTCCCTGAGCTCTCGCCGCAGACCACCGTTCCCTGCGCTCACCACGACTCCGAATTTTAAGCCGTATTCGGGCTGCCCAGATCCGTGCGTGTTTTGCGCGCACGCCCTTATATTTGACCGACCTGGCAGCCTTGTCAGAATCTGCATACGGTGGTGAAGTGCACTCGATTTTTCTCGCAGGAAAAACACACACACGGTTGGTCTTAATTTTACCGAACTGGGTGTGAGTACGTACTGACCCCGTTTACATCTGCAGATCTGTGGTTGTCGCAAATGAAGTTGAATCGCGATCTGCGCGAATCATGATCACCGGCTTAACTTGCAATTGTGAATAGTGGCGCGTGGGCCTGGTCCTAGCGCTCGAGATGGGTCCCTGGGTCCCTATATTTTGCCAGGGATATCGATGGCGCTGCGCTGGAAGCTGCGCATCGCTAGCGTTATATATATAATATTCGATTAATTTTATAACGTACAGTACATGTCCATATCTGGACCAGTCAGATGATCTAATTGATATCAACTCGGACTATATATGTAATATCGAGCTCTACTAGTAAGTACGTATAACGGTAACTATACTTGCGACTTCGAATTCGTCGAATGAATCGCCCTCAAAAACGAAATATTGCAGCGGCGGGAGGTAGCCGCCAGGATGAAAGTCAGTATTTATAACTGCTGGCCATTCGACGGAGATCTAACCTGACATTAATTTGATACCAGGACCGACGAAAAAACTCTCAACCAGATCTAGAAAGCAGACTGATCCAACAGGTGTTCCTATATCTCAAGGTCCTTTCCTAACTTACCTGTAACGAAACAAAACTAACATCTACAAGGATGGCAACTCCAGACACAACAATGCCGGTCGAATCAGTACAAACACCTCAAAAAAGATGCCCACAACTTCACCTGTATCACTTGCACTCGGAAATGGACAAATGATGCATGCCGCTTCATAGGCATCCGCTCATTCATGAAGGAAGACACATGTCTCGTTTTCTGTTTTGGAGATCAAAAGCCCGAATTGAACAAAGATCCCGAGTTTCCTGTAGAATGGAACTTGCCGCTCGAGGGCAGCCACATCCTCAAAATCCAGGTAAGGGGATTTTTTTCGATGGACAAGGTCTTAACTCTTCTTTGTGGGAAAGGAGGCTGTTGCTGCAGCTTTATTGCCTCTGCTTCATGAAGAGCTAAATCATATCAGCGAATCCGCATGCATCTATCGACCCATGGAAATGGAGTTCCGTGTTACCTGTGGTAATACACATTATACTTTGATGGATTCTGTGTTTTACCTGGCTAATGACGACTTGAAAGATACTTGTTTAACTTCGGTGTTTGCATGTTTTTGGCTGTGTCGCAATTGTGGACGCGAGTCTTGTGCGGATTGTCGGCAAAAACTTCACAGTCTGACCGTTGAAACTAAAGCCGATTCGGTTGAGCGAACGCAACTGCTAAAGGCGTTGGCAAAAAATCGTGACTTTTGCAACTGCGTGGGAGGCCAGTCACATAATCCTCAAGACTTCATACCTACGACACGATTCCAGAAAGCAGAGCTTGAGGAAGCTATTGCAAAAATGCAGCAGGTTGTTGAAGGGGCAAGTCCCCGTTCTGTTCCTTCCTTGTCGTCTCAGAGCCCAGCACCATTTCTGCCATCGTCGCACGACTCTACAATCCCATTACATCATATTCGCACATTCAAAGACTCGGATCTCACCGAAACAATCTTCTCCTCCTTTTGGGCCATAGGGCATCCACTCCTTGTTACAGGTGTTGGCGACAAACTGAAGATAGATTGGTCGCCGCATTATTTTGCTAACAAATATGGGCAGGACACCTGCGAGCTCGTGGAATGTCAGACTTCAGAAACAAGCGAGATAAAGGTCAAAGATTTCTTCGATGATTTCGGACGATATGGGGGCAGAAAGAAATGCGGGAAGGTCAAGGTGCGCTTTGTATTTTGCCAAGCTATCGCGACCTCCCAATAAGCCTCTCATAACAGGATTGGCCTCCTTCAGAAGACTTCAGATCTAAATTTCCAGAACTCTACGACGACTTCAGTCGAGCTGTGCCGGTGCCAAACTACGTGCGCAGGGATGGGGTTTTGAATATAGCATCTCATTTCCCGTCGAACGCAAAATATCCGGATTTGGGTCAGCTACCTTTTTTGCTTTTCTTCCTCAGCTCACTGGCGCTAGGTCCCAAAATGTATATTGCTCACGCAAATCTCGAAGCTTCGGGAAACCAAGGATCCACTAGACTTCATATGGACATGGCCGATGCGGTGAACATCATGACATATGCCGCTCCTGACCCCAATGGCTTGGAAGGTTGCGCTGCCTGGGACATTTTCAGAGCTGAGGATAGCGACAACATCAAGGATTTCATTCGTCTTACCTTTGGCATGGAGGAAGGACAAGATCCAGTTCACCGCCAGCAAATCTATTTGGATGATGATTTGCGACGCCAGCTATACCACAAGTGCAGTGTGAAGAGCTATCGCATATATCAGAGGAGTGGTGAAGCTGTCTTCATCCCAGCAGGCTGTGCTCACCAGGTAGTCTTGCTTTGAAGTAATGTTCCTTTTCATGAGTTAATTTTTATCTTGCAGGTTCGCAATCTAAGTGATTGTATCAAAGTTGCAATCGACTTTGTCTCTCTAGAAAATATTGCGCGGTGCGAAACGTTGACCAGGGAGTTCCGGGAGGATAATGATGGTAAAGCCTGGAAGGAAGACGTACTGCAACTCAGAACCATGATGTGGTTTGCATGGTTATCATCCTGTCGATTTTAAGAAATGGCACAATATAATAAGCATATCAAGAGTTGTATATCCACATAAATAGCTTGTGCCTCCTACTTGTTATCCGCTCTATGTCTATGTCGGCCAGCCTCGAATTACCTTCGCCTCACCACCACTGAACCATTCAATGAAATTTGATACTTCCTCTGATCCACCCCGGGCCCTGCCAGCAATGCCCGCTCCGGGGCCAGTTTTTCCCATGCAGTTAAAGCTATTCCACATCGAACGGTCGTGTGCCGTCGGACCGTCTGGAACACCATGGTATGGCGCTGCACACATCTGGCCCAGCATCATGAGCAGAAACACTGTCCCGCCGACCCAAAGCACCGGCTTAATGCAGAGAGACCCCCAGCGAGACGCAGTCGTCTCCAGACGATCAGCTGAGACACTGTTTGTCGACGAGCCGGCGAGGATCTTGTCGATGACGAGACATGACACACCAAGCTCCGCTTTGAGTGTGCGCCAATGCTCAAGTGCGTCAAGTGAGACGCTGGTGGGACCGGGTTCCTCGACGTCCTTGCAGGGGTGGTACTTCTTAACCGTCGAGACCGTTACATGCCACTCATGCTCCTCCTGCTCCGATGACGATGAGAGCAGTTGCTTATACGCCGGTGGCTTCTCCAATGGGGTATCCGCTGGCTTGCTTGGGCTGGTCGACATAGACTCTCCGTGCACCTCCTTTGATGGCATCTGGATCATAGTGTGAGCGACCGGTAGCAGCTCGACCGACTCCTCAAGACCAGCTGATGGGGCGGTACGCGTCTCAATCTCGAGGTCTATTAGTATTGGTTCCCACTGTGACGAGAAGAAGAGGCTTGCCTGGGATGCAATTTCCGGGTATTTCTTTACTTCTTCAAATGACTGCGCCTCAATCTTTGTCATAGGGTTCGCAATCTTCCATGCGATGTCAGCATTCTTATGCACATACGCGACAAAACGCCGCTCACCATCTCGGTCCGCGTCATTATATCTCGTGCATCTGCACAGTTGTCTGCTTGGGGCGAAATACGCAAGCCTGTCGTTCTGCCTGACCTAGTCGCAACCCCTGCTGTATCATTGCACATCTCGGTGTCGACGCGCAGGTGTTCAATAATCTCTCTGAGGAGCACGTTCGCTTGCTTCTGCTTGACAAGTTGCATGGATGCAGATTGCATAATCTTGAGCTTGCTCTTGAGCACAGCTATGCGGTTCTCGTGAGCCACATGCTCGCGGGCATATCTGGATGCCTTGGCATAACTTCACAAAAAAAAAGACCGTAACGCAATCACACACCGTGCCACTTCGACCCCAATCAGCCCGTGTGCCACCCTCAAGGTGCGCAGTATCTCTTCACGGTCCCGTAGATCGATCTGGTACTTTTTGGTGTCCCTACATTGATTTGCGTATAGCTGCTCGAGTTTATTATATAAGGCTTTGTTCGTCTCGAGCCGCTTCGACATTTTGACGACCTCGCTCTCCAGCATACTGATTTGTTGACTGTCTTGGCCCTGGATAAATAATGAAGGGGAGATCTCGACATACAATATGCTGGCTCACCTCCATACTCCTCATCTCCTTCACCTCATGGTTCGCTGCACTGAGCTGGTTCTTTGCTCCGTCTAGCTCCTCCCGGCAATCCTCGCAATTGGCTTTCCGCTCTGTAAGCTCCCTCGAAAGATTCTCGCAATTGGCTTTCAGCTCTGTAAGCTTCTCATGAACACGTGTTGCATCGTCAATCAAGTTCAGCCCATTGACGCCTTCGTAGTGTGCTGACAATCCATGGTGGCTGTAGTCAAGAACGTTGATATCGGGGTCGGAACGCATATCCATAAAATAAGATCCGCTACGAGCTAGACAACTCGGGTTTAAACTGCGTGAAAAGAATAGTTGGAAGGGAACACCAGGAACAAAGTGCAAGCCTTATAAAAGACTGTTGCTGATGAATGTGAACAAGGACAATGTCCATTGATAAAGCATTTGAATAAGCGAAAGAAACTGAACTGTCCACTGATAAAGCATGTGAATAAGGGAAAGAAACTGAACAAGACAGAAGAGCCTCAAGTCTTTGAAAGGAGCATGCCGGCGGTGCTGGGCATCTTTGTTGTTTTTGTCGGAGAACTGCAATTGAAAGAGCGGTGTTTGAAAGAGCGGTGTTACAATCCTGATTGTTGAGGCAGAACAAACCCCATATGTAGTCTCCCAAAGTCTGATTGGAAAGAAATCGCTCGTGCCTCGTTCATGTCTGGCTGCAAAGTTGAAGGTGAAGTAGGTTCGTAAGGTCGCGTCTTGACTCTTGATCATGACCAGCGCCAAATAAATTTGCAAAACGTGCACTCTTTCGTCCTGACATTAATGTAAATCTGCCGGCGCCAGACGTACTAGTACTGGATCGTTGTCATTTTCCGGGGTGTGCAGAGCTGATTAACTTAACTCTGTGGAAGAGACGCAAAGTCAACCCCTAGGCCTAGGGCGATGTAAACGCAACCCGATACAGGCAAGACAATGTCGGGCTAAGGGCAATCCCTGTACATGTAGTACTATTAGTGGTCATGATCATGAACGGGATGAGTCGAATGCATGACACAAGATTGGATGTGCGTAGTTAATGGAAACACCGTCGCAGATCGCGATCAAGCACCGTGCAGAGGCCCGCCGCAAGTTAACATGCGATGTTAGCAGGTCCCCTTGGCGAGAGGAGCTGCCCAAATAATCATGTGTGGAAGCGGGCGTGCACGACACAAGATCTGGATGTGCGCAGTTTAATGGCCAACCGCGATCAAGCACCGTGCAGAGGCCCGCCGCAAGTTAACATGCGATGTTAGCAGGTCCTTTGGCGAGAGGAGCTGCCCAAATAATCATGTGTGGAAGCGGGCGTGCACGACACAAGATCTGGATGTGCGCAGTTAATGGCCAACCGCGATCAAGCACCGTGCATAGGCCCGCCGCAAGTTAACATGCGATGTTAGCAGGTCCCCTTGGCGAGAGGAGCTGCCAAATAATCTGTGTGGAAGCGGGCGTGCATGACACAAGATCTGGATATGCGTAGTTAATGGAAAGCCTTGCGGTCCTGGATTTGGCCGGGGCGGAGATTTCTGGATCCTGAGCGAGGAAGCAGATGCACTCGGCAAGCCAATGGATATCGTCCCGCTGAAAGACAAATGGCGGCTGAGACTGTAGGAAACGAGCGTCAGGACAAACAGAAAAGAGATCGTTGCACACAACCCACCAAATATCCAATCAAGAGACTCTATCGTTCGTAGGGAGGAGCGTCGCCTCCCACGATCTATTGAAGCAAGCGAACGTAAGTAGAGTCGACGAAGATAAAATTCACCGATACTGTGTTTGGAGCCTTCTAGTACACAGTCAAGTCAGATATCGATCCAACTAAGAGGCCAGTTTAAATAAAGGACGTACGTCTTCGCAGAATAGATGGTTGAGCCTCGCATCGGCGCCCGTCCTCCATAGATCGTCACCTTCTCTGCGCCTCACATTGCCAACTCGACGCCCTCACCCATCCACCCTTGTGTCTCCTCCGTGCATGCCTACATCACCAGCTCGGCGCCCGTCCTCTTATCCTGCCGTACCTCCACCTGCACCTCACATCGCAAACTCGGCCCCTTTATCCTTCTGCCCATGCCTCGCATCGCCGGCTCAGGCGGTCCTGGTTCCATCCCTGCGTCGCTCGTCGCCAAATCGGTCTGCTTGGATCGTTTAGGAGTAGATTACCCTCCATGTCCATATTGGAGAAGGGCGGCTTTGGCACTGGTGCTGAGGCGGAAACATATCGTTCCTCAGTTCGAGGAGCACTGGCCGCTGTGAGTGGGTAAGTTAATGGGGACTACCATAGGGACAAGCCGCACCTGCGTGTGAGGTAACTGTACAGTGAAGGTTGGCACGTTGGTGGCAAGGCGCGCGGAGGACCCTTCCCTCTGAGTTTTGTTCAGGGCCCTACGCGCTCCTAAACGCTTCATGCGGGCAATAGAAGATATACGCGGTCGCGGGGGCGGAGGCTGCAAGGCAGCGGGTGGATTAAAGTAAGCAAGGAGATAGAGATAAGATAGAAAAAAAAGACGCACTTATTGTGATGTAGCCACCCCGTGCCACACTAAGGACCGCGACAAACCGCGCGCGCGCCCAATCTGAGCATTTTGGGCACTCACATCTTTTTCAGCGTTTGAAGTGCTCACATCCGCGTCTTGAAGTCTACACAAAAAGATTAATTTGAAAAAGAATACAAATCGATGTGCAGGTGTAAGTACTAGTATGCGCGCTCGAGTTCGAAAAAGGCCATATGACTATGAAATAAAGTCCGTTTTCATGGGTGAGGAAGGTCCCAGCAAAGCGCGCCAAAGAAATAAACATAAAAACCGCCGAGGCGGGTGCCGACAAAACTAGTCTGGCGGGCCGACATAAAGTCGAGCCCAAAAGGGTGCAGGTCGACATAAAGTCGGGCCTGCACCGTCCACTGGTGCGGTTGCGTCGGTCGAGGTCGCTGTCTTGAGCTGTGCTGTCGGGTGGGGGTTGAGGAAGGAGGGAATTCGAAGGGAGGCGAGGTACCGGTGTAGCGAAGTGCGCTCACTTACATAATCCAAATCTCTCTTTTTCGCCAAATTTAAATCCACGATCACCTCTCATCTAAACCCCGCGCCGCACAACTCGACCGACCCAGGCTTTATGCCGGGTCATTAACCGGAAACAGACTATACGTCGGATCCAGTTAATCTTCTGATTCCAGACTTTACGTCGGAAACGGAAGCTCATGATCATATAGCTATGGCCGAACCCAATCCCCACAGCATCGACCTGCTCCGCAACCGAGCCCCGCACAATCCACTGGGGCCGTTCGATGGAAAAGCCGGCGCTTTTGTCCAAATCGGCACCCAGCATTATTTTATCACCACCAATACGCACTATGTGCCCGCCGTTCCTTCCCTCAAAGTCCCTCACGCCGTTTTCCTCCGCACTGACATGCGCTATGGCACAGACGACCCCGCCCTCTGGCCCCAGCAGTATACGTCGAATTACTGCCATATGCCGCTTATCCCCAGGAAAGGCGCCCGTCCCGAGCTGGATATAATGTGGTGGAATCCCTCGCCAGCCGATTTCGATGTCGGGAGCGCGGTGACGCGAGGCCTGGGCCGCCTCACACCTCCACGATTTTGTAAACTCTTGCCGCCCATCAACGAACTCATCGCGCGCTGCAAAGATCTTCGTAAAAAGTCGCCCAATCTCGCGATACACCTTTTCGGCGAACTCATCCAGCACATTATCATGTTGCTCGAGCAACTCCAAACTCTCCCCTCCACATACACAAAGATGCTGTTCGCGCTCACCTCCCTGCAACGCGCCTTCCTTGAACTCGATGCGTTATACAATTATATGACCATCTACAAGCAGCGGATCGACAATTACATGAACTCTGACCCCACAGACACAACAGCAGTCGCAGAGACTATTGGAACATTCACCACAGCTCCACTAGTTGCTCAGCAACTGTTCGTCGCCCGCGTGCCATTTTGGCTTCTACGACCTGTGGAGGTTTTCGATGCCGAGAACATTCTGCGGCTGGTAACATTACGGGAGCCGGACTTTGGTCTTCCCGACCCCGACGCACACGCCGAAGGCGCCCCAGTGTTATATAGCGGAAACAGTACCATGGACAAAATCACCGCGATCAGACAAGCGGCCGTTCACATGCCGTGGTACCGCGACCCCTTCGAAACCACCAAAACAACTCCCGATGCACCTCTTTCTACCGCCAGCAGCTCGGTTCCAGCCGTACAGCCGCCTACACCTGCAACCAGCTCTGATCTAGTTGCCCAGCCCCGGGCGGGAGGAGTCGCGAGGTCAAATACTCGGCCACAGTCCCGCTCGAAACCATGTATGTGGTCAGTTGCGATCAATGATGCACTACTGATGCTCGTGGACTCCAGATTCTAAATCATCCAAAGCTGCGAAGAGCCTCGCCAAGAGCCCCGCCAAGAGCCCCGCGCAAAGTGAGCGGGACAAATTCCTGCCAGTGGTGGTGGAAGGAATGCCTCCGCAGATCGATTGCATGGCCACTGCTCTCCCCAAAGTCAAGCGCTCGGTACTACCGTACACCACCGATGGCGCGGACAAACAATACATCCTCCCCGAGCCCGCGTTACTTGTAAACACAACTCCCGAGCGGCGCCGCAAACTCCTTCACCACTGGAAGCTGCTTGCGGACGGTTTTGTCTTCATGCTGACGCAGGGCCAGCCACAGCCCCTCAGCGCTGCCAAATGGAGAGATGTGTTGGAGGGGCTCATCACGAAGCACGGTCACAAGTCATCTCGAACGTACAGGCGAAGCGCAAATCTGGAGGACCGGCTCCACCCGGCCCTAGAAGCGTCCAACCTCGCCACCATCGAGGGCTTCCCCGTTTCCGCCGACCGCGTGCCCGAACTCAATCTCAAAGAGATTCATCAGATTGTCTGGCAGGTTGCGGAGACGAGCTTTCGTTTCGAATTTGCAAGTTTGGATGGGCGCGCATCGGGCAAGAAGCGTTTGGAGGAAGTGCAGAGTTGCTTCGCAGGGCGTGTGCTGGTGGGAGTACCATTGGAGTTCAGCAAGTGTGGTTGGGCTGCAGCAACGCTGGAAGACCGCCATCGCTATGTCGGGCGGACCGCGATTCTGATGGTCGACTGGAAGACCAAGTCTCCTTGCCCAATGATCATCTGCCGCGTCGCCCAAATTTTGCAATGGTCCGCGTCCGCAAAACAAGCTCTGGAAACCGCTGTGTGTGAATACTACAGTCAAGCTTTCTGGGAGCACTTTGGTCGAGCTCCTGTTCTCCCGCTGCGTCTCGTGGATGATGTGGACGATGTACATATGGAGGACGGTCAAATTTGAACGCATGTACACTCCTTTTTTGCACTGCTAGTATTGTACATTATGTACTATGTCGTCTTGTATTACTACTCGTACGAATTACTGTTTTTTTTGGCTTTGAGTTATGTGAGGATCCGGACGAGGAGCCTGTTCCACAACCCGTCAACCACCCTGATTTTTTTTTGCCTTTGGCCTGATGGCTATGAGGCACAAAATCTACCTACTTTGCTAGTGAATAGCTACTGACTTCCCCGGATCGTCGACGCGAAAAAGAGAGATTTGGATTATGTAAGTGAGCGCACTCCGCTACACCGGTACCGCCTCCCTTCGAATTCCCTCCTTCCTCAACCCCCACCCGACAGCACAGCTCAAGACAGCGACCTCGACCGACGCAACCGCACCAGTGGACGGTGCAGGCCCGACTTTATGTCGACCTGCACCCTTTTGGGCTCGACTTTATGTCGGCCCGCCAGACTAGTTTTGTCGGCACCCGCCTCGGCGGTTTTTATGTTTATTTCTTTGGCGCGCTTTGCTGGGACCTTCCTCACCCATGAAAACGGACTTTATTTCATAGTCATATGGCCTTTTTTCGAACTCGAGCGCGCATACTAGTACTTACACCTGCACATCGATTTGTATTCTTTTTCAAATTAATCTTTTTTGTGTAGACTTCAAGACGCGGATGTGAGCACTTCAAACGCTGAAAAAGATGTGAGTGCCCAAAATGCTCAGATTGGGCGCGCGCGCGGTTTGTCGCGGTCCTTAGTGTGGCACGGGGTGGCTACATCACAATAAGTGCGTCTTTTTTTTCTATCTTATCTCTATCTCCTTGCTTACTTTAATCCACCCGCTGCCTTGCAGCCTCCGCCCCCGCGACCGCGTATATCTTCTATTGCCCGCATGAAGCGTTTAGGAGCGCGTAGGGCCCTGAACAAAACTCAGAGGGAAGGGTCCTCCGCGCGCCTTGCCACCAACGTGCCAACCTTCACTGTACAGTTACCTCACACGCAGGTGCGGCTTGTCCCTATGGTAGTCCCCATTAACTTACCCACTCACAGCGGCCAGTGCTCCTCGAACTGAGGAACGATATGTTTCCGCCTCAGCACCAGTGCCAAAGCCGCCCTTCTCCAATATGGACATGGAGGGTAATCTACTCCTAAACGATCCAAGCAGACCGATTTGGCGACGAGCGACGCAGGGATGGAACCAGGACCGCCTGAGCCGGCGATGCGAGGCATGGGCAGAAGGATAAAGGGGCCGAGTTTGCGATGTGAGGTGCAGGTGGAGGTACGGCAGGATAAGAGGACGGGCGCCGAGCTGGTGATGTAGGCATGCACGGAGGAGACACAAGGGTGGATGGGTGAGGGCGTCGAGTTGGCAATGTGAGGCGCAGAGAAGGTGACGATCTATGGAGGACGGGCGCCGATGCGAGGCTCAACCATCTATTCTGCGAAGACGTACGTCCTTTATTTAAAACTGGCCTCTTAGTTGGATCGATATCTGACTTGACTGTGTACTAGAAGGCTCCAAACACAGTATCGGTGAATTTTATCTTCGTCGACTCTACTTACGTTCGCTTGCTTCAATAGATCGTGGGAGGCGACGCTCCTCCCTACGAACGATAGAGTCTCTTGATTGGATATTTGGTGGGTTGTGTGCAACGATCTCTTTTCTGTTTGTCCTGACGCTCGTTTCCTACAGTCTCAGCCGCCATTTGTCTTTCAGCGGGACGATATCCATTGGCTTGCCGAGTGCATCTGCTTCCTCGCTCAGGATCCAGAAATCTCCGCCCCGGCCAAATCCAGGACCGCAAGGCTTTCCATTAACTACGCATATCCAGATCTTGTGTCATGCACGCCCGCTTCCACACAGATTATTTGGGCAGCTCCTCTCGCCAAGGGGACCTGCTAACATCGCATGTTAACTTGCGGCGGGCCTATGCACGGTGCTTGATCGCGGTTGGCCATTAACTGCGCACATCCAGATCTTGTGTCGTGCATTCGACTCATCCCGTTCATGATCATAACCACTAATGGTACTACATGTACAGTGATTGCCCTTAGCCCGACATTGTCTTGCCTGTATCGGGGTGCGTTTACATCGCCCTAGGCCTAGGGGTTGACTTTGCGTCTCTTCCCCAGAGTTAAGTTGATCAGCTCTGCACACCCCGGAAAATGACAACGATCCAGTACTAGTACGTCTGGCGCCGGCAGATTTACATTAATGTCAGGACGAAAAAGTGCACGTTTTGCAAATTTATTTGGCGCTGGTCATGATCAAGAGTCAAGACGCGACCTTACGAACCTACTTCACCTTCAACTTTGCAGCCAGACATGAACGAGGCACGAGCGATTTCTTTCCAATCAGACTTTGGGAGACTACATATGGGGTTTTGTTCTGCCTCAACAATCAGGATTGTAACACCGCTCTTTCAAACACCGCTCTTTCAATTGCAGTTCTCCGACAAAAACAACAAAGATGCCCAGCACCGCCGGCATGCTCCTTTCAAAGACTTGAGGCTCTTCTGTCTTGTTCAGTTTCTTTCCCTTATTCACATGCTTTATCAGTGGACAGTTCAGTTTCTTTCGCTTATTCAAATGCTTTATCAATGGACATTGTCCTTGTTCACATTCATCAGCAACAGTCTTTTATAAGGCTTGCACTTTGTTCCTGGTGTTCCCTTCCAACTATTCTTTTCACGCAGTTTAAACCCGAGTTGTCTAGCTCGTAGCGGATCTTATTTTATGGATATGCGTTCCGACCCCGATATCAACGTTCTTGACTACAGCCACCATGGATTGTCAGCACACTACGAAGGCGTCAATGGGCTGAACTTGATTGACGATGCAACACGTGTTCATGAGAAGCTTACAGAGCTGAAAGCCAATTGCGAGAATCTTTCGAGGGAGCTTACAGAGCGGAAAGCCAATTGCGAGGATTGCCGGGAGGAGCTAGACGGAGCAAAGAACCAGCTCAGTGCAGCGAACCATGAGGTGAAGGAGATGAGGAGTATGGAGGTGAGCCAGCATATTGTATGTCGAGATCTCCCCTTCATTATTTATCCAGGCCAAGACAGTCAACAAATCAGTATGCTGGAGAGCGAGGTCGTCAAAATGTCGAAGCGGCTCGAGACGAACAAAGCCTTATATAATAAACTCGAGCAGCTATACGCAAATCAATGTAGGGACACCAAAAAGTACCAGATCGATCTACGGGACCGTGAAGAGATACTGCGCACCTTGAGGGTGGCACACGGGCTGATTGGGGTCGAAGTGGCACGGTGTGTGATTGCGTTACGGTCTTTTTTTTTGTGAAGTTATGCCAAGGCATCCAGATATGCCCGCGAGCATGTGGCTCACGAGAACTGCATAGCTGTGCTCAAGAGCAAGCTCAAGATTATGCAATCTGCATCCATGCAACTTGTCAAGCAGAAGCAAGCGAACGTGCTCCTCAGAGAGATTATTGAACACCTGCGCGTCGACACCGAGATGTGCAATGATACAGCAGGGGTTGCGACTAGGTCAGGCAGAACGACAGGCTTGCGTATTTCGCCCCAAGCAGACAACTGTGCAGATGCACGAGATATAATGACGCGGACCGAGATGGTGAGCGGCGTTTTGTCGCGTATGTGCATAAGAATGCTGACATCGCATGGAAGATTGCGAACCCTATGACAAAGATTGAGGCGCAGTCATTTGAAGAAGTAAAGAAATACCCGGAAATTGCATCCCAGGCAAGCCTCTTCTTCTCGTCACAGTGGGAACCAATACTAATAGACCTCGAGATTGAGACGCGTACCGCCCCATCAGCTGGTCTTGAGGAGTCGGTCGAGCTGCTACCGGTCGCTCACACTATGATCCAGATGCCATCAAAGGAGGTGCACGGAGAGTCTATGTCGACCAGCCCAAGCAAGCCAGCGGATACCCCATTGGAGAAGCCACCGGCGTATAAGCAACTGCTCTCATCGTCATCGGAGCAGGAGGAGCATGAGTGGCATGTAACGGTCTCGACGGTTAAGAAGTACCACCCCTGCAAGGACGTCGAGGAACCCGGTCCCACCAGCGTCTCACTTGACGCACTTGAGCATTGGCGCACACTCAAAGCGGAGCTTGGTGTGTCATGTCTCGTCATCGACAAGATCCTCGCCGGCTCGTCGACAAACAGTGTCTCAGCTGATCGTCTGGAGACGACTGCGTCTCGCTGGGGGTCTCTCTGCATTAAGCCGGTGCTTTGGGTCGGCGGGACAGTGTTTCTGCTCATGATGCTGGGCCAGATGTGTGCAGCGCCATACCATGGTGTTCCAGACGGTCCGACGGCACACGACCGTTCGATGTGGAATAGCTTTAACTGCATGGGAAAAACTGGCCCCGGAGCGGGCATTGCTGGCAGGGCCCGGGGTGGATCAGAGGAAGTATCAAATTTCATTGAATGGTTCAGTGGTGGTGAGGCGAAGGTAATTCGAGGCTGGCCGACATAGACATAGAGCGGATAACAAGTAGGAGGCACAAGCTATTTATGTGGATATACAACTCTTGATATGCTTATTATATTGTGCCATTTCTTAAAATCGACAGGATGATAACCATGCAAACCACATCATGGTTCTGAGTTGCAGTACGTCTTCCTTCCAGGCTTTACCATCATTATCCTCCCGGAACTCCCTGGTCAACGTTTCGCACCGCGCAATATTTTCTAGAGAGACAAAGTCGATTGCAACTTTGATACAATCACTTAGATTGCGAACCTGCAAGATAAAAATTAACTCATGAAAAGGAACATTACTTCAAAGCAAGACTACCTGGTGAGCACAGCCTGCTGGGATGAAGACAGCTTCACCACTCCTCTGATATATGCGATAGCTCTTCACACTGCACTTGTGGTATAGCTGGCGTCGCAAATCATCATCCAAATAGATTTGCTGGCGGTGAACTGGATCTTGTCCTTCCTCCATGCCAAAGGTAAGACGAATGAAATCCTTGATGTTGTCGCTATCCTCAGCTCTGAAAATGTCCCAGGCAGCGCAACCTTCCAAGCCATTGGGGTCAGGAGCGGCATATGTCATGATGTTCACCGCATCGGCCATGTCCATATGAAGTCTAGTGGATCCTTGGTTTCCCGAAGCTTCGAGATTTGCGTGAGCAATATACATTTTGGGACCTAGCGCCAGTGAGCTGAGGAAGAAAAGCAAAAAAGGTAGCTGACCCAAATCCGGATATTTTGCGTTCGACGGGAAATGAGATGCTATATTCAAAACCCCATCCCTGCGCACGTAGTTTGGCACCGGCACAGCTCGACTGAAGTCGTCGTAGAGTTCTGGAAATTTAGATCTGAAGTCTTCTGAAGGAGGCCAATCCTGTTATGAGAGGCTTATTGGGAGGTCGCGATAGCTTGGCAAAATACAAAGCGCACCTTGACCTTCCCGCATTTCTTTCTGCCCCCATATCGTCCGAAATCATCGAAGAAATCTTTGACCTTTATCTCGCTTGTTTCTGAAGTCTGACATTCCACGAGCTCGCAGGTGTCCTGCCCATATTTGTTAGCAAAATAATGCGGCGACCAATCTATCTTCAGTTTGTCGCCAACACCTGTAACAAGGAGTGGATGCCCTATGGCCCAAAAGGAGGAGAAGATTGTTTCGGTGAGATCCGAGTCTTTGAATGTGCGAATATGATGTAATGGGATTGTAGAGTCGTGCGACGATGGCAGAAATGGTGCTGGGCTCTGAGACGACAAGGAAGGAACAGAACGGGGACTTGCCCCTTCAACAACCTGCTGCATTTTTGCAATAGCTTCCTCAAGCTCTGCTTTCTGGAATCGTGTCGTAGGTATGAAGTCTTGAGGATTATGTGACTGGCCTCCCACGCAGTTGCAAAAGTCACGATTTTTTGCCAACGCCTTTAGCAGTTGCGTTCGCTCAACCGAATCGGCTTTAGTTTCAACGGTCAGACTGTGAAGTTTTTGCCGACAATCCGCACAAGACTCGCGTCCACAATTGCGACACAGCCAAAAACATGCAAACACCGAAGTTAAACAAGTATCTTTCAAGTCGTCATTAGCCAGGTAAAACACAGAATTCATCAAAGTATAATGTGTATTACCACAGGTAACACGGAACTCCATTTCCATGGGTCGATAGATGCATGCGGATTCGCTGATATGATTTAGCTCTTCATGAAGCAGAGGCAATAAAGCTGCAGCAACAGCCTCCTTTCCCACAAAGAAGAGTTAAGACCTTGTCCATCGAAAAAAATCCCCTTACCTGGATTTTGAGGATGTGGCTGCCCTCGAGCGGCAAGTTCCATTCTACAGGAAACTCGGGATCTTTGTTCAATTCGGGCTTTTGATCTCCAAAACAGAAAACGAGACATGTGTCTTCCTTCATGAATGAGCGGATGCCTATGAAGCGGCATGCATCATTTGTCCATTTCCGAGTGCAAGTGATACAGGTGAAGTTGTGGGCATCTTTTTTGAGGTGTTTGTACTGATTCGACCGGCATTGTTGTGTCTGGAGTTGCCATCCTTGTAGATGTTAGTTTTGTTTCGTTACAGGTAAGTTAGGAAAGGACCTTGAGATATAGGAACACCTGTTGGATCAGTCTGCTTTCTAGATCTGGTTGAGAGTTTTTTCGTCGGTCCTGGTATCAAATTAATGTCAGGTTAGATCTCCGTCGAATGGCCAGCAGTTATAAATACAGTTATCCACCGGTCAATGATACACTTTATTTAAATCACTAATCGTACCTGTTCTACCCAAGTTAGAGAAAGTCTGAGTACATCAAAACCTTCGAATATGGGTGTAGTTTAGCTGAATATAAACTTTCATTTTTTGCGTGTGAAATGAGGGAGTTATAGCCTGAATATCTGCCACCACTCAATGATACACTGATCACATGATTCCGGCGTTGTGCCGAAACTGAACCTTTTCATTGCAATCTTGTCCCCTGTTACCTTCGTAGTATCAGTAGTTTCAGTGTTGAACCACATTTGTCACATCAAATGGGTCTGGAGCAGTCTTAAGAAACAAATTTCAGAATTAGCAGCCTGTTCCCAATCTGGATATGACCGATCATCCTTCCGAAAATGGACAACAAAATGGAATCCAATTCCTTTAGACAGGATACTAGCTGGAATCCTGTGGAAGGTGATGAAAACATCCAAGCAATGTATATAACTCATTCTGTGTCTTTACTTCAATTTAGTACCTTGATTCAGACACTGTCTCATCTGATTTTCTCTAAAGAGTATCTTCCAGGGGAGGGAATACCACTTCAGAGGTCTCAATTTTTTGGTACAGTATATCACATAGCTCAAGCATGCCATGGAAATTATTTCCAATCTTTTCGGTTAGAATTGCAGCTCCCAGTAATATTTTATCTGACTGTATCAGTGAGCGGTGGTGTATCACTGACCGGTGGATAACTGTACTTACTTTCATCCTGGCGGCTACCTCCCGCCGCTGCAATATTTCGTTTTTGAGGGCGATTCATTCGACGAATTCGAAGTCGCAAGTATAGTTAACGTTATACGTACTTACTAGTAGAGCTCGATATTACATATATAGTCCGAGTTGATATCAATTAGATCATCTGACTGGTCCAGATATGGACATGTACTGTACGTTATAAAATTAGTCGAATATTATATATATAACGCTAGCGATGCGCAGCTTCCAGCGCAGCGCCATCGATATCCCTGGCAAAATATAGGGACCCAGGGACCCATCTCGAGCGCTAGGACCAGGCCCACGCGCCACTATTCACAATTGCAAGTTAAGCCGGTGATCATGATTCGCGCAGATCGCGATTCAACTTCATTTGCGACAACCACAGATCTGCAGATGTAAACGGGGTCAGTACGTACTCACACCCAGTTCGGTAAAATTAAGACCAACCGTGTGTGTGTTTTTCCTGCGAGAAAAATCGAGTGCACTTCACCACCGTATGCAGATTCTGACAAGGCTGCCAGGTCGGTCAAATATAAGGGCGTGCGCGCAAAACACGCACGGATCTGGGCAGCCCGAATACGGCTTAAAATTCGGAGTCGTGGTGAGCGCAGGGAACGGTGGTCTGCGGCGAGAGCTCAGGGACGGTTGGGGAGACTGGTAGCACATTCAATGCATTCTAAAAGATGTTGTTAGGTTGATAGAATATTGGGCATCGGGTGCGGGATACGCACCGACCCGCATGTCGCAGTTTAGCAGCGATCCTTGTGCAAAGCTCGTTAGGGGAGCCTGCCGCCCATTTAGATGGGACCTTGTGTGCGCCAGTGGAGGTCTGCAAAAATTATTTCAAAATGAATACAAATCGATGTGTCAGTCCGAGTGCGCGCTCGAGTACCAAGCGAGATGGCTGTTTGACTACAAAAGTGTGTCCGGGCGCACCGGATTTAGTGTAGGTATGCCGAATGTCGAGGCCTAGGGGTGTACCAAAGGCATCTGCGGCAATTAATTATTAGCAAAGCCGTAGTTAATTCGTGCTATATATGAACAAACGTACTAGCATGAGTCGCATACCATGCGGTTTCTGCATGAAATAAACATCGAATTAAGAATTCAAGGGCAGGAATTCCCGCACGCATAGCGTACACATACTGGGGGAACAGGTTAAGCTTGAGAAGCCTGTCAGCACAGATTGTACGAAAGGCCCCATGGCCAGCTAGAATGAGCAGTGAAAAAAAAGGTCAAGCTGTGTAGCAACTGTGCACCCACCTAGCGTCATCATTATACGCACTAGAGTTCAATGCGCGCCAGTCGTGGAGCGAGAGAGGGTCTGCGGCTTCGAGAGCCAAGCTCGGTCTCAATGCTGCAACCGACTCAAAAGGCAGACGCGCCTGCTGGAAAGAGAAAGCGCGAGGCTTTGGGCGAGGTCACAGCGTTAACGTTGGCGAACAAGATTCAAAGCAGGCCTAGAAAGTGGGCACTGCCACCGGCAAAGCATGCGTACGCGTACGCGAGCTTGCGAGCGGCTGGCTTAAGTGATAGATCACCTCACTAGTACTGAAAGTTAGGTCCCACGACCTGGAAACTCAACGCCTCTTTTAACCCCCTGTGCAAAAAACAAATAAACCCAAACGTTCCAGATAAGATTGCGGCCGACACACAACCAAACACTGGGAGACCGTAGACTAGTACTGCTCTCTTGCTACCCCTGTGCAAAAAACAAACAACTGCAACCACCGATAAGATACCGATCACTACCCGCAACACGAAACTGCTCCATCCTCCGACCGCCCGCGCTTTTGCACGCGCTGTCTACCCCACATTCCCTTTAATCACACGTTTCATTGCAGTATGCCATTCTACTCTATTCTACTTCTATCTCAAACCCTGCATAATTGCATATTACGCTGCTGGGTTCTCGCCGTTAATTCTTTAGCCGCACATCCTCTGTAGCTAAGTCAGTGCTTGGATGTGCGCTAAATAACTTCTCGTCAAATCCTCTGAGCAACCAGAGTTTCTGCTGGCCCTTGCATCGCGACAACGCGACGTAAGCACTCGGTGCCCGGCATCGTTGTGCTATGATCCAACATGCTGCGTGCTGTCGGCCCTGCCGCGTTGAACACGTCGGTGGCCGGTTGGAACCGACTGACACTTTGGACAAGGCCCCCCTGGCTTTCGAGGGTGGCGACATCAACCACAAGGCGCCGGAGGATAAGATTGATTTATGCTCTGTTTTGTGAGAATGACGGAGATTAAAGGGAAATCGAACCAGTCAGTGAGGTGCATGCTTGCGGCAGCAAGCGCCTAGTAAGGGAGATTAGATTCCCATTCCGAGGCACGTGTTTGGGTGACGCGTGAAGCGCCATATCTCTCTGGGTCTGAACTGATCATGAACGCGTTCTTCACGAACACCGTGCCCATAAATCCTCCCGAAAAGAAAAATCTGAGCCCCACCCACCCATCCCTGTTGGGCTTACGCTTGGTTGTTTCGGGCTGGCCTCCTTTTCCGGGTGTACAGGCATCCATAATGAGGGTAATCTACTCCTAAACCACATTTACCACAGCGTTTCGTCGCCCGGAACGTCGATACAATTTTGCCTGCACAGTTTGTAAGGAGAGCGTATGGGGCTGAGATAACGTTAACGTTGAACAGCCGATACCTAGGTTTTCTCGCATCAACTACTAGTACTAGTACTAGTTGCGAGCAGAGTTCGGTGCACAAAAAGTTCGGCGCGACTCCACACTGGTACCGGTTTATCTTCGGCCCGGAAATAGTAAAAAGCTACTTGTCTTTGAAGCTTGAGCATGAAAGGCTCATGATCATCATACAACTCATGCTCACAAGTTCTTTCAACTTACGCCTTTTTCAAAGTCAGAGTCACATAAATCAGCCCTAGGAAGATTTAGAGAAGTGACCTGGTAGCACAGCGGTTAGTGCGTCTACTGAAGTTAAATGGCAGGGCAGTACTATAAGTAGAAGACCTCCGTTCGACTCGGGGTCAGGTCTTTGAGATGGGATTTCTTTTTCTTCTCTGTGCTTCCATTCCCGTCCGTCTTCGATTCGAGCTCTCATTTTTTGAACCCAATTCTCTCTTTCTCATTGCCCTGGACAACATGTCTTCCTCTTTCGTAAGGTCGCGTCTTGACTCTTGATCATGACCAGCGCCAAATAAATTTGCAAAACGTGCACTTTTTCGTCCTGACATTAATGTAAATCTGCCGGCGCCAGACGTACTAGTACTGGATCGTTGTCATTTTCCGGGGTGTGCAGAGCTGATTAACTTAACTCTGTGGAAGAGACGCAAAGTCAACCCCTAGGCCTAGGGCGATGTAAACGCAACCCGATACAGGCAAGACAATGTCGGGCTAAGGGCAATCCCTGTACATGTAGTACTATTAGTGGTCATGATCATGAACGGGATGAGTCGAATGCATGACACAAGATTGGATGTGCGTAGTTAATGGAAACACCGTCGCAGATCGCGATCAAGCACCGTGCAGAGGCCCGCCGCAAGTTAACATGCGATGTTAGCAGGTCCCCTTGGCGAGAGGAGCTGCCCAAATAATCTGTGTGGAAGCGGGCGTGCATGACACAAGATCTGGATATGCGTAGTTAATGGAAAGCCTTGCGGTCCTGGATTTGGCCGGGGCGGAGATTTCTGGATCCTGAGCGAGGAAGCAGATGCACTCGGCAAGCCAATGGATATCGTCCCGCTGACAGACAAATGGCGGCTGAGACTGTAGGAAACGAGCGTCAGGACAAACAGAAAAGAGATCGTTGCACACAACCCACCAAATATCCAATCAAGAGACTCTATCGTTCGTAGGGAGGAGCGTCGCCTCCCACGATCTATCAAGCGAACGTAAGTAGAGTCGACGAAGATAAAATTCACCGATACTGTGTTTGGAGCCTTCTAGTACACAGTCAAGTCAGATATCGATCCAACTAAGAGGCCAGTTTAAATAAAGGACGTACGTCTTCGCAGAATAGATGGTTGAGCCTCGCATCGGCGCCCGTCCTCCATAGATCGTCACCTTCTCTGCGCCTCACATTGCCAACTCGACGCCCTCACCCATCCACCCTTGTGTCTCCTCCGTGCATGCCTACATCACCAGCTCGGCGCCCGTCCTCTTATCCTGCCGTACCTCCACCTGCACCTCACATCGCAAACTCGGCCCCTTTATCCTTCTGCCCATGCCTCGCATCGCCGGCTCAGGCGGTCCTGGTTCCATCCCTGCGTCGCTCGTCGCCAAATCGGTCTGCTTGGATCGTTTAGGAGTAGATTACCCTCCATGTCCATATTGGAGAAGGGCGGCTTTGGCACTGGTGCTGAGGCGGAAACATATCGTTCCTCAGTTCGAGGAGCACTGGCCGCTGTGAGTGGGTAAGTTAATGGGGACTACCATAGGGACAAGCCGCACCTGCGTGTGAGGTAACTGTACAGTGAAGGTTGGCACGTTGGTGGCAAGGCGCGCGGAGGACCCTTCCCTCTGAGTTTTGTTCAGGGCCCTACGCGCTCCTAAACGCTTCATGCGGGCAATAGAAGATATACGCGGTCGCGGGGGCGGAGGCTGCAAGGCAGCGGGTGGATTAAAGTAAGCAAGGAGATAGAGATAAGATAGAAAAAAAAGACGCACTTATTGTGATGTAGCCACCCCGTGCCACACTAAGGACCGCGACAAACCGCGCGCGCGCCCAATCTGAGCATTTTGGGCACTCACATCTTTTTCAGCGTTTGAAGTGCTCACATCCGCGTCTTGAAGTCTACACAAAAAAGATTAATTTGAAAAAGAATACAAATCGATGTGCAGGTGTAAGTACTAGTATGCGCGCTCGAGTTCGAAAAAAGGCCATATGACTATGAAATAAAGTCCGTTTTCATGGGTGAGGAAGGTCCCAGCAAAGCGCGCCAAAGAAATAAACATAAAAACCGCCGAGGCGGGTGCCGACAAAACTAGTCTGGCGGGCCGACATAAAGTCGAGCCCAAAAGGGTGCAGGTCGACATAAAGTCGGGCCTGCACCGTCCACTGGTGCGGTTGCGTCGGTCGAGGTCGCTGTCTTGAGCTGTGCTGTCGGGTGGGGGTTGAGGAAGGAGGGAATTCGAAGGGAGGCGAGGTACCGGTGTAGCGAAGTGCGCTCACTTACATAATCCAAATCTCTCTTTTTCGCCAAATTTAAATCCACGATCACCTCTCATCTAAACCCCGCGCCGCACAACTCGACCGACCCAGGCTTTATGCCGGGTCATTAACCGGAAACAGACTATACGTCGGATCCAGTTAATCTTCTGATTCCAGACTTTACGTCGGAAACGGAAGCTCATGATCATATAGCTATGGCCAAACCCAATCCCCACAGCATCGACCTGCTCCGCAACCGAGCCCCGCACCCAAATCCATTCGCTCGACTTCAAGTCAGCGTCCTTGCCAGACTTCCATGTCGGCATGCCAGACTTCAGGTCGGCTCTTGTATGGGAATGCTAGACTTCATGTCGGCTGGCTCTAGCAATCTTGAAAGTGAGTGGCCATTTGTTACGATGCAGGTGGCAACTTACTCACTTTTGGCCACTTTTGTCTTGTGTAGCCAGACTCTCATGTCGGCCCGTTGGATACAGGAATTTCTGCAGCGCCAGTGACACGACCTGGAGATCTAGAGTTTGGCCGGCAACTCAAGAAAAATCAAATCTACGCGACGGGGACACTTTCCCTCCAATTCCCTGCTCCTCGCTCCGCCCCTAATCGCTCCCGGGGACGAACCCAACCTTGTTTGTTCTTTTGGGGGACGTGGTTAGAGGCTGGGTGCGCTGGTTATCGCGAACGTTGGCGCATTCTTGGCGCCGCTCCGACAACCCAAACTTGCCTCGCAGACGTATACATGCGCGGCGGGCACATCCCCTACATGCCACCAACTCGTCTGCTCCAGCCGCCATGGAAAATTCGAATCGCTTCCTTCATCCCACTCGGAGGCCTCCAGCACCCCCAAAACCCCACCCACGCCGAAAGCACATGCGGGGAGCGGTGGGCGCACACTCGATTGTCGTTTTGCCGGGTGGCCCGAGACCCCGCGGCACCGGCGGCGGAGAAAACAGTCGAAAAGTGTCGACGGGAGCCACAGTGATGTGGGTGTACCGGGCCGAGTGGCCCGACGTGAAGCGCCATCAAGCGCCCAAACGCATCCTCTTCGAGGCCCTCTCCGTCTTCTTGTCCGTCTGCTGGACCATTAAATCCCCGGTACGTTCGCATTTGTTACTTGCCTTTTGAAACCATCCTGACGCCTTTTTTTGTCGTCAGAAAAAAGCCGCCGGAGGCCGAGCGCCGCCGGCCTTACAATACCGTGTACATCCGTGCGCTGTTGGTCCGGGTTTCACGCTCTGCGGAGCCGTCGCGCGGCGGTCAAATACGCGATGTTTCGTGTTCCCTGCCACTCAGCTCTCTGCGCTTCCGCACCCGTGCGAAAAACCTGCGCCTGCCCACGACGGGGCTCCCGCGGACCGGCGCGACTCGCCTGGGTGTACGGCACTCATTGCGCGCGTAGACACACCCGCCGCGTCGTTCGTCCGCGCGAACCAAGTCGCCGGGGTACAGATGCATCGATGCGAACGGGTTCTCAACGGCTACGGACTAGCGCTCCCCGGCCGAATCCGATCTGCGTTGGGACATGAAACCCCCGCGCCCTCCGTTTCGACCATTTCCTCCACTCGCCTGTTGCCCTCCTATAGGTACCCTCGCCTCCGTTCTGCGGCGCAGAAAGGTCAGCTATCCCATCGATATTCCGCTTTTTCCGATTTCTGACTCTTCCGGCATCCAGGTCGATATCTTGCTTCTCTCTCGCGCGAGGACTCGTTCCGGCGACCCGGAGCGTCTTTGTCGATATACAGAGGTGCGCCTTCTGCCCAAGATCAATTAGCGTGTCACTAACTCGAAATTTTCAGATTTTGATCAAAAACGATAATTCCGACCCATCCCCCCGAAGTTCGGCACGGACTCCCTCGATTTAAAGCGTCTTACCGTCATACGTAGCCGAGACATCGTCGCCGCCCAGATTTCGCCCTTCCGAGGTAAGTATTCTGCTTAAAAAATCGGAACTCCCGCTTAATCATCTTGCAGAAACGGCCCGTAAACTGTTTCCGTCGCCTCAAGCCGCGCGGAGGCGTCGTCTCACAGCCTTACCTACATACTGGTATGTTCCCCTCGTCCTTTCCGCACACAATATATCTCTGATTCGAAATTTCAGAAATTCAAGTCGCCCGAGACGTTTCGACTTAGCTCTCCGAATTCCGCGTTACCTCCCGAAATTCTGCGCTCTGCGACATCGTCCGGACTGTGCGCATCGCCGCCGGTCCGAGTCTTTCCTTCCGAAGTAATTTTTTGTGCTTGAAATTCGGAAACCTCGTTTTGACCAGCCAACCCCCCAGTCTGGCGGCGCCTTGATGATGAAACTCCTGGCTTCAAGACTCCCGCACGTACTGAATATTACCGGCGCGAACATCCCCGTTCGTCCGTCCAATATTTTCCTGCCACCGGGTCGAGCTGATTCAAGAATTTCGGATAGTTACTCAAAACACTCACTCATTTCGACCTCACCTCCCGAAATTCCGCACTGAGTCCCTCGCTCCCGCATTCCTTATCGTCGTATCGAGCATGCGCTTCGTCTCCGCTCCGAGTCCTTGCCCCGACGTAAGCTTTCTGCTCGAATTTCCGATACCCAACTTGACTTGGTAATCAGATTTGTCGTGGTAAACCGCGATCGGTGGTGTCTGTGGCTGCTTTGAGTCGACTCGGCGCCTCACAGGTACGTTCTTCGTGTGTCATTCTGACTCGAGACTCCGACTCATTCCAATGCACTCCCTCGGATCCTTTTGCCGCAAGATCGGCGCCGAATCCTTTCTTGCGATCAAGACTCAACTTTCTGAGCATCTGGACGTGCTGCACTCGTAAGTATTCCGATGCCTCGGGCGCTTTTTCCATAGCTGACAGATCTTGCATTTAGGTGATTTTCTCTCGAATACACTATGTATCGACGTCCCGCGAGCGGCATGAAACTTGAGGTATGTCCATCAGTTTGTTTTGCATTTTGACCACATTTTGACCCGCTGCTTTTTCAGGAAAAAGCCGCCGGAGGCCAACGCCCCGTCTCAGTTGCAAAGGGATGGCGAAATCTTGAACGGCCGGCTTCAAATCTTGTTTCCTACTCAGCGCGGAGCCGCCGCGTAGCGGCGAGATTGATTGCACCACGCCCCGCAAACTTGGCTCGAAGGATCCAAGTGAGTTCCCACTTCTTGTTCATACATATTCTAACGCTTTTTTCCCCAGGGCCAACGTACCGCCGCATTTTATCGAAAGAACTGGGCTGTGTTCAAGCGCCCAACCTCGTGTTTGACGGACGCAGCGGCGGCTGTCTCCACTTCTTCCACAGATGAGGTTCGAGTTATTTGAAAGTCACGTGATTCCTATTTATTCCAGCTGGAAGGCCTGCTTGGTTTGGATTGAACACTGCGCCTCCACCTCCGGAGGCGACATTCAAGTCCCGCGGCTCGTTTGCGTCCCAAATCGATTTGACGCGGCGGCGAGTCGATACGCCCAGGAGTTCCCGTTTTAATCCGGTCTCGCAGACTCGACCCGTGCAATGGCGCGTCCCGGGTTCCGATCCGCACTTCCGCCCAATTTTGACCGCACAGGGTCGTGTTTGGCTATCCCGTGGTGCGAGTCCCGATCCCCCTTGCGCTCGCGTCGATCCGCCTCCTGCACGTACGACGCGCCACTCGGTCGGCCCGGCGTCAGCGCCGGCCATCCAAGACTTGCGGCGCGACTTCGAGTGGCCCACGGCACAGCCGACGCGTTCTTGCTGTTTCGGTCCACACGAAGTCTGCCGGTGCATGGCAGGGCGGGCTGGGAAGGAGGTCTGAGAGCGGGGAAATGACCGGCGCGGACGCAGGCGGGCGAAATGCGTGCGACGGGCCGTACGGAGCAGCGCCAACGCGGGTGTCTGCCCGGTTTGCAGTCGCCCTCGCCTCACCGAACGGGCTGGCTCGCGTGTGCCGACACTGACGACGTCCTGCGAGGGCTTCGCGAGCGAAATCCAGCCGCCGCCGGATTGGTTGTCCTCACTCGGCGGCTCTCCGTCCCACCCACACATCCCCGTTCGAGTTACGAGGTTAACGGGAGAGGGCACAAGAGGGCGGTGGCGGCGCACGCGTATAATTCCAGCTCGCGGATTTGCACGCCGCGATTCCAGCTCACCCTCGCACCCGACTTCCCCCTCGCAACTAGGCCGGGACGTGGGTGTTCAGCGAGCGCGCACCCGGTTTCTGCCTCGCGGGACTTTCCCGAATATCTCCTAGACTGTCCATCGTGGTGCACCTGCTCGAGGATCAGGCGAATAACCTGCGGATCTTGGAGGAGGCCTGGCGTGGGAGGGATGGGGACGGCTTGGCCATACGAAATCGGAGAAAGACGTACGTGCGCTGTCGCATGTGATCGTCGCGCATGTCTGAGGCGCGTCAATAGCATCCCGGCGCTCGACGCCAAGTCAAACTCAAGTCAAAACCCAACATTCCAACTTCCATGCCGTTTCTCACGCTCGAACTGTACATTGTCGATTATATATACATATGATACATACGATATCAGCAGCGGATTCTTTTCAAGAAAGACGGGGCAGAATCGTCTCCTACAGATTACTTCCGCGTCTTGCGGATGCGCGACCTGGGAACGCGCGACTTGGAAACACGATACCAGTGCTCCATGGGGTGCCTGAGGGAGGGATTCGAGCTGGAGCAGACCGGGTAGAAAAAGACGTACAGTTTCAAATCCTTTTCCCCCGCGGCCCTCAACTCTCCCTGGCAAATGCGCAGGAATTTGGCGCGCGTCCGGATTGTCTTCATCCGGAAATATTTGCGGTGGTGGGTCGTACAGGGATAGCCCCGGCACTCGCCGCGAATGCGAACCGCCCTGCGTCGTTCGAGCGCAAGATGGATGCGCCGCTCTGGGACAGATGAAGCGTCCCGAGGTGGAAGGGGAGGAAACGACTCACCGACATGCATCCGGCGATCGGCGTAGAAGAAGCCGTGCCAGACGCTCTCCTGGGCGGCGGACTCGCATTTGGGGTATTGTTTGGACACGCCGGGGGAGGTCCTTGGCGTGCCCGACTTTGAGTTCGAGGTCGGAGATGTCGTGAGGGAGATGTTCGGTCTGGGACGGGCGGGTGGTGCGTTTGGCACGGCGGCTTTTGACATAAACGCCCCCTGGGGCGTCCCTACCGTAATACCGAGCTGTGGGGTACGTCGCATGCGGCCTGGAACGGTACCGGTTCAGTAGGGCGGGAAGCATAGGCGGGAGCGACGTACATGGCGGTACAAGACAAGTGGGGGATGTAGATATTGGAGCATCGATCGCGAACGGACTACTAGCGGTCGAGGTGTCGAAATGTAAGTATTGGTTTTCCTCTTACTACCCGGGCTCAAAATCCTACGCTTAGACCGTTTCCTCATGAGGTCCAGAGGCGGGCATCCGAAGCGGCCTAGCTGTTTCTGTCGATTTTGACCCGGATAATCCAGTAGCGGTTGCTCAGTTTCGAGAGCTAGTCGAAGCCGCGTCCGCTGTTTTCAGAACTTGTAAACGTTCCTTGGAAAAAACAACATCAGATAGCGATGAGAAAAAGCGTGCGTTAGAGGCCGTCAAGACTCTCAACATGTACACGAAAATAGATTTCATCGGGTCAACCCTTCCCGAGGATGCACTCCTCTATTCTATGACGCGTGTATGTTATTTCTTATCATCCTTACCCGATCTTCGCGCTTACTTGTCCGCAGCTCATATTACTGAGAATCCAATCGAAAAACTCGACACCATCGCTCAAATGTTGATACTTTTGGCTGTGGTGTGCAACGTTATCCACTGATCCTTGCAATGTCATCGTCGAGGCCGTCACTATGATTATTAAGTGCACGATGTCGTTAAATCTGGAAAAGCGCTCGGATGGTACTGAGGGTTGCAGGAGGACATTCTAAACCAGCTACCCTCCAGCTTGTATTCCGCGCTGGCGAGCTTCAACCTCGATGGAAAAACTACAATGCGCGCAATGCGTCCGTCGTGCTTTTACTCTCACCCGCCCATCGATCTCGAGTCTGTCATTCCGGAATATCCTCGGATTTGCGGGAGACGCGTAGCGGGGGATGTCGGAACCGAGCAATGTCGCGGGGGAATTAACTGCGATGCGCAACAGCCATATCAAGGCCATATGCGCCCGGTAAAACCGTACCTGTGCGCCTCGCTTTCTGACTACGTTGCGGGGCTCCTCGCGGACCCTGAAATCGTGCGTCTCATCAACGAGGCCCCGGATAATTTCATGAAAGCTCTGGGCAAACCTCCCCCTATCTTTGTCAACGTCTGGGAGGCTCAGTCCATGAAGAACTTGAAAGGTCCCGTTCCAGGCAAACATTTTGCTGACAGAGGAGACCGGATGAGGATCGCGCTTCGGCTGCATTCGGACTTGATATCTATTCCAGAATATATCCTCAGTGATGTATACTCAACGGCGTCGACTAAACTGCAGTTCAACTTTGATATCGAATTCCTCGAATTGGGCTTCGTAGTGGGCGCGACCTCCCGATTACTCGAGGCAACCTTTGCAGAGGTGCCTTACATTGTTGATTTGGCTACATACAGGTACTGAACGATTTCGAATCAACCAGTCATCCTTGCTCGACAAGTGCATTGTTCAACCGATTTCGGGAGATAGATTGCTATTGGAGAGTCATCACAGGTACGCCTGCTCGACAGCTACCTATCCTTACTTGATTTACTATATCACTCCGCACTTCTAGACGCCGAATCGCACCAGTGATCCCACCGCTGATACGGTGGTCTTGGGGCAAGCGTGGGAAATGAGATGCGAAGGGATGCTATAGGGTGCCAGGTGCGAAAATGATGATAGAAGCTCTGACTGCAAGCGCTGAAAGCGAAAACAACCAAAACGAACTCAAAACCACACTCAACACTAAAGCGAAACCAACTACAACTCAACACAACCAACACTCTCTTAATGCCCTTATCAACCAACGTGCAAGTTCGGGGATTCCAAACACAGTATGTGCTTGTGGCAATCTGAATTTATTACACTTGTTGTGTGAAGCAAAAGCGAAAACAGGTTTGTTCAAACTCGCAAACTCAATCAATTGACTTCTAGGCACTCAATAAAGTGTCAAGAGACAAGTAGAACCGTAGTTTTATAAAATGCGAATGGGGTTTGTGTGTTTTGTGACCCAGAACTAATGTTACTGGTATAGCCTTATAGCTGTTCCTATCCTAACCTAATCCCAATATCCTTGCAAGCGAAATGGTGTGTTAAGCCAATGCTCCAAAGCGTTCAAATCCAAGCAATCCTTGTAACCGTGCAGCTAATCCAACCTAATCCAAACTAAAGGGTCCTAGACCCAAGCAAGCTAACGAGTCCTAGACTCAAAGCGTATAGCGGTATAGCAGTGCGACGTCAATAGATTTCAAGCAAGTGTAGCTTTACAGCTTTATAGCAGTCAATCCAATTCCAACTTGAAGTTGTATAGCGGGACCAGAACAGGTTTGTCCAAACTGCTAAGGTCTTATAACTGGATTGTAGACTTCTTATAGCTCATGAAACCGAAGCCTTATAGCTTATAGCTCAATGCGACACAAGAAAAGTGCGATCCAACAACCAACAAAATCAATTCAGCTCCCTCTTTGAGCCTCACAAACTAGACAAGGAAATTACTGACTCCTTAGCTGACCAGTGGTAAACCGGCTGCCTGGGAGGGTAAAATCCAGTACAGTAAAGCGAAATAAGCTACCCTATTTATACAAACTAGCAAGTCCAAAAGGGGAAGTAAACGAGTCATACAATTAAAACGGAACCCTGGGTTATAATGTAAGCAGTCCAAATTTGGAAGTGTCCATACGGTTCTGAGGGTTTTGGGCATGCCCAATGTAGTATAGACCAGTCCAGACCGAACCAGACTCCTCTTGAGTCATCCAACCCTTGGCCCAAACATCCGGAACCTTCATAAATTCTCTCGGCAGCTTATATGAGCGTCCGTGACCAGAGAATTCATTATGATGTCAATCAGTGGATGATCCCGGAAAGCTCCGATGATCCCTGAAGCACCCGAAGCATGTGATCGTTGATCACAGTGACAGAAATGTCACAAATGAACAAGATGCCGCCGAATCTGCTACAACAACTCTGTCGACTCCATTCGACCTGCAACCAATGCCTCTTGGTATCGCTCTTTGTCTAGATGGATAGTAATATCACACCCTTGATAGGAACATGCCAGTAAACCCCAATTCAATGATAGAATGGTTTGGATAAACTGTTTAGCTAAACTCTGGTTCAATGCCCTGGGCTCTGACCCGTAAGGATCATTACTGCGGAACATCTTGGAGAGTCGCAGACACTTTAGCTCCTTAGCTAGCTGTCCGGGCATACACTAGCTCTCTAGAGATGTGCAATAGCATCGTGTAAATAGCACAAAAGCGTGAATATGTGTAGTTTTCACACCCTGGCCCAATACCATGCTTATCATCTCCCCCCAACATAAATTTTGACTGTCCCCAGTCAATATCGCCTTTACTAGACTCTGAGTGCCTTCACCGTCACGTAAAGTGCATCGGCAGGTCTCGAACACCAAAGTTGGGACAATGATCACGAAATCCATAAATGGTAACTAGGTTCAACCGATCACGATCAAAATTGATCACCGCTGTCAACAGTTGGCAGATCTGCATCCATTCCTAAGTCCACAATTCCGTCTCTGTGCAAAACACATTGAACAGAACAACCAAAGCCTACAGAGCTCAGTTGCCAAGCTCAATATGTATCACAATGCCTAGACTTTAATTTGTTGGAGAACCCCCGAGTCCGGAAATCCTGACTCGGTTTCTCCTCCAGAAAGCACATACTAAGTCCAACCTTGTTGTGCTTTCGATCATGGTTGATATACATGATCCCAAACTCTTCACCAACTGACTTTGACAAATGAGGAAGCCAAAATTCAAGCTGCCCTCCTGGCTAGCTGTTTTCTAGCTTCAAATTCGCAAAATTTTCGGATCTCCCATTGCAATGACGCGAAATTGCGACTGCATGGTATTCCTCTCCCCCCAACATAAATTTTAACTGCCCCAGTTACACTGGAAGCAATAAAATACAGCTGGCACATTTATATCTTTGCCTGTGGTTCAACACAAGTTTAGAAAATTCCAGGGGAGTTGGAACGATTAAAAGGCCCTCCAATCAACGAATCTATACTCTGGGGACGTTCCTTCGTCGCTCCATTGACAAGACCTGTCCAATTCCGTCATTTCTACTTTGGTGGTTGAATAATCTTCAAGCCCTTAAAATCCGCATTTTGAACGAATTTTTAAAGGTAAGAAGCGATTGTTTAAAGCTACATGAATGTCCAGGCATCCAAATTCAAGTACAGAGCGTCTCAAAGGATCCTTTATTGGACCCCTTCCGATGTATACATTGACTGGGAGCAGGAAGATTGAACTGAGCTGGTAGACTTGACTCTCATCACATCAAGCCCATTCCCTGCTCAAGCGAAATTTTTCTGTGGCCCATTGTAGCATTCAGTGAAGATTTATGACACCGCCCCGAGTTCGAAGCTCTGTAGACCCTCAATATTCCGTGTAAGTTCAACCAGAGACACAAGTTGAACAGAATTAAATGGAGCCCCAACTCTATGTCCAATTGTTAACTGAACAGAGTTGTTGCCTTATTCCGATGTTTTGCGACCATTTCAGGCCATAAAAACTCGTAACAAGATGGTCGAGAAATCAACCATTCCAAAGCCAAACTCCGAAATCCAACAAGTGCCCATGCATTACAAAATATCCAGCTTTCAACCACCAATGTATGCAGAAGAGCGAACAAAGTCTCGCAATTTTGACTCCCTCTGTGGACACCACCAACGAATTTATGCAAATACCCTGCCCAGAGACGAACCCTGCGAGTCCAGTTCAAATTTTGAAGGCCACAATCATCATCAGAATTTTCTGGAAACCAGGGCATTCTGGTTAGCTCAAGAACCTCCTTGTTCTATTGCCTGGTTATTTTGATTCAATCCCAGAGGCTCAGACCAGTGAAATGCGAACTGGCATAGTCAACAGGAGCGTCGTGGGTGCTTGAACGATGCACCCCTCCAATTTATCAGACCGACTTAGGGATTTTCCAAAGGCTTGGAGGAATTCAGGGAAGATGCACCAGAACTTGTGTTCTGAAGTCTTTTCACTTTGTTCCTTAAGGAACCAAAAGCGCGATCATCCTCTGAGTATCCAGTAGTCACTACACCCGACTTTTGAACTGGTTTGGTCTGCTGCTCAACTAGATTTCGTCTCAAGGATCTAGACAAAGAATTTCCAAAGGAAAGAGTCTCTGTCTGGTCCTCAATTCCGAAAACCTGTTTGATTTCGATCAAACCAGGTCTTGCTGACGCAATAGCCCTCCTGGTCTCTGTGGACCGAAGTCCATCGAACTTATAACTCGGTTCGGACACCCTCTTCAGTTGAACAACCTCTTGTTTCAACCTTTCCTTGCCCCAACTGCTTTCACTTGTTTTGAGACGATTTGAAGCGACTGCATTGCCAGAAACAACTGGTTGACTTAGCAGAGATGATTCCATGTTCTGCTCAGCCATAGTTTCTGCAATTTGAACCAATTCATTGAGCTCAATTGGGTCTTCCTTCCTTCTGGTGCTTGCTGGCTGTCCAGGCAATACACTAGCCAACGAGGCTAAACCAGGAAATCGGACTTCAATAAGATGAATGGTTCCAATCATGGCACATATTGCTCTCGCAAAATTCGGTTCAAGTGTTTGCAGATACTCCTTAACAGAGTCAACATTGGCTATTAGGGCTGGAGGCCTTTGTAGCTTTGTAACCTCTGCCTTGAATTCCGCCCCAAAACGTCGCAAAAGACCCTCCTTGTCTGCTCCAACTCCTTTATAATCCTCACAGATCTTCTTCAACCGAAATAATGACCCAGAGCGACCTGATTTAATCTCAGGGTAGCCCTTGTAAATTTCGCACAAGAAGTCTTCAAATGAGCCAGAAATGTAGCTAGGCAAAGTCCTCCACAGGTTCTTCTTGCGAACAGGCAATAGACCGGTGAAATACTCCTTCTTGACTGCATCCTCTGTCATACTTGCGAGGCTAAGGATCTCAACAACTTGATCCACAAATAACAGCAATTCCTCATGATTGTCTGTTGTAAATTTTGGCACATTCTTGTCCCATTTATAAGGGACTCGAAAGCTAGCAGCTTGAGGCGCTGATGAGCCTGTTAGTGACCCGATGGGCGCCACTGTATTGGGTCCTTGAGTGCCCATGATAGAATAAAATGTAGCAAATGTGAGAGGGTGGTGTTGAGTTTAGACAAACTAAAAGGTGATTTTTGTGGGAGCTAGGCTCAACGAAATGGCTTCGAAACGAAGTCCTTCCCAGGTTTTTCCGAAGAAGAAACTCTGAGGCAAAGTTCCAATGCTCTGTTGACTTTTAGAAAGTCTAGAATAGGGCCAAGACGAAATTTGACAGGTCCAAACTGTTTTATTGATGTTTTTGCTTCAAGTGTAATGCCTTCAAATGAATCCCCTCGCGGTGGGCTCCAGATGATACGGTGGTCTTGGGGCAAGCGTGGGAAATGAGATGTGAAGGGATGCTATAGGGTGCCAGGTGCGAAAATGAGATAGAAGCTCTGACTGCAAGCGCTGAAAGCGAAAACAACCAAAACCAACTCAAAACCACACTCAACACTAAAGCGAAACCAACTACAACTCAACACAACCAACACTCTCTTAATGCCCTTATCAACCAACGTGCAAGTTCGGGGATTCCAAACACAGTATGTGCTTGTGGCAATCTGAATTTATTACACTTGTTGTGTGAAGCAAAAGCGAAAACAGGTTTGTTCAAACTCGCAAACTCAATCAATTGACTTCTAGGCACTCAATAAAGTGTCAAGAGACAAGTAGAACCGTAGTTTTTATAAAATGCGAATGGGGTTTGTGTGTTTTGTGACCCAGAACTAATGTTACTGGTATAGCCTTATAGCTGTTCCTATCCTAACCTAATCCCAATATCCTTGCAAGCGAAATGGTGTGTTAAGCCAATGCTCCAAAGCGTTCAAATCCAAGCAATCCTTGTAACCGTGCAGCTAATCCAACCTAATCCAAACTAAAGGGTCCTAGACCCAAGCAAGCTAACGAGTCCTAGACTCAAAGCGTATAGCGGTATAGCAGTGCGACGTCAATAGATTTCAAGCAAGTGTAGCTTTACAGCTTTATAGCAGTCAATCCAATTCCAACTTGAAGTTGTATAGCGGGACCAGAACAGGTTTGTCCAAACTGCTAAGGTCTTATAACTGGATTGTAGACTTCTTATAGCTCATGAAACCGAAGCCTTATAGCTTATAGCTCAATGCGACACAAGAAAAGTGCGATCCAACAACCAACAAAATCAATTCAGCTCCCTCTTTGAGCCTCACAAACTAGACAAGGAAATTACTGACTCCTTAGCTGACCAGTGGTAAACCGGCTGCCTGGGAGGGTAAAATCCAGTACAGTAAAGCGAAATAAGCTACCCTATTTATACAAACTAGCAAGTCCAAAAGGGGAAGTAAACGAGTCATACAATTAAAACGGAACCCTGGGTTATAATGTAAGCAGTCCAAATTTGGAAGTGTCCATACGGTTCTGAGGGTTTTGGGCATGCCCAATGTAGTATAGACCAGTCCAGACCGAACCAGACTCCTCTTGAGTCATCCAACCCTTGGCCCAAACATCCGGAACCTTCATAAATTCTCTCGGCAGCTTATATGAGCGTCCGTGACCAGAGAATTCATTATGATGTCAATCAGTGGATGATCCCGGAAAGCTCCGATGATCCCTGAAGCACCCGAAGCATGTGATCGTTGATCACAGTGACAGAAATGTCACAAATGAACAAGATGCCGCCGAATCTGCTACAACAACTCTGTCGACTCCATTCGACCTGCAACCAATGCCTCTTGGTATCGCTCTTTGTCTAGATGGATAGTAATATCACACCCTTGATAGGAACATGCCAGTGAACCCCAATTCAATGATAGAATGGTTTGGATAAACTGTTTAGCTAAACTCTGGTTCAATGCCCTGGGCTCTGACCCGTAAGGATCATTACTGCGGAACATCTTGGAGAGTCGCAGACACTTTAGCTCCTTAGCTAGCTGTCCGGGCATACACTAGCTCTCTAGAGATGTGCAATAGCATCGTGTAAATAGCACAAAAGCGTGAATATGTGTAGTTTTCACACCCTGGCCCAATACCATGCTTATCAACGGACTGCAGAGCTTTCCCGTGTTGGAAAGCCTCGAGATTTATGCCCCAGGGTATGCGCTCAGCGTGTTTCTCCCGCTCGTCACGTCCAACGCCCTCAAGGACTTTGAACCCATCGGCGTTGTACTTACGCCATAGTTGAAATGAATATATTCAATCGGAGCTTGAACCTTCCACCTTGACGGAGTTTGAATGTTGCCGAAAATTGTTTTTGGTATGGTTGTGAAGAGGAGAATGGGAGAAATATTTCTGTCAATTTCATTCCGTCTAGTTTTTTGTGGTTGAGATGCCTTGAAGTATTCTGAGTTCAACGTCGTCTTGGCACGCAGGAAAATGGGTTTGTGCAAGTTCGCGAATCGAAAAATCGTCTCGTACACCCCCGCGTACCAAATCCAGCGGTGTCGACGAGGCCCAGGTTGCCTTTCGGAGGTGTTGAAGCCGGTCAAGAGAACGATAGGCGCACCAGAAAAGGGAATTCCATCAATATTTTGCTTAAGCGGCACAAGTCCACGTATTGGGGTCCATAAACCGTTTCTTAAGCTCGCTAATCACAAATTTTGACAGGGATTCTCCCTGCCCGAAGGTTCAAATGATGGATTGTGCCAAGTCGCCGTTAGATACATGAAATATGCGAGAGATAGGCGGGAAAAGGACCCCAGGACCGCTCACGAGGGGGTGTTCCGGATGTTCCGTCGGGAGGATATGCACCTGAATCTAGACGGTCTTGCGGGGAAATGTGACATACCTGTTCGCTCGCTTATTGACCTGCGGGATGGAAAGCGGTAAGCACTTGTAAATTCGTAGAACATGGTTTCGCAAGATTGAACCAGTGTTACATAAGGCATGTTGAACTTCTCGCTCGTAGTGGAAAAGCTGAGAAAAATCAAAAAACAAACGGACAGATGAGAAAAGGGACTTGCCGTAACCTGACGACAGTGATTGGAGGCTCAAAGCCCCAGTTTTGCAGGGCAGCATCGGTGAAGCCGTGAAGAGGTGGCAGAAATTCATTGAAGGTGTTGCTTAATGGGAGTTGCTGGTCAGCTTGTAATTCATTAGAAAAAATGACGCAAAGCTCGTTAGAACACGTCCAAATGCATGTAAAAATCACCCCACACTCAGATTTTGATGCTGTTCGCGGGATTTCGATATGTCGTGTCAAAGCTGTCTGTGTGGCTGTGTACCGGATTGACGCGTGGTTTGGCGCGTAAAGTACGCGTCATAACGCTGTTAGAGAACTTCCTGGGTTTCGACTGTCAAAGACGCGTCGAAACAGCGTGAAAATGCAACAGAATGAGAACATACTTGGGTTTACAAACCCACTCGCAGGATTTCGATATATGGTGTCAAAGCTGTCGGCGGACTGTGTGCCGACTTGACGCGTCCAAATAACGCGTCATTTGGCGTGCAAAGTACGCATCGGAATGCTGGTAAGGAACCTTTTGGGGTTTGGCTCGGAAAAACGCGCTAAAACAGCGTGGGAAAAGAAATAGAAACGGGAGCATGCCTGATTTTCAAGCCCGCTCGCGGGATTCCGTTATAGTTTTCAATATTCTGTGAGTTTCCCGCGCCGCAGCATTCCGTTCAATGAGAAACGGCATGGTGGCCTTCCGCGGCCTTTTCTTTTCAACTTTTTTGCAAAAAGAAAAGGTCAAAACGTCCAAAATGTACTCAAAAATAGGTACGTACCTGAAGTTTTGGCCCGCTCGGCGGCCGTCGATACATATGGTATTCGACACAACCGGTGCTGGGTTTGCCAAAAAAAAAAACCGTGTTGAGAAGGGTCAAAATGCACCCAAAAAAGTGAGCTCATACCTAAATTTTACCCTGCTCGTGGGAACGCGATACATATAGTAATCGCTATCCCGCTGCAGAGCGGCGGCTTTTCGGAACACGCCGAATTGAAGATAAGGCATTGGGTTGGCCTCCGGCGGTTTTTTTTCCTGGAAAAGGCCGCTAAAATGCGATCAAAATGCACCGGCAAATGAGTACGTACTTGAATTTTTATGCCGCTCGCGGGACGTTGATACATATAGTAATCGATGCTCCAGCCCCTGCGCGACAGTTCCGGGGTATGCACAGCGCGTCCACAGGCGAGGAGTCGGGTTTGCCTGGTGAAGGGCACTAGGAACAGCAGCAGAAGCTGCGGAGGTATTAGTAATCAGCACATAAACAATGTGCAACAACGCACGGGGAACTCGAAGCAACCGCCTACGGCGGTATCAGTTTCCCCCCAATTAGAGGCTTTAGAATGGGGCCGGACTGCGCCTGGGGCCATTTTCTTTCACTGGGAAGCACCTCGTAATTGTTTGGGCTTCCGGCGGATTAGGCGATCGGCACCTCAGATACTTCCCGCGGTGTCACCCTTTGTCGGTAGTTTGGTAAAGCGGTTGAAACGTCTAATACTTTGCGGCATTGGCTGCCCCCGCGTTCGAACAGCAGCCCGTTCGTTTTGTTTTGCTCACAGATATTTTTTTCTTCCTGAAAAATTGGCATCCAGTTCGGTCGAGATGGTGTTAATTAGGTATCAAAGTACACGCAAATATACGCGTAAACCATCCGTTTTACCGACTCTCATGCGCAAAAAACGGCCCGGGTGATTTTTTTTTTTCGGCAGCAACACCAAATTTGAACCGAAACGTCTATGTCCCGATAAGGTAATTTTCCACTCCGCACAGCGGCACGAATATATTTCATGTTTAGCTGAATCTGAGCTTTCCGGCGCGTGGGAAAATCATTTACCAGACATTTCACATCTTTTGTACGGCGTGCGGGGGCCGCGACCGCTACCGGGATAGAAAGGTAAAATCAACACGAAAATTGCTCGGTCTCGCAATATCTCCGCGTTCCCTCAGTAAGTGGATTTGAGGTTATTATATAAGCTTTAATTAAATCATAGAAGGTTCCTGAACCAGTTTGCGTAGGTATTGTATAGCTCCATGGAATCCAAGAGCATGAGTCCAGAATACGAGTGCTTCCTTTTCAGAATTAATATTCTACAGACATCTGGTCAGGCCAAAATGTTTACGTAATGATGTTACGCCTTGTGACGTACCATCTCCCCAACTCCTGGAGCCAGCGACCCATTCCCAGCGCCGCAATTGGGGAGATGGCGTTTAGGACGAATTCCGGTTCCCAAAGTGTTGGTTCCCCCTGATACGTGCTTCCATCACGGCGAACTCATCCCAATTAGCCGATTACCCAATTTCGCAGCCCGGCTGTTCAGTAGCTCCGCCATTCGGCTCGTGCGCAATATTTTTGCATATCCCACTTTTCTATTATGTCTCCCTATGCCATCACTTGCAATGGAATCCAAGCCGTACTAAATTAGTTATTTTTGTAGACCTTTTTGAGACTGATAAAACTACTGCAGCTCTCTCTGTGCGTGTTTCTTTGATGGAGGTTGAAAATATGCCATCTTTCGGATTTAGCTACGCGCGCATCTAGAGCGCTCCGCTCCCGTCATGTGCGGACATCCGCAATCCAAACCCACGCTTCCAGCTTAGCGAACGCCATATAAACTGGCGCAAGTTGCCCCAGTTCTGCCATCCCTCCTTTCGCCCACTTCCCTCCTCACTTGATCTCCCCTCCATTTTCACCCTGGAGCACTATGAGCCGTTTATCCGCAATGCTTCACGCCCGTTCCAAAAACTCCCCGCCAACTTGACTTCGCCCATAATCCAACCTTCGCCGTCGCCGCTGTTGATGCCGCCATCAACCCGATTCGGCCGCAGTTCCCACGCCCGCCTCTTGCACATCAACCACCACCATCGTTGTAGTCCGGAGTCCCCACACGGTAAGCCTTCCCTCAAACACTTGCTAGATATCTTTATCTAACATTTTATCTTCTTCATAGCTCTCTTATGCCTCTTTAGCCCGCAATCTACAGCCCAATTGGAATAACGGCGCCTACTTCAACACATATTGGTGAGTTTAAGCTCACTTTCTGTCCCACTTAGTCTCATTGATTTAGCGTTACAGATGCTTCTATGCTTCATTGAATCGCATCCACATTCACGAAGTCCTGAAAACCGGCGCCTGGATTAGCTATGTTCAATAAACTGGTAAGTCGAGCGTACTTTCTTATTCATTTCGCTGGCTATGCAGCGTACTCCTTAGTACCCGCGTGCGCTTTCATTCATTCGCTCCTCTACTGCATCCCAGATTCCAGCTGATTAAACCTGTGCATTTAGACTTGAAAATTCACATCTATGGGACCGTTTCAAAGGTTTCAGTGCAACTTTCTTCAATTTTCTGCACTGCGACATTTGATTCAGCGTCGAGCAGTACTTCAAAATGCCAGATTGTTCTTGAACATTGCGACTCGGTACGTTGTTCCTTTAGTTTCCGAGTTTTAACCACAGCTGTATTGACTTCCTTCTATAGGCCGTGCTACGAAGCTCTCATTTATCAACCTCGCGTTCATTTCAAGTCCTTCAAGTTCAGTTCAAGTTCAAGCTGGGAGACGGGTTCAACTGGGGGTCGCATCTCATACAAGTGCGTTCAAATTAGCGCCGGTTTAATCTCTATTGACCGAGTTCAACTCAGTGGGATGAAGCGGTTAAGGCGCAGTCGTTGATCTCGAGCGGGGAATCTAAGACTCGCGTTCAGGTATGTCTGAATCTTTTTCTATGGTGAACTGCAGTTGTGCTGACTCCTTTTCTCAGGGAAACGATACAGGCCTGCACATCGTGCGAATTCAAATTCAGCCCGAGGTCAAGTTTGAAGGATGGTTTCGACTTGTTTTTACGTTCAACACCGGTGCGTTCCATTAATCTCCATTTAATAATTATTGACTGACTTAATTTACAGAGCATCGGATTCGTTAACGGCTGTCCAACTCCAAGTTCAGGTACGTCTCCATATTTATCGAACTACACTTAACTGACTCTTTTTGAAGGGCTGCGTTACCAAGCCTTCAAAACTTTTCACCAAAACTGGCTCTCGAAGCTCAAATTTTGATGAGGGCTTCAACTTATGCTTGTAAACAACTGCAGGCACGTATAACTAATTATCGAATCAATCAACTATTGACTCGCGTTGTACTTCTTCCTAGGTCGCATCTATTGCCGGCACTGGGTCCATTCAATTTGAACCTGGGCCTCCAACTCAACTTCAGCTCAAGCACACAAAGTCCAACACCTTAATATTTCAACCGTCGCTCTTTGATGTATCACAAGTTCACAACGAGGTGTAGTTATTTGCTGTCGACATATCTATATCTGCTGACTTATATCTCAGGTCGAAGGCCCGAGTCTTTCCTTTAGGTTTGTTATCCACTTCGTTATAACATTCTCCTGCTGTTCGCTGATGATTCTCTCCTCATGTTCAGCATCATCAAGTCCACGAACACCGAAACTGTCTTCAACAACGCCGAAAGTATGCCTAGATAGCTTCACGTATGTTGTTTCAATCCTTATCCGTGTTTGACTGACTAACCTGAATGATATGTTGAACAGGTTCGATAAGCCTTCGCTCTTAGCATCAGGTCGCAGACTCTACTTCTCGTGCTTCAATCACCGACGCGGGTCTTGTGAACACGGAGTCACCATTTCAAAGTATGTATTCATTTATCTGAAGCCCATTTCAACTTGAGCTGACAACGAGTTGACTTATGGTTGTACCTTGTGTTCAGATGATCCGTTGAACTTATTGCTTGAGGACTCAAACTCTATTGCTTGTCCGATTCGCGCTTCAATCCCTCGTGTATCGTCCTACAAGCCCAAACACGCTTGTATCGTACGTTCAACTGTACTCGCCCGTCCCACTCACTGCTGACATTCACCCAGCAGCACTCCTCCAAATTGATTTGTTAAATTTCGTGGGGTCTCGGGCATCTCGGCCCACTTCAGGACCATCGATTACACGACGTATCGAGTTCCCGCGAGCGGGCTGAACTCACAGGTATGTCCTCTCTTTCATTTTCATCTTAACCTTAGCTTCTTTTGAAAGACAACCTGACTGGGTTCTTCAGAAAAAAACCGCCGGAGGCAAACGTCAGGTTACACTTGCAACGCACCGTGTTCAACCACAGGCTGTTGTGTTCCACTCCCCGCCGGACGTCGAATACAACGTCTCGCGAGCAGGTTGATATGTTCAAGTACGTTCATTTCTGTCTGCATTGTGCTAAATTTTGATTCACTCCTCTTCAGAAACAAACCGCCGGAGGTTAATACTCCGTTGATCTGCCAATTCACCGTGTCCACCCGGGCTCACCTTTGGCGAAGCCGTTGTAGAATACACTACATTTCGACGTCCCGCAACCTTCGGGCTAAACTGATAGGTGTGTTCCCATCTGCATCTTGACACCAATCTAACGTTTTTTTCACAGAAAAAGCCGCTGGAGGCCACTCGCTTCAACGTGCCGTGTGCAACCTCCCGCTGCCGGATGCGCATTTACTGTCGGATTCGCATGCTACATCCCGCGGAGCCACCGCCCAGCGGCGGTGACTCTCTTCCTGAGAATTCATACAAAGACCGCTCGCGCTCACGCCCAATTCAATCCAGGTACGTGAATTCATTTCATTCAGATCAATTCCACGACTTACAGAGTGTACGATCAAGGTCCCTTGAAACGACTCTCTCCGCGTTCCTCGCTAATCTCGGTACTCGCGCCGCGCCGCACCGATATCTATCACACCACGATTCCCGTTCGCGGATTTGCCCCACGCGGAGTCCAGCTCGCGGGCGCAGTCAACGTTTCAGCCCAGTTGGCGGGGAATCGAGTCGACGAATCGCGGACGTGGACTCGGGGGGTAGAACCAGCGAGCGCGATGCGCAGGACTTCATCTCGCATCAACCTCCTCCGCACAGCTCGCCATTCCCGCTCGTTCCGCTGAGCCAATCCACGCGGAAACCGCGACGGAACACGATGCCCTCAAGCCCCTGCAAAATGGGTGGCTGCGTCCGACGCGTCCCTGCAGTTTTGCGCCGCGTCGGCGCGAATCCAAGTCGGTCGTGTCGCTTGTCGTGTCGCTGGGCTCGCGCGCCGCCTTCCGCCGAAACGGCTTACGTCGGTTCGTCTTGTTCGCCAGCGCGGGCAATCGGGCTGTGTGGTCGGGACAAACAGGTTAGCGGGAAAGGATGCGAGAGGATTGTAGCGGCGCACCATCCACACGCATCGATTCCGCCCGCCGCCCGCTCGATCCCGCATCCGTGTCGGCACGGAATGAAGTTCCGCGGCAGAAAGGCAAGAGCGCCGTGGGACGACTTGTGCTCGCCGCCCAACCGCATCGCGCTGGCACGCAGGAACGACGCGCCTCTGCATCGCACAGACGGACGGACGGACCTGGGTTCTGCGCTGGCCCCAGCCGCAGCAGAGTCGGCGCGAAGCGCGAATCACGCGCTGGAGCGATGCGACGGAAGCGCGACGTGGATATCGCACTGTCCGCGCCCTGCGACAACGAGTGCCATATTGCAAATCTGGGCCATATTGCAAATCTGGGCCGCGGTTCGGAATGGCGCGGCAATGCGGACGAGTCGGTGCACGCGCGGCGTCTTGAAGCGTGCGCAGGGCGAGGTGCTTGGCGCGCAAATTACGTCGAGTTGAGGCAGGCAGACGGCGCACTCCAAGTCCCCGCCACGTTTCTGGACGGGCTCCTCTGCGTGAGCCGCGCACGCACAGCGCGCGGCGAATGCGCCGGCGATTCTGGGTGCGCGGCACAGGGGTGCTGCGTGTGGGGTGCTGGTGTGGATGAGGGTGCAAGATGTCGGCCGTAGCGACTTGGACGCGCCGCTGGCTGGTTGCGGAGGGGAGGATGCACAACGACGGCGAGTGTGGCACTGCTGTTCAGCGTGGACTGGAGGGAGAAACGTCGATGCGGATGCTAGCATCGTTGGGTGGAATGTGGTGTGAGTGTGAGTGCCTAGTAAGAAAAGCGAGCGGGCGCACTTGTGTAGCGGCGCATTCGTAGGCTCGAGTTCTGTGAGAATACAGTAAGTTATGTAGAGTATTGAATGGGCGTACAAAGGACGCACCGTGGGCACGTTAGCGGGATGCGACGTTGGGACGAGTCGCGCCATATCGACGTGGAGGGGCGGAGCTTGTCCGCGGGCGGGTATGCGGGAGTTGACGGAAAGAGTCAAGAAGCGTGTGCGCGGCGACGTTGGGGCGCGGAGGGCGCGTATGAGGAAGTTGGTGAGTTGGCGGGCGAGTGGAGAAGCGGCGACTGAAAGAAATTTAGCATGGCGTTGCGATGGCCGCAGCGCAGGTGAAGAGAGCAGACATCGTGAAGGAAGGAAGGAAAGTAAGAGATGAAAAAGATTTGGAGCAGATAAAGAAAGGTGATCGATAAAATATGATGCTCGATGCGCCCAACGTCAGACACCGCCACAGTCCCGCCAATTTTAGACTCGACACGAAGTATCTTGGAAAGTTTAAATAGTTTGAGAGATCCTCAATGGCTCAAAACTATGATTCCCGCTCGTGTCGCCTAATGCGCACAGTCCAAAAAAAGCGCATCAAGAACACTCGAAGAACACTGCTCAGGGGCGGTGCATCGGAAACATATCATAAAGACTCCCGCGATGTATCGACGAGAATCTCCTTCGTTCCCCCCAGATGGTAAGGGTCTTTACGGACACTATATCTGCGCTTACAGAGCGTCGCAGGAGTCCGCAGCCCACCAGTTCATATGCATCACCGAGCTTTATGAGCTGCTGTTGATGCACTTGGCTCAAGGGAAGAGTTATGAGAGGAACGATATATCCGTTGCCCGACTTGCACGCGTTTCCAAGATGACGTCTAACCTTGCACTGGACCTCTTGTGGAAAAACCTCTCGCGCCCGTCTCAAATTATTCACTTACTTCCTGACGATGTGTACGAATTGACCCCAAACAGAAAGGTCAGTATCCGACTCGTTTCCGTTTCAGTCCCTTTTTATGAATCGACTTAGTACAACCTCACGCGCCCCCTTGTCGAGGGCGATTTCGCTGTGTTTGACAAGTACGCACCGCGGGTCCGGTCGGTTGATTTTGCGTCTTCATTCACAGGAATCTCTGCCGGCTGTGAGCTTTTTGCGACTCTGAAATCATTCAGAGACCCCATCTTTCCCCACCTCCTCAATTTCGAATGGCACCCGACAGCTAAATTCAACACCATGGGTGCATTTCACCTTATTTCACGCGAATTCAACGTGCCTAAGGACCGCTTTTCTCTTACCATGTGGAACACAGTCAAGGTCTCGGATGAACCAGTGCAGGCGACAGCAAACTTCGCGACTGGACCTGGGTCGGCCGACACAATTACCTTGTTCCGGCAGCCGCTCTCCTCCTGGCTGCCCGATGTTTCCAGCCTGGTGTTGCAGACTGGAACGTACCTCCAGAAAGCAGCCATATTGGACGGTCTTGCGAGCCTTTCCAACCTGCAGCACCTGGACGCCCGCTTGGCCCTCGACGCGGATATCTTGTTCCATCTCGCCGGTTTGCCTAACCTGAAGAGCCTCCACATGTGGGAACAGGAGAATCAGACCATACTGACCCTCCGCCAAACCATCACCCAGCACGGTGATACGGTGGTCTTGGGGCAAGCGTGGGAAATGAGATGTGAAGGGATGCTATAGGGTGCCAGGTGCGAAAATGAGATAGAAGCTCTGACTGCAAGCGCTGAAAGCGAAAACAACCAAAACCAACTCAAAACCACACTCAACACTAAAGCGAAACCAACTACAACTCAACACAACCAACACTCTCTTAATGCCCTTATCAACCAACGTGCAAGTTCGGGGATTCCAAACACAGTATGTGCTTGTGGCAATCTGAATTTATTACACTTGTTGTGTGAAGCAAAAGCGAAAACAGGTTTGTTCAAACTCGCAAACTCAATCAATTGACTTCTAGGCACTCAATAAAGTGTCAAGAGACAAGTAGAACCGTAGTTTTTATAAAATGCGAATGGGGTTTGTGTGTTTTGTGACCCAGAACTAATGTTACTGGTATAGCCTTATAGCTGTTCCTATCCTAACCTAATCCCAATATCCTTGCAAGCGAAATGGTGTGTTAAGCCAATGCTCCAAAGCGTTCAAATCCAAGCAATCCTTGTAACCGTGCAGCTAATCCAACCTAATCCAAACTAAAGGGTCCTAGACCCAAGCAAGCTAACGAGTCCTAGACTCAAAGCGTATAGCGGTATAGCAGTGCGACGTCAATAGATTTCAAGCAAGTGTAGCTTTACAGCTTTATAGCAGTCAATCCAATTCCAACTTGAAGTTGTATAGCGGGACCAGAACAGGTTTGTCCAAACTGCTAAGGTCTTATAACTGGATTGTAGACTTCTTATAGCTCATGAAACCGAAGCCTTATAGCTTATAGCTCAATGCGACACAAGAAAAGTGCGATCCAACAACCAACAAAATCAATTCAGCTCCCTCTTTGAGCCTCACAAACTAGACAAGGAAATTACTGACTCCTTAGCTGACCAGTGGTAAACCGGCTGCCTGGGAGGGTAAAATCCAGTACAGTAAAGCGAAATAAGCTACCCTATTTATACAAACTAGCAAGTCCAAAAGGGGAAGTAAACGAGTCATACAATTAAAACGGAACCCTGGGTTATAATGTAAGCAGTCCAAATTTGGAAGTGTCCATGCGGTTCTGAGGGTTTTGGGCATGCCCAATGTAGTATAGACCAGTCCAGACCGAACCAGACTCCTCTGAGTCATCCAACCCTTGGCCCAAACATCCGGAACCTTCATAAATTCTCTCAGCAGCTTATATGAGCGTCCGTGACCAGAGAATTCATTATGATGTCAATCAGTGGATGATCCCGGAAAGCTCCGATGATCCCTGAAGCACCCGAAGCATGTGATCGTTGATCACAGTGACAGAAATGTCACAAATGAACAAGATGCCGCCGAATCTGCTACAACAACTCTGTCGACTCCATTCGACCTGCAACCAATGCCTCTTGGTATCGCTCTTTGTCTAGATGGATATTAATATCACACCCTTGATAGGAACATGCCAGTAAACCCCAATTCGATGATAGAATGGTTTGGATAAACTGTTTAGCTAAACTCTGGTTCAATGCCCTGGGCTCTGACCCGTAAGGATCATTACTGCGGAACATCTAGGAGAGTCGCAGACACTTTAGCTCCTTAGCTAGCTGTCCGGGCATACACTAGCTCTCTAGAGATGTGCAATAGCATTGTGTAAATAGCACAAAAGCGTGAATATGTGTGGTTTTCACACCCTGGCCCAATGCCATGCTTATCAACGGTCAGCATAAAAGTGAGCAAGGTATGTTCAAAAGAGCCTTACTGTGCAGTTTCTAATGGGACATGGGATGTAGGGAGGTGAATGAATGAGTTTTGGTGCTACTACAGGTGTGTTATCTGATTCGACACAAGCGCGTTTTCCCATTATATCACTAGAGATCTAAGCGTGGCTCAGGGGTCACGATAGAATTCGGCAACTTTCTATGTACTCGGTACACGCGTTGGTGACTCTTGAAAAACCAAGCTGAAAACGGGACTGGAATAAACAAAGGACAACAACCGCTACGGTCCGGATATGGCAATTTTGATGTGGAGGGACAGAAAAGGCGGGTAAATTGTGTTTGCAGGTTTAAATATTGTGTACGTACTGGTAAGGATTACCTGAGTTGAATCGATGCATTTTCTGGGAATGCAAACACGAAATGAGAATGCATTGAGAATTAAGGGATGATGGATGTATCCATGCTGCAGACGCATGATGTGGGTGCATCCAGATACAGCGTGGACGTATCCATTGAACCGTGCAAATAATGCAGTATAGAACCAAATAAAGATCTGGCAGTGTCCATAGAACAGATTGGACATGTCCTTACTGGGACCAAACAAATGAGTGGATGTTTCCACAATATGAGCTAGGGTTATGTGGATGCATCCAGGTGGAAAGGGGAAAAAACCACTGGATGTATCCACTGTTGAAAAAAAAAAAAGACTGGACACATCCACTTATTGGATATTATAAGTGGACATGTCCACTTGACATTTTATTACACAGTGGACGTATCCACATGCCTTGGACACGTCCAGTCTGTTAAACAAAAAAAAAGTGGTTGTATCCACAGTAAATAAATTACCAGTTTGGATATTTCCACCACTATATGGCCATGTCCACAGGCGGAGAAAAAGAGAAGGTGGACATGTCCATAATGAATCCCTGGATCTGTCCATTTAGAGCCATTGGATATGTCCAGAGGTTGGCTGTGGTATACGATTCGAGCAGGCAGTTGCATTAGGGGGGCAAATATTCACCAGGCGGGGGTATACCGAGCCAGGCGGGCAAATATTCACCAGGCGGTGGTATACCGAGCAAGGCAGGCCAATATTCACCAGACGGTGGTATATCGAGCCAGGTGGGTGAATATTCACCAGGCGGTGGTATACCGAGCAAGGCGGGCAAATATTCACCAGGCGGTGGTATATCGAGCGAGGCAGGCGAATATTCACCAGGCGGTATTATACCGAGCAAGGCAGGCGAATATCTGCCAGGCGGGGGTATACCGAGCAAGGCGGGCGAATATTCACCAGGCGGTATTATATCGAGCAGGATAGGCGGGCGAATATTCACCAGGCGGCGGTATCGAGCAGGCGGCGAATATTCACCAGGCGGCGGTAGCGAGGCGGGCAAATATTCACCAGGCGGGGTTATACCGAGCCAGGCGGGCAAATATTCACCAGGCGGGGGTATACCGAGCCAGGCAGGCGAATATCTGCCAGGCGGGGGTATATCGAGCGAGGCGGGCGAATATTCACCAGGCGGGACCCACCAAAAGGGCCCCAGAAATCCCCAAAACGATCTGATATTACTACCTACAGGTACAGGATAATATACTAGCCCCACAAGCCACCAAAGGGCCCCGCAGAGCCCCAGAAATCCCAAAAACGAGCTGGCCCTATAGGCAGCCGTGGACACGTCCACTGTGGCCGTGACGTGACACTGGGTGGATGTGTCCACGGCTGGTGGATATGTCCACATGGGTGGTATTTGACCACAATATGGACCCCTCCTAGGCGCATCCTCTCCCATAATGAAATGAGGCTATAAGGCCCAGGTTAGTACTAGCCTGAAGTGGCAAAGCTGCAGCCAAATAAGCCACAATCGGGGACTTAGGATTATTTCGTGGCCTCGTTATTAGCTCCTACGTCTAAAGAAATTCCATCCAGCGGATGTGACGTCAAAAAGGTTTTATTCAAGACAAAATGAAGAAAAATGTGAGAGCGGTATGATATCCCAAGATGAGATTTTGAAATTTCAACATATAACATGGTATGATCAGATATCACAAGATATGACAAGACGTCGTTCTCACTGGGGTCTATCACCCGTCACCTGAACTTACGGTCGGATTACTACAGTAAACCAAGCAGAGGTCACGGAAAGTTTCGGGTGATGGGGGTGGGATCGGGACGATCGGGTTGATGGATTTTATGATTGCTTGTGATCCACAGTGCTTCTTTCTTCCCGCTTTTCTCTTGCCACGTTGTTTCACTCACCATCCTCCAGCGATCTGCAGTGCTGATAGAGAGGAACAAGAGAGGTGAGGACGCAAAGTAGCAGTTCCCAACACTCACAGCTTGTCGCAGAAGGTCGAGGCAGTGTCAAACGTGAAACCTAGCAGGTATATCGTGTACAGTCTCTAACGCGAAGGTTATTTTGAGTTTTAACACTTAGTGCCTCCAGCTCGGGTTGCTGAAAGCTTCCAGTGTCGGTACGACCCACTGAACTAGCGGTAATAGCACTCTGACGCAGGACGACAGCTTCCAGAAAATAGATTCAACGATAGTCTACACCGCCATCGGTCAGCAGATCTTCGACCGGAGGCAGTTTCAACAGCTCTTATCGATCTCATCGCCTTCTGACCCGGACACTCATCTTCGCCACCTTTTTTACGCGTACTTTCTCGGTCTTTCTCTGTCGTTGAGTATGCCGCTCTTTGACTTCGCCTCCGGGGTGCAGATCAGTAATAGCAACTTCTATGATATTGCTGGCGATATGAATGTCCAGGGCGCTCCAGTTACCACGGTGGAAAGAGAGCTGGAGATGCTGCTCCAGCCCGCCTCGTTTCCGGGTGTCAGTGGTCTGTTGGGAGCAGAGAGGAGCCAACATATAAAAGCTGCGAGGATGTCACCATACGGTGGGTTCTAACAGCCTTTTGCTGTTATTACAGAATGTATCTAACGATGGCAAATCCAAGATATATCTCGCCGTCCGAATCACTTACGCGATTCCTATCACAATTATCACCAATCTTCCCCGGCGTTGCTTGCAGCGTTCTCCGGAAACATCTACCCATCTTCGGCGTTGGAACTCAAAGACCAGCACTCATTTGCGCAAAGTGACCCAAGTCACTCACAGAGCGTAGCGGGGGGTTCCGGGTATGGAGAGGGATTTTGGCCCAATCCGGAGCCTCCCCATTCGCTTGCTCGCATTGATCAGGGCTCGCGGCCGACTTCACCAGGAAGTCATCCGAGTTCATATCCGACTCTGTTGGACCGTGGTCAACCCGACACACAAATGACTATCAACGGAGGAACATTCATAAATGGGAACGTGAACTACCCTTCACGGTTTCGGGGTGAAGAGGGTGAGCGCATTGTATCTGCTTTGAGGCATACATTTAACGAGCATATATAAAGGCTGGCATATCTTGTATCGTGCGGCGGCCAACGATGCCTCTCACAATTCAGCAGAAAGATATCCACATCCACGGTGCCATCCTGAAACCAGAACCGAGATGCTCGAGGAGCTCAGCCGTTGGTCTGTGGACGATGATCCAGAAAGCAGGGTACTTTGGCTGTATGGGCCTGCCGGGGCTGGCAAATCGGCCATCGCACAGTCCTTTTGCCAGAAGTTGGAGGCAGAGGACCGCCTTGGCAGCAGCTTGTTCTTCAAACGGGGACATCCGTCGCGCGGAAATAGCAGACGGCTCTTCGTCACTATCGCGTATCAGCTTGCCCTTCAAGTCCCGAAAGTAAAGCGGATCGTCTCCCAGCTTGTCGAGGACGATCCATCGATTGTCGACAAGGATCTTTCGCTACAGCTGCAGAAACTGATTATCGAGCCATTTAGAGATCTCAAGTCTTGCCTCGACTACACTTTCATCATCATCATCGATGGACTGGACGAATGTGAAAGCGAGGATATCCAGAAGGCGCTTTTGCGCTACATCGGGGCCGCGGGCGTAACAAGTCTTCCTCTTCGCTTTCTCGTTGCCAGCAGACCGGAGCCTCATATCAGGGAGGCCTTCCACGAGCCATGTTTGTATATTTGTCATCGCCCTTTGAACATCCGACAGTCGTTCGATGATGTCCGCACGTATCTGAAAGATGAGTTCACCCGGATCTATCAAGAGCACGGCCAAGCTCTACGCACGACTGCCACTCCTTGGCCCTCCCCGACGGTTATAGAACGGCTGGTTGAAAAATCGTCAGGGTATTTCATTTACGGCTCCACCGTTATCAAATTCATCGACGACAAAAATTTCCGGCCCACGGATCAGCTCGGGATTGTCATGGGCATGATAGAACCTGATGCTGAATCCGCGTCGCCGTTCGAGGCCCTTGATCAGCTTTATACTCAAATTCTTACCTCTGCTCCTGGTCGATCACGACTTTCTCAGATCCTGACCGTCATCGCCGCTAATCTGATCGGTATCTCGTCCTTTGTCGACCGCATTGAACAACTCCTCGATTTACGACCGGGCGACGTGCTTCTCGCTCTACGTGGCCTACATTCTGTAATAAATATCGAAGAGGATTATTCTCCAGCCCCGGCCCGAGTCCGTGCACATCACGCTTCATTTTTTGACTTCCTTGGCAATCCAACGCGATCCGGGATGTTCTATGTTGGAGGTGCTCATCGCATAGATCTGGCCAAAATAATTGTGAAGAAGTTATCGACACTGAATCTCATGGATAGAACCGCTTGGTGAATGCTTTTCAAATTGAACTTGAAGTACATCTAAACAAGTTCTGTCCAGGGAACTTGCTTCAGATTGGACAGGAGTTAAGTACGTCGCCGGGACCCATGTTCCCTCACGCGACCTTTTGCAACTGTTGGATGCCATTAATCCAGTTTTTCTGTTTCATACACCGTTTGAGTTGGACAAAAAGGTAAATGAACCGGTACTAGTCGCCAAATCTGCTTAGAAACGTTGGTTCAAGGGACGTACATGCGCCCAGGGGTCTGCTGAAGTGATGTTGAAGTGGTTAACGGTGCGTCAGACTAGTCAGTTCTTGATCATAAGTCTCATACGTGTACAGAAAATTCGACCAGTGCCCCAAGACCTAATTCAGTTGTGGGAATACTATTACTTTCTGTCTCTGTTTACCCCTATGGCAACTCGGGCCGTTCCGCTGTCGGAAACTTCCGACTATGGCATGACTCTTCAGGCATGTCCTCAACTTTGCAGATATTTGCACGCCTTCAGAATTGTATCCTCGTGGCCTTACACCCAGACCCGCCAGTTTTTCGACATCCGTCTTCTGTTGGATTGGTCTTGGGACGAAGTCATGGCGGCTTTCTCTCCTCTGCGTGAAATTCTGGGCTCGGAAGAGGCGGAGGTTGCCGCTCTGCTAAAATGGACTATCAAAGCAGGTCCACCGCCCTTTCGAAGCCTTTGCAGTAGATTCACCCTCCGTGAACTTGCTCTCAATTGCCTTAACATATTGAAGAGACTTATCACTAAAGAATTACCCAAGCAGTTCGCGTGAGTTTCATGTTATTCTGGTGATGAAAACATTGATCTCAGTTGATGCTCACATAGAGGGTGTATAAGTACATGGAGCCATCTCCTGAGCTCGTGTGCACCTTCTTCCGATCTGTTAAGTGCTCTAGAACTTGTCTCTCCTGAAAGTTACCTTGTGGATCACTATCGTGGGGAGGAGCTACTCAACATCGTGGAGTGGCTGAAGGTAAATACATATATCCTCCTGGTGTTCGAATTCACTGAGTTATATGTCTTGTTCAGACATTCCCTCGACCCCCGCCTGGGTTGACGGCTAGGTACGACTATACATTGGATATGCAGACGTGGGGAGAACGCCTTATCTCTTCTGATGGGCGCTGGAGAGAAGAGCAACAGAAGGCGACCCTTCCAATACGCTGTGACTGTTTCGGATTCCAATAATAATAGGCTTTCACCGCGCTCCGCCGACTGGCCAGGACATGACTGTCCTTTGAAGGATGTTGTTGGAACGGACGTGAATCATTGAAAGCGGGAAGACCGGTTCGATTCCCAACGTCCGACTCATTGGGAATCCAGATTTTTATTTTATTTTGGAAACCATATTTGTTGTAATCGATTCATAAGGGCAGGGTGAAAGTGCCGCTTTGACATTGCAAGTGACATTTACTGCCGCTGCAATTTTCTCAACTGCCGCCTGACTGCCGCCTGACTGCCGCATTGTTGCATTTTATGTCACACTGCCGCAATGTCACGCCCTCATTGCCGCACAAATAGTTTGTAAACTGCCGCTACTACTCGCCGCCGCGATACTGCATTGCACTTTAACTAAGCCAGGTTTAAATATTACTTGCCTCATCTCTGATCTAATAACACGGGCCGCGGATAATCAGGTTCCTCGTCCGAGTCACCGATTTCCTCAACACTGCCAACAGACGGTGTCGTTCACTGTCGCCATTATTTAGCAAGCTAGTTGAAAATGACGGCCTACATACTAGAATGGCCTCCTATCAGAGCCTCAGTCTGCAACTCGATCAAAGCCTAGTCCACTGTCGGCACCGTGCAATTTAACAAATTCTACATGCGTACGAGTTCATTGGAAGGAGAGCGATCAGCCCACAGCCTTGCATCGGAGATTGCACTATTAGACAGAAGTAGGTTGGTGGTAGGTTACGTTTCAACACAGTTTAACTCTACCACTTCAGGTTCGCCTGTCCGAGTTGTTGTTCGATTCACAGCTCCCCGTCACGGCACTCCAGTTTCCATAGTGTTCGACATCCATGACGTGTGAATCCCTTGTAAGTTACTATCCGATGTCTCTGCACTCAATCTCCATATACGTGCAAGATATACGGTGTTAGCACGTTGCGGATCCTTGGTTCAACTTCTACCAGAAGGAGCAACTGCCGCTGACTTCGTGCAGCAAATGTCAGTTCAGCGGCCGGCTCCTTACTCGAATATAGTGAAATGGTTTGCCACCTCTCTGTGCTGATTTTCAAATTTAGCACTTGAGAACTTTTGAGAAGTCGCTTACCGTTTAACTAGATGACTGTCAACGCCTATACCGGTCGAAACACTTTTCTGCATTCTCCAGGGAGTGTTTTTATGACCTTGATCCGATTCCATGCACTCCTCGGAACACGTAGATGAGATTTTTTCCCCGATCTCGACAAATGGGTACCGAATATGGTGTAACTAGTTTTCACCTCTCCAAGGGTGATCTGAGGATAACTTCATTAGAATTCAAATCCACGCGTTGGCAAATTGATGTACGGTTGAATAATGCGTAACAATTCTTTTCATGCAATAAACTCACTGGCTTAACATAGATGGGTGTTCATGTCGAGCATAAAAACTGCCGCACGGTGGCTGTGTTGCTGCATTAAGTTGAACGTCGTTGAAAGCTCCGTAATGTGGAAGGTGAACTACCCTAGAACGCTGAAAGATGATAGAGAAATGTTTTTGAATTGTGGCAAGACTCACTTAAATACGAGTTCTCCAGCGTTGACGCAGACTGCCGCAGAATTGAACATCGACTGCCGCAGAAGTGAACCTTGACTGCCGTATACCTATCACATTGCCGCTGTGTCACGCCGCAGAACTACCGCAGACTGCCGCATGCAAGCGGCAAAACTGCCGCAGACTGCCGCGTAACTGCCGCATGAAGGTGTAAAAATGCCGCTACAAAGTGCCGCCGACTGCCGCTGCGCAATGTTTACCATTGTTTGGTTGCCGCTGACTGCCGCTGACTACCGCATGACTGCCGCTGCATGAGTTCAACATGATGTCCTGCCGGAGTCCCCGACAAACAGATCAACCGGACCTCGATACTAAACAATGTATGCGGTCCTATCCTACATCCGTGCACTGATTTGAGAATCTCGCGACAGCGTTGAACACCAGTTCAGTATGTGCCGCAAATTGACTGCCGCTGACTGCCGCATAAAGTGCCGCTGCATGCGGCAAACGGCACTGCAGCGGCAAAATCTCCCTGCCCGATTCATAAGAGACTGGATGCATATTACATCTCTGCAGTTCAATGTACAGACATACCAGACATTCACGTTACCATCTGTCTCCCAGCTCACGTTTATGATCCAATTCCGAATCTCTCCATCTACAGAATTGAACCTCCGCGAAACATGGCAACTACATCAGACGTTGTGCTTGCTGCACACCCGCTTCAACTGGCACGAAGAGTGCGGAGAATGTGAAATCGGGGGCAAAGGGTTCAATTTCGAGCCTTAGAATGTCGGATGGCGTTGGCTTTTTTCCTTTAAAAATTTCGGCACTGTCGCCATCTCGCTCCATGCCAGGATTAACATTTCTTCCAACCCAGAGTTTCCAATGACTGCAGTAGTTCTGGCCCCATGGCCACATCGCGGATGTACGGTAACTTTGCCTTACATTACTCTGGGAAATCACAATCAATACAGTCATTATTGAGATTCGCGCGGGGACAGAAATATCAATTCATGCCGCCGTGGACCGAGATGGCCACGGTGCTGATTTTTAGAGGAAAATGTCATCACCCAAATAAATACATTCGAACGCCGGGAATCGAACCCGGTCTCCCTCCTTTTTAGTTTCATGTGTTGAATTTTGATAGTTGAAGTGGGTGTGCGCCATATACCACGTCCGATGTCATTCCTATAAGTATCCTGCCTGGGTCTAAATTCTAATTATGTAGCAGCGAGGGATTCACGATACGAGTCTGGTCCGACCTCTGAGTACACCCAACGCCACTACATTGAACTCTCAATGCGTACAGCGGCATAAACTTAAACTCTCACGACCAACTCTGCCTCCTCCCGAATTCAAATACAGCCCCCCACTCACCGCTGCGCCTCCTTCTCCTCCTCTCAACCCTGCCTCATCCGAATTCAATTACACCGCCGCGGCTTCTCGCTCTCCCACCCGGCCGTACAGAGCACTGCAGCCGCCAGCGGGTGATTCGTGGTTCGTGACCGTCTCGTGCACAGCCCATGGCCAGCCGTTGAGCGCCTCGGGGACCGGGACTGGCGCGAGGAAGAAGTTCGCAGTGATCGTGACTCATGGGGAGGAAGAGGCGGAGCTCGATGAGCTAGGGAATAAATTCGGGTTAGAATCGGGGAAATTCGGGTTAGCAGGGGGGAAATCAGGCGATCGAAAACAACACGAAGTCGAAAAGCAACAACACGAAGTTGACAAGCAGCACAAAGTCGAAAAACGACACGACTCGGTACACAGAACAACGCAGAGAAACTAAATCACTCACAGCCAAAGCAGCCCTGAACCCAAACGAAAACAGCGTTGAACCACGTACGGGCCAGCCACGGGGTCGAATTCGAAGCTCCCTGCCTTTTCCCCGCGCTCGCCCTCCCGCGGCCTCAACCACCGCTCAAGCCTAAACTCCATCACGTCCCTCGCCTTCCAATAGCCCATCTTGGATCGTGTGCACCAGGGAAGAAGGACGGTGTCGCGCGCGTCGCGAGCAGCGGTGCAGTTCGTAGTCTAGACGACGCCGCTGAGGCTTAGGGGGTAGGGACGCGAGGAGGAGATCTGGAGCGCGGTGTAGGTGGGCGTCCCGAGGGAGTGGAACTTGGAACTTGGCCCGCAGCTCGGCGCGGAGCGTGCGTTGGTCCTTGGCCGCGGGTACTTGCAAGGATCTTGAAAGTTGACAGCGCATTGCATGGTGTTTGCAGTGGCTGGGAGGGAGTCAATATGCGAAAGGGAGAGATGAAACGGAGGTATGCGAGATGGTGAAATCAGATGTATTATAGTAGCGTCAGGCCATTTATGGCCTATGTTGCTACTGCGCCCGATTCCATGTACGCTACGGGTAGAACTACAGTCTCCGCCCATTTAAGGGAGGCCGTGGAGGGAAACCCAGTGGGTGGCGCGCGTCGGTTACCCCTTCGCGCGTCATCACCCCTCCCAAACCGAGACCTTCCGAGTGCTGCCGGAATAGCGAGGTATGCGAGAGGTATTAGAGGTATCAAGCGGGATGATAAATGAAAGAAATGAATACGCTGCAATGATGAAGGAAAGGCGACGAATAGAAGCAAATAAAATATTATGAACTTGCAAAACGCACTTTCAGACCCGCCCAGCGCGAACGTCGTGAGCTCGTCGATGATCTCGCCCTCTGTGAACGGCTGTGCACCCTTCCCTTCTCCGCGTCTTCGCGCTCACGCTCCATGATCATATCCAGAACGTTCAACATCCGCCTTGTGCACCGCCGGCGGCTCGCTCTTACTTATCCTCCAGCGCGTTACGCGTAGTCCGACCGGGCAGCATGCAGCCGCTCGCACAGATACGCTACGCGGGCATCCTTCTCCGTGATCGCGCGGAGGCGATGAGGTCGATGGATGGTGGGGAGGCGGATGTCGTCGAGCGCAGGGATCGGGTAGGTGCCGTCCTGAGGCGGCAGGCGCTTGGACCCAAGCGCCCAGAGGTCGATGAGCTCTTGCATCGAAGCAGCGATGCGCGGCATCATGCGTGCGAGGTAGAGGTTCGTCATGGTGATTCCGAGGCTGCGTTGAGGCGTTAACGAAAATTGATTGAGAGGCAGCGGGAACAGGACGCACTAGCGCTTGTGGTGTTTGAACTGCTTATCGGTCGGGAGTGCGAGAATTCCTTGCGGGAAAGTCCTGCGAACCTGCACAGAGTTAGCGTCACGCTGAAAAAAATCCATCGTGTAGGTTCGTACAGGACTGAGATGGGCTTTGAACGGTCAGATTGCGATTAACGAGGACCTGGGGCGTCCATAACACAGGGACGTACCGCCAGAATCACGATCGCCTGACCGAACCCAAAAATCCTGTTCGCCCACGATGCCCCAGTCCGACCACGACCTGCGCGCCGAACAAATCCCAGCTCGGCCAATGCGTCCCCAGGTGAAAAGAGAAAAAAAAGCCCGCACCTGCGACACGGCTCCCAGCGGCATCGCGGTGTCGTCGAACGCATATGTGATGACGCCCTTTTCCTTCGTGAGGCGCGCGAGAAAGGGGATGTCGCCTGGAACCAGTTGAGCTTGTTGTGCGGTACGTATACCGGGGACTCGGGAGCGGCGTGGGTTTCCAGGGGTTTCCCCAACTGCTAAATCGCCCATGAGAGTGCGAGCGCCAGAGTGGCATCGTGAGCGAGGGTGTTGGCGTCCATGGTGGGTGCTCGTCTTCTGCGTCGTTCGTCGCCGTCACGTATCGTTGCGGTCAATGTGTGAGTTGAATTTTCTGCATTGCAAGCGGCCGCAATTGATCGTCTTCTCACGACATCATCAGATCCGCACTGTTCCGCCCTTCCGGTGTTGCCCGGCTATTCAACAAGATTCTGATTTCCTTCTCCTCTCAGCTTTTCGCCTGTGGGCACCGGCGCACAAAATTCAAATCACTTCTGCTCGGTGGAGTCTTCACCAATCTTGCTCTTACACCCCGCACTGGTGCTGGTTGAAAGGAAGGAGACGACCCAAAAAAGGGAGCTTATGAGACTCGGGAGACATTCGGACGCCGGGAATTGAACCCGGTCTTCCCGCTTGAACGGATGCTGGTGGTCAAGTTGAAGCGGGTGTGCGCCACGCCCCACGTTCGATGCAATTGCTATACTCTGTCCAGATTTAATCAGATGACATTGAGAGTTCCGAGGTGGAAATGTATGAGCCTGTGAGGAGAGGTGCAGCGGTCATGTTCAGAATGTGCTACAAATTTTACTAAAATCGATACCCTTCTTGGGTAAAATGCTGCCATTGACAGAGGTGAGGGTCAAGACAAAAAAGCTCATTCCTGGTGTCAATACGCTGCCAGAGGAAGAAAGGAACTGACAGTAAACACCAAGCTATTCGGATGCCGGGAATCGAACCCGCTCTGCCCGCTTGGACCTCATTCCACACGTCAAATGAAGCAGGTGTGCGCCACGCACCACGTCCGATGTAGTTCCTTTGTTCTGTGCAGGGTTGATTGTATGGCAGCCTGAGAAAGCGAGAGTTTCGGGACTGAATGGAAGGTGGGAGAGTACTTACATTATTTTTCTCTTCAAACTCAAAGCTGAGGTTTACGTATTCGCGTTGAGAGTTCAATGTAGTTTATTGATTATCAATGGAGGACGACTCGTGTCTCACCTCCCATTCAATCCCGATTCTCTGGCCGCTACACAGATAAATCTGGTCAGATATAGGAATTACATCGGATTGGTGTGTGGCGCACACCCGCTTCAACTAACTGAAGTCAAGTTGAGGTCCAAGCGGGACAACCGGGTTCGATTCCCGGCATCGGAATGAAGCCGTGGTAGTGGAAATCTCTTTCTTCTCGACGAATTCAGCACCGCGCCAATGGCCATCTCGGCCCGCGCCAGCACAATAGCATTCCTGACCACGCCTGATTTTTTAACCACAGTATTGCTTAATTCTGGACCGGTACAATTTTCCAGAGCATGGGAGACCTACCGTACAGACTCGTCAGTCACAGCCTAATCAAATCCCTACTCTGCCGATGCTAGAGAATTGAACTTGTACGGAATATAGCAATCAAATCGGACGTGGTGCGTGGTGCACACCCGCTTCAGCTGTGAAGTTCTGGACAATCCGACAGCGGGAGAACCGGGTTCGATTCCCGGCGTCCGAATGAAGCTGAGCCAGCGTTTTTTTTTCTCCTCAAAATCCCGCCTCATGCCCATCTCGGCCCGCGCCTGCATTAGAATTTCTGTCCATACCCGACTTTTCGAACGACTGTAGTATTAATTCTGGAACGCTACAATTTCCAGAGCCAGAGAAACCTACAGTACCGTATACACACGCCGCCATGTGGCTCGTCCATTCAATTCCGGATCCCTCATCGGTGCATGATTGAACCTGAGCGGGATGTAGCAAATACTGGAAATCGGACGTGGTGTGTGGCGCACCCCCGCTTTAACTAGAAATGGAGGGATGCATGCATCATTCAAGCGGAAAGACCGGGTTCGACTCCCGGCGTTCGAATGGAAAGTTTCCCCGTCTTTTTCGAAGGAATCGGAAGGATCCATTTCAATCATCGTAATGCATGAAAGACTGCGGCGAATATCATACATTTTGGTTCAGAAAGGACACACCCATACATACCGTATATTCACGATGTCAAGTGCCTCAATTTTTGCATACCCCGGCGACGTTCAACTAAATGTACGATCATCGTGCTCTTCAATGCGTATTCGTTTTATCGAGCTGGCATCTCTTGAGTTTCGCGGAGGGCAGAATAGTACAACTCGGACGCGGTGGATGTCGTATGCCCACTTTTCCTTTAATTTTGGGTTTCACTTAGACTGCCGACGGGCGAGGACGAGCTAGATCTCTTTCTTGTTTCAATCCATTTGCGCGGTGAATCAGACTATTTCCCTTCACTGTATGTTTCTTCTTCTCTGTGAGCTTTGAATTTGTCGTCAGGCGCTTTCACTCCGTCTCCACAGAACTATGCATCACGTATATGGCATGCAGCGAAGGATATAATAAAGTCCCATGTAGCGACAGACAATATGAGGATCTAACTAATAATTTGTCCCTACTACGCTGACTCAAGCGATGTCTGCACAAAGGGGAAGAAGGAAGAGTAAATGCTTCTCGGAACTCGACCTCTTGACACCGTCAACTTCAGCTCCAATGGTGTAGCGAGCGAATGTCGACGGAATGTCTACGCTCCAGATGGTGTAAGGGCTATCCGCCGCGGACGCCTGGGCCGGGGGCGGGATGTTGATTTCCTGAGTAATGGGACGCGTGGTGTTGTCCGGGCTGTCCCACTCAAGATAGACGCGCGACGGGTTGAGGCCATTGCGCACCTTGAATACGTCAGAAAATGGGGAGTACTAGTTGAGCAGAGTCAACGTACCCCGACGTCAATCCGGCCTCCGGTGAAAGTATCATCGAACGCACACGACGTGTTGGCAAACACCACGCCGTCCTCTAGCGGGAATCCGTGGCCGTCCTGGTCCTCCAACTTGCCGTCGACCGAAAAGCTCATGTTCTTGAAACCGGCTGTGGCAGGGACCGTGGCGTTGATGGTGTACCAGGCTGCGCTGTACCGTCCATTGAGTCCCGTAGTCACGCCGAGAGCGTCGAGCGTCCAGTTCTTCGTGTTACCTGCATGGTCATCCGCGAGAAGCAGTACGGTGCGTTTCTCGTCCGACATGCCAAAGAACTGGATGGTGTTTCAAATGTGAATTTGAAGCAGGAGAAAAGGACTACATACCCGAACTTCAATAGTCATCTGCAGCACGTCGCCGTCCAAGGTGAACGATACAGTCGGCTTGACCGGCAGCGGTGTAATAACCTCAGTGAGTTGAACGCCCTTCGGTACGGTATCGATCATTCGCGTAATCAACTCGGCGCACGTTGAAGCAAAGAGTTCGCGGGACTCCGCGAATCTGTGAAGCCATCAGCCGATGGTAAACTGAGCATACATCTCAAAGAATTGCGTACGCTCGCATGGTCGCATTTCCATCACTGCCGAAAATCCGCTTATCAGAATTTGTCGTGTCGTTCAGGCCGACGACGAGTGGGTTCTGTGTAGTGCCCGCAATGTACTCAGTAGCGCTGCACCGGCATCAGAGGATACAGAGGGGGAATACACTTCGCTACGTACACATTGTTGTCGAATTCGAAGTTCGTGGTGTCGAAGTGCTGGACGGACAAGGTGTTGTTTGCATCGTTGAGTTCCGGCACGATCTCGGGAAAGAATTGATGTTGAACGCCACCAAAGGAGTGACTGCCAATACTGAGCGTAAGTGAGGGACGATGGTTGTCGGCGGAAACGCACCCGCATGCAATCAGGCTAATCATCTCCTTCTGCGTAAACCCCTGGCGGCTGAACGCCGCGATGTGTGAGTCCAAATCCTGCTCCGGGCGAGGTACGCCGGGGAGATTGGGCTCCGTCGCGTCCACCCGTCCGCCGCGGTACGCGAGTTGCGGGATATCTGCCGGTCGTCCACCTGCGGGTCCACTGACGAATTACGAATTAGAACGGGAAAGGTAACGGGCAAGGGAAAACTTGCCAGGCCTCCATAACCATAACGGCTCCCAGCGCGATTAAGTCTGCGACTACAAGTTTGTTCCGGCGTCAGAGAAGTTGAGTTTTTCAACGCGGCGTGCACGCACCAGAGATATATCGGTTAGCGTTCGGTGCGAATAAGTGCGAAACGGTATTATTGAACCCAGTGCCAGCATTCTGTTTGGACGGCTCATTAAGCCGAGGGCGCGAGAACCAGATAAGAAGAAGAAACGCACCTCCTCGCGGCCCTGCTCTACTCCAAAGCGGATAGAGGCGTCGAGACCCCCTGTCCCGTCCTCGACGTTGTGCGTCGCCATATCGTGATACGCCTACGCCACATCAATTCGCTGGAGGCGTGTACGGAGCAATTCGCAGCAGCTTACCGTGCGCAACCAGTCGGCAGCGTTGCTCCTTCCCGTCTCTTCGTCCACCCCGGTGGCAAAGAGGAACCCAGAACATGTGTTGAGGAAGTCATCGAGGCCGTGAACTGCAAAGGTAACAAGCCCGAATCTGGCACTGTCCAGTGCTTCGAGTTGCGGTGAGGGCCAGACGTAGGCGTTCGCCGTCGCAAGGGAGCCGATGAGGGCGAGAGCAGCGAGCATGTGGACTTTTTTTTTGTGGAGAAGAAACATCCGCGGGCCTATTTAAACCATCGCGGAGTAGTTGCCAAGCTGGAAACGACTTCTCTAACCTCGGAATGATTTGCCCGTTGTCCGCACGGCGGCATGGGGTGGCCGTCCTACTTCCGTCATGTCGACGCTGGAAGATATATCAACCATCCAAAAAAACTTTGGATGGACCTTGGTGGAGAGCGGGAAGAGAGAAAAAAATCGCGCCTGCGGTAAAACCGTGGCGTGTTGTATGAACCTCGCGGGGCTGCGTCTTCTCTTCCGCTCGACAGTATTCTATGGTATATTTCAAGCTGAGAGACGCGTCGGCGGGCGCTCCACGGGGTCGAGATTTGCAATCACCGGATTCTGGTTGGGTGCATTCAATACTCGCGTATCAGAAATATTTAACATGAACCTACAAGTCCCAACAACATCGGGAGTGCAGTACCTGGCGCTCAATCCGATGCGCGCGCAGCATTGTACGCAATCGCTCTTGCAATCATAACAGCACCAAAATACAAAACACTCATCATTAATTCCGGATCTCAACATGCGGTGCGTTCGTACTGCTACTGGGCGAGCGGCAACGCTACACGGGGATGGGGTTGCAAGGACGCCGATATCATCCGCGCTGGTGCAGAGCATCTACGGGCGAGGTCAGGAGCTGTTACGTTCCGGTGGATTGGCGCTGGCTTCGCCGAGGCGAATAAGCACTTACAACTGGCGAAAGCAATGGCCAGGACCGCCGCACGAGCAATCCCACCAATGCCTGCTGCAATAATCCCACCCTCTCCGCCTGCACCTCCAATCGCTCCGTCTGTGATGGTGGTCCCACGACCTAAAGTCTCCTCGTCGCTACCGGCTGTGAACCCTGAGAAGGAGCTGGGCATCGAAGTGCGCGAAAGCGACATCGGCCCCGAGGAGCAAGCGCACCGTGGCCGGGAGCGCGAGCGTCAGCGCCAACGTGAAAATATGGAACTGCTGCTGAATGCATCATCAGGCTCACAGTTCTGGAAGCTCGTGCGTGGATGGACGGACACAAAAAAACGGACCCCGCAGGTGACGGCAGGACAGCTGCGCGAGGTCTTCGAATCGAGATTGAACCCGCCTGAGATTCTGCCAGAGCATTTCGATGTCGAGCGGCACCAGTGGAATTCATTCATGGCTGGCGAGATACCAGAGTCTACGCATGATCGCACTGCTGGGAAGATTTTTTCACGCCCCTTCACAATCGAGGATGTCGAGAAGATCAAGGCGCGGATTAAAAAGCACGACGCAAAGAGTGCGACCGGCGTGGATCGGACAACATACCTTAAAATTCTGGAGATCCCGAACGATGTCCTGGTTAAACTGTTTCAGGCATGTCATGCTCATGTATATCTAATGGATGCTTACCGTTGCTATAAAGGCATGCATCGACTACCGCGACGCACCTAGCGGATGGCTAACGACAATCCTGATTGGGATCTTGAAGCAAGGGAAGCGTGCAACGGACCCCGACGGTTACCGCCTGATTGGCCTGGAGTGCTGTCTGCTCAAGGTCTTGACACTGCTCATTGATCAGCGCATTCTGGAGTGGGTCCGCGAAAACAACGTCGTACCGAACACACAGAATGGGTTTCAGGCCGGCAAACGCACCAATAACAACTCGTTTGTCCTTCGTTGCGCTATCGAGAAAGCGTGGGCTGAGGGCAAGAGCCTCTACGTCGTTTTCATCGACTTGAAAAACGCATTTCCCGCGACCGATTTGCCAACGCTATGGCTGAAACTTTATCGCGCGGGGGTGTCTGGTCCTCTCTTCGACTGGCTCCGGATGTTGTATGCGAGGATGAAGTACGTTGTGCGGCATGGTGGGAAGTACTCGGAGGCTTTTAAGTCGGCGATTGGCGTGCTGACTGGAGACTCGGCGTCGCCCGGCCTCTGGAACGTGTTCTTTGCCGATCTAAATTTCCCTGCGGACCCTGATGATATCACCCTCGATGGCATCCCTGTCAGCCACGTCGAACAAGCCGACGATGTGGCCCTCTTCTCAACCTCACTCGATGGAATCCAACGCCGTGTCGACGCGTTCTTCTCCTGGTGCCAGACCAATTTCATGACGATCAGCGTAATCAAAACAAAGTGGATGCTTTTTGGGCCGCTACCGCGCTTGCTCCCTCTGATTTACGTTGGCGACTCCCCTATTGACTTAGTGCATGAGTACAAGTACGTTGGGATCTGGTTCACCTCCATCACCCGTCAAATTTTCTCGAAACATTACTCCGAAAAGGCGTCCAAAGCACGAGGAATCTCCTACGGCACCTTCTCTGTAGAGTCATATGTGGGAACTCTTCCCCCGCGCGAAGGCCTCATCCTTTACAAGGCACGTGTGGACCCGCACTTGATCTCTGGATGCGAGGTGGTGCTCGACGTGGACCGCTCGCAACGCGCAGCCCTGGAGAAGCCGCAGCATCATTTTCTGCGTCGCCTGCTCGGGCTTAAGCGTCGGTCTGTCCTCTCCGTGCTTTTTACCGAAACTGGGTTGATGCCAATCCGATACCGTCGCGCAATACTGGCCCTCGGTTATGCGAAGGGCTTTGTGGGGATTCCGGACGACGTGGAGGACCTTCCGAGGGCAGGGTATCGTGAGTCACTGCGTCTAGCAAGGCTTGGCTACATGTCCTGGGCTACGGATCTTCGTCATGTCCTGGCGTCGCTTCCCGTACCGGTTGTCATAGACTCACCCAAGATGCTTACAGTCGAGGGTATTGATGGACTTGTCAAGGAGGTGGAGACCGCGTGCGAGGATGCTCTTCGGGCAGACGTAGCTGCGCTGGTGAAGACCCACTTCTTGAAGAGTCGTCTTGAAGTCGATGAACACGGTGCGCTGAAGGCGGTCACCTCCCAGTTTCGTCACTACCTCCGTCTGGTCAATGGTCCGCACAGGATCGCGTATACTCGCTTCTTGTTGTCGGATCATAACTTGGCGGTGGAGGGACTGCGTCACGAGAACCGGGTGTGGCGGTTTGTTGAGCGAGAATTCCGGCTGTGTCGATTTTGTACTCGCGCAGTCGAGGATGAGTGTCACGCGCTATTGGTGTGCACGGGCCATCCTTCTCTGACAGGGATGCGGGGGGATTTCCTGCGCGATGTGTTTGCTTTGCGTCCGGAGTTCCGAACGCAGGTACAGACAATCGCGCCGTATGACTTCCTGACGGGCTTGGTTCATTGTCGGGACGTTACCAAACGTCTCGCAAGATTTGTTTACGACGTGCTCACAGTCTTCGAACAAAAGGAAATGCTCATACCTCCCACCCACTACAGACGAGATATCGCTTAGTCTTACCATTGTTCATCAGCTCAATACTGCCGTGTTCTTATGCCAATGACTGCGAGACGGCCTTGCAACTAAATGCATGCTTTGCACGACAACAGGTTATGTGATGGGAGGGTGAACTCTCTCGTGACCCCTGGTTGATTACGACGAGGTTTCTGCTGTGTGTGCTGCTCATGGGATCTTCCTGTGAGCCAGAAGTCTGTAGATAGTTGGGTTGGCCTGTTCAAAACAGTGGCGGCGTTTGGGCATCCGTAGCGTATATGTAGACGTCACATGTACGTAGTGCGGCTACCTGCTGTTTCAATTTGGGACCGCGCAGGCAATCCTCCTCCTCCTCCTCCTGTACTCCCAAAAGGCGTTGTGAACCTTGTGATAAACATGAATCTGACCTTTGGTCTCTCGTCTTTTTAGCAGGAGGGAAAGATGATAGGGTCAGATAAGGACCTTGAAGTCTAGATAAGGACCTCAAAGTCTCCCAACTCACGATCTATTAGACAAGATAGTATCCCATGACTCAACTCGGGGGGAAGGGAAGCACACTTAGGCACGCAGATCACCGAACATCATGGGCTCGATCTGCCTCCCTGCTGCGGACTGCTGCGGACTCGCTAAAGTAGTATTCGCTGCTGCGGAATCGCTAAGTAGCTGACGCCAACAATGAGATGACCTCCTGACCCTGATATCTCGGTGGGACGGATTGAAAGGGATGGAAGGATGAGAGTCCCCCGTCGATCTGCGGCGATACCTTGGAGCCTTCTTGGAGCCTGTGAGCCAAGAAGAGGAATGTTGGAGCGAACATCTATGACCCTTTTCGAACCCTGGACCCGTCCGTGATCGATGTTGAAACCCCTGATCTCAAACGTAACGGTGGAGTGTATCAGAGTCGAACTTTGGCTCCTGCTTCACGTTTTATTTTTATTCGGAGAAACGCGAGATCGGGTGTATATCGCCTGGATTCGCTTTGATTCGAGTGCGATTACTGAACGACAGACAGAAGTTAAGGAGCAGCGCGAATGGTTCGCAAGAAAGGACCCGACTGGGATTTCGCGACGAGATGCCATGTCGACTTATTAAATTAAATGAAGGTAAGACATCCCAGAGCGAGCCGAATGCAGAGCTGTCCCGTAGAACAATTGTCACTGTACACCTAACGGGGGACCAGCGAGAAGCACGAAACCCAGATCCGACTGTCTTCTTGCAGAATTGGGCGAGGTGATGGATAGAACCACTGATAGCCCACAGAAACAGACCCCGGAAAATGGAACCAGGATAAAACAGCCGTGAGCCGGATACCATTCGAAGTTGCCAAAAAGACGTAAGACCTTTGCCAGGATCGCTTTGAATTGCCTTTCAACGGGTATGAAAAGGTGGATGACGTTCTTAGCAGACGTTTCTGAGAGATAGACAAAGATCTGCACAGAAAGAGCGCGAATGGAGATTTCAGAATGAGATGTGGCGACTGAAGACGAGACAGTCCAGAGTCAGAGAAATGCAGAGCTATCCTCCAGATGGAGCGATTAACGGCGTCCGAATTAGAGAATCCAGAATCGAAGGAAATAGGCAGCTAGGTAGAAGGATTGCACCTGAGGGACGATTCGGCCAGATACCTGTCCAGGGTTCGTCAGCGTGGACTTGAAAACAAACGGTCTCAAACGTGAGCAGATCAGATACCCTTTGCCTCGCCTTAGATCGGCCTCAGTTTAGCATTCCGAGCAGAGTTATTGAAAACATGCACGAGGAAGACTCAAGGAAGTTTGGAGGAAGCAGAGGCTGGTACACCGCCACAAGCCGCAACAGGCCGATACAATGATGCGATCAATTGCCTCTCTTTTGCTCCCTCCCTGCTCCCTCCTCAATCTCTCACTGCTGCCCGCATCAGCCCAGCCCCCAGGGCGCTGTCAGCGTCTACCTTCTCAGCTGAATCTCTCTACAATCCGTTTTCCTTGCTACCCGCTGTGTCCCTTCGACTGTGCACAACATGCCACACAGGTTACTATTTAGTAGTAGTATTCTCAAGCGCGACTAATTATTCACCGTGTGAGCCACACCGCGTCTTCAGCGTATAGTTTCACTCCGATAGCACTGTTTGAGACTTTGAATTCCAGCCGGACGTTGTGTATGGCGCACGTTTCTTGCTGCAATGCCTATATTAGAAGAGCGGCAGGGAGATCGGGTTCTATTCTCGGCGTCCGAGTCTTCCGAATTCGTGCTTTTTTTATTCATTTCTTCCTCGCATACATTCTGTTGACGGATCTATGTAGTTTCATACGCTTACCTACAATGAAGGTGTGCGACCTGGCCCCATTGCGTCGAATTCATGCCTCATCACTTCCCGGGTCTCCTGCGACCTGAGTATTAGTTTCCTCACTCATTGTCTGGGGTAAATTTCACAGAGTATAGAGTCCAACTCGGACGTGGTGTATGCCGCACTCCTGCTTGAATTTGGGTAGGGAAAAGATGCCATTATCCGCAGGAAGACCGGGTTCGACTCCCGGCGTCCGAACTTGCCTGTTTCGACTGCCTTTTTACTAGCCGAGGTTGGGACCTACGATGTTCAACACCATGTATCATGCGAGGTGTGGCTTCTATGTATGCATTTTCGATGATCGTCCGGCTCTGATGATCCGTGCAGAGTATAAATCCAACTCGAACGTGGTGTATGCCGCAGACCTGCTTCAACTAGCCGAAATCGACAGTTGCAAAAGCAGGAAGACTGGGTTCGACTCCCGACGTCCGAATAGTCGAGTCCCTCGCTTTTTGCGAATCTCAGGTGGGCTGTTCAAATTTTCCCTTACTGATTCACTGATACACCCTGTTCGGGAGACAGGGACGCCGGAAAAACTTGGCTTGAGAATTACCATACGCGGGATAATCTTGAACCGCCTGGGTTTAATACAGGGCACTCGCGGCCGCGTTACAGAGAGCTGTTCAAAGTTCAGATTCGGCTTGATCTGCTGAGCCGATTTGTCTGTCTGTCCCGAGTACACCCGGATCAAAACAAGGAGTCGGAAGCACGGTTTGCTTGAAGGGACCAATGCCAAAGGGACATCAGAGTTGTGAAAAGGCAGCCGAATTCCTCGCGTAGAATGCTAAGATCCCTCAATCTATTCTTGGGTGAACCCCGGCAGCGAAAGAGCTGTTGGCGCGAACCAGATACGGGTTGGGAGCTCCGAGTCTGAGGAGGTAGAGCGTCTTCCCAGCCGATGAAATGCCGGCGGGCGCGGGGGTCTCGGGGAGTATCGCACAAATGACCTATCCACTTAACGATAACCGAGAGCTTTTCGAGAGCAGTATTTTCTCAAGTATTTCGTAGTCATTCATCTGCCACAGTGAATTTAACACTGTTCGTAAAAAGGGAGAGCTGCCGGTCAAACCTCGGCCGGATCTGTGGGGATGGATAGCTTCAGTGGCCTTCAATCAGGAACGCGCTCAAACTCGCCCAGAAAAGACACCCTAGAAATCAAAGCTGGGACAAAGCAGCTGGGATAAACTATTAGACTACTACTAGTACCCAGAGCTTTGAGGCAGCAGACTGAGGACTCATTGCTTAGAGTATTGACTAGAAACCATTCTGGTCCAGGACTGTTAGGAAATGTGTCGAAGACAACCGATGCAACCCACCTTACTCGTGAGACTGCCACTGAGACCAGTGAGACATGAGCGCAGGAAGAAACAAGAAATAGGCATCAAAATTGATGCGACGGAGAACACGTCAGCCTCAAAACACAGCCACGCCAGCCTTCTTCTTACCGTCTTTCACCTTCTTTTCAATCTTCATGTATTATTCTCCAGTTCAGAAACCAGTCTCCTGTTGGCAGTGTCCTTGTCCGGCCTGGACTCGATTTGCACCCCGAGTCCGTTTGCAGCGGGCCAACCAACGCCACTGTCGGCGCCATCGAATTCCGAGGGATTCCCAGCATCGCGGAAAGCAAGTATCAACGAAAGTATCCCGCCCGAGAGGAAGAGCGGCGGAAGAAATCCGTCGTCTGGTTTGGAGATTCGTTTTCGCGGTGCATCGGCTCACTTGGCGCTCGAGTTTTGGTTGAGTAAGCCCCTTGTTCTTCTTCGAGTAACGGATAAGTTCTGCATCTGATCGTCCACACAATAGTCGAAGGTGGGTCCAAAAGCAATTTTTACATCAGGTAACAATTCTAGATGTTTCTGTTTATCACCCACAAACGGCGGTGCACATCGCCTTCCTTTCCGTTTCCCTTGTCTGCTGTCCTTCCTGACGATGGCTCAGGCTGAGCTCGACGACGTTACTCTGCGGCAAGACCAGTACGTGTCGATTTTGTGTGTACACCGACCCTGCTGACCCCGTCTTCCAATGATAGGCGCTTCCGGCGCTCCGTCTTCCTAGCCGGGCTCGGTGCGTACCCACCTATTGTCTACGTTGGCCTCGTCCTCATTGTCGCCAGTGGTGCTCATGTATGACCACCTGCTTACGCTCGGCGCCGAAGTACAGAGCATCTGGAGCCCGCGGTTCAAGCGTAGCACGGCGTGGTTCCTCCTCTTTCGCTACTTCGCGCTGCTGAGCAATCTCGTCATGATTGCATGTTTCCTCGGAGATTTCAGCCCAGAGGTGAGCTTGTGTGAATCTACTTCGCTGCCTTGCGTGCACTCCGCTGAAATATGATTAGACGTGATATTTTCCGTGGAGCAGAAGTCACCCATTCCCTAATGCATAGTTTATTCACAGATGCGAGCGACTTTCCAAGAGCGAGAACTACCTGGCAATGATCCTCGAGCTCCTCACTGGAGGTGTGCTATCATATCGTTATTTCTACTTCTTTCTCCAACCGCGGTTCTTCAAGTCACTCTCGCCCTCCGCGTCTGCGCTATGTACGGCTTTAACAGAAGGGTATATATGTCTCTGGCAGCCGCCGCATTCTGCACGATAGGATTGGGAGCCGTAAGCCCCGTCATTCCGCCGTGAACGAACCGCCTTGTTTACTTCGCCGATATCCAGTGGGCAGTTGTCGGTCCAGAGACCACCTTACGTACTACCTTGCCGGGCTGCAACGTTCTGACGTCGAGGGACCAGTGAGCACAACTCGATGATCCAATCCGAGCACTTTCATCAAACAAAACACATTTCTACAGGGCGATTCGTGAGTCTGTTTGAATTCTCTGTGTGCCGGCAGGGGCTTACTGTGCCATTCACTAGGTTGGGCTGTAGCATGGCAGGCACAGTACGTCGATCGTCCAGAATTTCTTGGTGTTGATCCGATGAAGCGCAGACTGGTCTGCGACATCCTCATCCTCGTGCTGACTCTCTGGCGAGCCTACATCTACCAACGTACTGTGGGGCTCGGATCCGGCTCCCTCTTGATAAAGATGGCCCGCGACGGTAGGCTGTTTATTTTATTTCTCCATCGTGCCCTTCACTGACCGATTTCTCGTCCAGGTGCGGTCTACTTCGGGTTTGCGCCATTTAATTTTTTGATTGCCCCAACTGAAACTGTGCCGCCAGGATGATATGTCTGGTCCGACTGGCTAATATCATCGCGTTGTATGTGCGTGGCTGATACTTTTCAATCTGTGAAATCATTGGATACTCATGTCGATGTTGCAGTCTGGAGACGTACGTAAAACTCTCGATTGCAAGTCGTACTGGCTAAAATCCAACCTATTCGCGATTTGCAGGTCATCACCGCCGGGAGTCTGGCCTGGTTCTCCACGACGTAAGCCTCTCTCCCGATATCATGTCGCACGGTTTGATGTCCGGAAACCGTGCTGACCAGCCTATGGCCTGTGATTTACCTCCACAAACAGCATCTCAACAGCGATGATTTCGCGCCTCATCCTCAACCTGCACGATGCCGCGAATAATACGCATCCCGACGCGATCAGTTCCGAACATGAATTAGAATCGATACGATTCCGCCATCCGGAGCGGGGGCGGCGGGGGCGGAGAAGTGGCGTCGGGATCGGAACAACGTCCGAGGGGTATGAATCGATGTACGAATAAAGGGTGTCCAAGTATAGACCGATGTACGATTAAGTCCTGAGGTGTTCAAACGACTTTGTAGACAAGCGCCCTGACATGGGCGCTTATTGACGGCAAGATACTCTTCCGCTTGGAAACAGCATGGGAAATTCAAGGGGAAATTACGAATATCAAGCAGGTCGAAACTAAATATACAGCGCTGCCCCAGAATCGAGCATATAACCTTGGGTCACAGGATAGGCCGACTTCAGACGTACCAGCTTCGGTCTTCAAGTACCTTGGCTGTGAAGGCCCTATTTCCAAGCCTTACCTCCGCAGCAAACCCTTGGATCTCTTCCGTGAACTTGTTCAGATCTTCCTGGAACTTGGCTTCCTGTGTCTGCCACTTGAGTCGATATAGTCTCCCCACCTCGGCCTGTAACTCAGTCTCTTCCATATCTGTCTCGAACATGGGTTCGTTCAATGCACGATGCTGCAGCTCGAACGTGACCTCTGCGAGAAGAGGTAGGTTTTTGATCCACTCCCACAACCGCGATGCTTCGGGGATTGGCGCCTTGACAACGACAAATCGAACACAATTCACGAATCCGGCCATGTTCAATGCTGCCTGGGTCCATTCGCACACCGGCCTCATCGGTTCGCCCTTTTCCAGATCTCCGCCCATCCCTTCAGTTTCCTTGTCACAGATCTGAAGCGACTCGAAGACACAAGAGGGTGCAAAAGGAACGCGCGCAGTACGCCGTGCTTTTGTTGTGGGAACTAGGACCTTTAAATGGAGGGTCAAGTCACTCAATGACTTTCCTTCGAGAGTGGGGTCTTTAAGGCGGTTCATTATCAACTCCATGCCACCGGTGATCTCGAGTTTCCGTTGGTCCACAGACGGTTCCAGCTGGAGCATTTCACAACTTTCAACCAGGGAGAGCAAGGCGTTCGCGGTGTTCGAAGACAGACAGTTGTAGCAGAGTCGCGTCATTGGTACCGACGGACCGATAATTCCGGGAAGCACTGACTGCTCCGGGGGTTTGTATGCGACTCTCCTCACCGATTTATGGCGGCAGAGAAATTCATACAGGACGGCGGGTTCAAGCGTCGAGGTCTCGATGCAGAGGTGCTTGAGGTGCGGTATGTGCAGTTGAGGAAGGATGATACCCAGATCCTGCGCTGAAAACCCAGACGAGGACTCCCTGAGGTGGATTTCTCCTCCCCGTTTGTACTCAGGCCACTGAACAACAATAATTGTGCATGGTTGCAATTGTTGAGGAATTTCTTCTCCTGTCGGAACAAAATCGACGGACGATATCCGCCGAAGACTGACGGCCGACATGTTCCGGAGGTCAGACGTCACGAGCCTTGTCGCGTCCTGTACTTTCGGAAAATATCCGCGGGATGGAGTGGGTGAATGAACGAAAGCATCCGTGTTATCTCCAGTTACCGAAGGGTTATCCTCAACAGTCTTCTGATAGCAAAACAGTTGTCCCCGCTCCGAACAAATGACCCGTCCTTCAGTTTTCATCGCCATAGTGGACATGAGATCCTCAAACGCGGTTACTATGTCTTCCTTCAGAGGGACTTGCCGAGGTGAATACGGCGGTGGGTCGGGGGCGAACGTACGTCCAAATTCCATAAACTCTATATGGAGGTCGTGGATGGTCCCGGCTCGTGCTACGACGTCTTGCAGCAATTTCAGTTCCAGAATGACATCGACCTTCGGAACCTCCTGGCCGTCCCGGATTACCTTGACGTCAACGAACTTGAAGTTGAGTCGATGGATGGGAGGCAGGAAGAGCGACCGCTGCAAGGCAGGAAGGCGTGTGGAATCAATGGTGAAGGTGCACCCATCGAAGTCAGGGACACGGTCGATGAAAAGAGCAAGGCCACAGAGGTCATTAAACATACGACAGAGCACGGCCATGTTAACGAGCGACTCTGGCTCCAAGTAGCTGATGATCTGCAGCCACAGCTCTGGTGGTGATGTCTGAGGACAGGTGGCGGGACGGTACTCGGCACTTGAATTGACCATGGTTGTTATTATAGAGAATTATCAAGCGGTGTGGCCACCAACAAGACTTTTTATACCCGGTTCCACGTGCCAGGTGATGGACGCCACAGTTCGTATGATTGATGTCAATTGGAGTTGGAGCTGTGTTGTTCGACGTTCAACCGTAGATACTATTTCTACACAGGATAAACTGGCCGCCGTTGTTTTTTCCTGGGCTATGATGGGTAGACATACAACTCCACCGTAATCTGCTCTTGGGAATAGAGGGAGAGCCGGAAAGGGATAACAGAGAGCACCATTTGAATCAGCCCGTTTTGCGGTTGAGCGATCTTGACCCTATTGAGTTCGATAGGCCAACGATAGGCTGGCGGCTGAAGCGAAGGCCAGACAGCAGTGGCAGTTAGCCGTGATGGTATCGGCCGCGCAGTGACAAGCGCAAGCACAAGGTGTGTGAGGGCGGTCGTGCTCAGGGGCGAGGATCTTCGGTGGTGCACACCCGACCGAGAGGAGCTTTTGCTGGTCGAGAATGGTGAGAGATAAACCGAGTCGACGAGTTCGAAGTGAGTGATGCCGGCCAGAAGTGCTACGTCCGCGGCGTATATCATGGTGCGTTCGAGGCGCAGAGACTGGAAGACGGAGCGGTCGAGCAAAAATGGTTCGAGGTGCTGTATGCGTCCCGTATCAGACTGCACGAGCCCCAGATGCGGTAGCTTGGATAGCGAGAGGCGATGGGGTGCGTGTGCGGATGTGGTGCAGAACGGGATTTTGCGAGGACGCTTTGGTGGGACCACCGGCACTTGACGTCGAGTGATATGTCTATTGCCTCCCACACTCAGTGCGGAACCGATACCGGAAAGCCTCCAGACAAATGCAGATTTTTCAAAGGCAGAATTTTGAATCGGAGGAGCAGTGCCCACACAGCAGAGACTTGACGATCGTGGTTAATGAAAATCGTAGCCCATAGCGAGGGAGTATTAACACGGAAACCTGTCGCCAGTGTTGATTCACAGAGGCCAGTGTGAGCGAATATTCGTCCAAGCACCGCAGAATCCAGATATGTAGTCGTAAATTCGGCTTAGGACTGCTCCAGGTGGAGAATCCAGCTTCGGAGCTTGGTTGAAGTCAGAAGTGTAGTCCATTTAGTGAATCTTGCGTCTCGAAGCCTGTCGTAAGTACCCCAACGAGAAATCCGTTTCACAGCTCACCAAAGTCAGAAGCAAAGCTAGATTTCGGCATATCGATCAGATCAACTGTCAAGCGCTTTCACCCAGACCACCACCATCTCACAGCGTTTGCCTTTGGTCGCTCAGGGATATCTTCTCCATGCCCTCGCGTCTCATACAATGGACTATGAGTCGCACCCGAAAGACGGCTAGCTCTCCATCGGAGGTGGAATCGGAAGAGCCTCTCTGCTTGACATCCCTACCGAATGAACTCCTCTCAGCCATTCTTGAAGTTATGGACGACAAATCCCTCCATCTCATGGTAGCAGTATCGAAACGATTTTACCATCTTGCCACCAAATCATTGCTTGTGCGATATAACCTCCCGCTTGAAACAGGCTGGGTCACGATAAACTCTTCTCCGGCGCTTTGTGCGCTGCGAATAGCGCTCACACTCTACGACGGCGCTATAGACGGACTGTCATACTCTTCCGTCGGAAAGCCTTCAGCAAAGGATGTCCACCGTCTCGAAATTCTACTGCGCCGTTTCTGCGGCCCCGCGTTGCGCTTGGGCCAGATCTGCCTCGACTTCGATAAAAATCTGATCGAGCGTCCAGTGGGTTGGAAGATGGGAGAACTTGCCCCAAAACTCCTATCTACCATCTGCGGGCATTCCCATGCGGCTGTCGTCGTGGTAGACACCGGGCTGTTCACCTGTACGCCGCACACACTGCGCAGATGGAACCCATACACGCGCGATAGGTACACGAAGATCGACATGCACGACGGCTCGCAGCAATGGGTTCCCTCAATCCGCTCGATCACGTCGCTCGATGTCGCATACCCGGTCTGCATATCACTCTCGCCCGAGCAACCGTGGACGATGGTCATCGTGAATGCGAAAACCATCACTACTCTCCTCCTCTCGATCCGGCTCTCCCCACCGGAGTGGTCAAAGATTCTCGGGGCCCTCACTCTCCCCAGCCTGCACGACATCGGCATATGGGCGGATACCATCACGTCAGAGACAGCGACCTCGTTCCTCAACCGTCACGACATCTTGACGCTCAAATACATGTCCTCTGCGACAATCGCACCACTGCCCGCATGGCGCACCCCACTTACGCTGCCCAATCTGCGCAAGCTCACCGCTCGCGCACACTACGTCGTACACATTCTTCGCAGCCGAACCTCCGCCCCGCTGTTGTTCCCAAAGCTCGAGCACGTCGAGCTATGGGTAGACACCAGCTTTTACGACGCGCTCCGCCTCATCAGCGCTCACCCTCCACTCCGGCGCGTCTCCCTCTGGCAGTTGCGCGACTTCGACATCGCCCAGTGGCCTGTATTCCCTAGCGTCGAAGCCGTGAAACTGTACCAGCTCAACGGCGGCGAGGACCCCGACACGGTTGACCTGGCAGAGCTCATAAGCAGGACCGTGAACCTCCCCGTGCTTCTCGCACACGCGTTCCCTACACTCCGCCGCCTGCACATAATTCACACGTTCCCGAAGGGGAGTTCGAATTCACGGAGACCAAAGGCAGTAGTGCAGAGGCAGGCCATTCGGAAGGCCAAGCAAGAGCTTGTGCGGCGGATAGCGCGCGTGAACCCCGGTGTGGTACAGTATGCAATTGATAAAGAGTTGTTTGAGCCGTGATTCGGAGAGTTTTCTTGCTGCACACTCATATTTTATTGCTTTCTTGCTTTCGTGATCTGATGCCGCTCTGCTTGTATATATTCAATGCATTATTTCATTCCCTGCGCATCCTTCATCCTCGATAAGTTCTATCCCTATCCCTCCCGCGGTTCATGATGTCTGGTCCTTCCCCACTCAGTGCTTCCTCCGGAATCCCCAAAGTCATCCCCGGAAATTCAGTTGCCTGCTCGGTGTGAAATACGTCTTTTAACTGGACGTGGTACATGGTGCACACCTGGTTTAAATTGGATTTCAACGCTTTTCACTCAGGAAATCCGGGTTCGACTCCCGGCGTCCAAATTACATCGTCATATACATGGCCTTTTTACTACATAGCCCCGTACTCATCGTACCGTTCAAACCCCTGGCTTGTGTTGTCTGTTTCCGTCGCTGGGAGAACATTGACCGGAATTTCGACAACCCTGCTACAGGAGGGTCATCATGATTTCGGAGCCTCATTATTCGATCGAGAACAACAGCGTTTGACTCCTGTCGGCCGAAGGGACACTTTGTCTACGACTGAGTATAACGGTGCGTTTTGTCAGTCATCTGAACGATCCTCATTCGACAACCAAGACGTGCGTGCCCATTTCTCCAGGTTTCCAGTGATGGTGACTCGGATCTTCAGTGTCGCTCTGATCTCTTGATATTTAAATTGTGCAGTTTGTTTGGTGTAAATCGGACGTGGTGCGCGACGCATGCCTCGCTTAAATATCGCCAATAACATAAACTTTGCGGGAGGCAAGCCCGGGTTCGACTCCTGGCGTCTGAATGCCCAATGTGTTTGTAAGCCTTTTTTTTTCCTTTTTCTTCATGGCTAGATCTATCTGTGGCGAATTTATTCAATCCAGGTCAACACCTCATTGCCGTGTAATACTACCTACCTACCTACATCCGCTGTCTAAATGTTCAGTCAATCAAGGATTCTAAAAGCGGTTTCGTGCCGTAACTGTTGTTGATGCGCCGGCTGCAATGCGCAGCTCTCCTTCGTCCTTCCCTGTTCTTCCACGTCTCTGCTGTGGTTGTTTCCGGAGCTTCAGCCTACTCAAGTTTCAAGTACGCTTTTACTCGGACTTGGTTTGACTGCTTCTTGACTGCTTCTGACTCGCGCGGCGGGTCGGCTGCCCGTACATAGCTCTCACAACTGCTTTGGTGTGCCATCGACAGATGCTCGTTCATATCGACATCCTAGCATTCCAGGAGTCGACCGTACAAATTTCTTGTTTCAGTTTCTTCTTCTGCGATGCCGCACGCACGCCACTTTCTCCTCCTCCCCCACATAAAATCTCCCCACTGATAATCATCAGATTGCTCTCATTGAATCACGGCCCGCTCATACTAATCACCGCCATTTCGACCTTCGTGGGCAGCAGCGGCATCCACATACTCCCAGCGGTTCTGCGTCGCCCAGCAGCAGACATAGAAGATCAGCAACAAGACAAGCAGAATGTTTCCCGGATCTGTCGGACTGGTTGGACGACCATTCAGTCTCGGCCTTCTTCGAGACTGGGGGGCTTCCTGGGGCTTCCATTAGCCATTTTCAACAGATGCGATAGAGATCGACTCTTATCGGCGGTGGGAGATCACGATACTGTCCTGTCTCAAGACTGTATCACAGCACTTCCTAGTTGACGCCCTACTCCACGGAACTTCGCGATGAACTACCACGCTGACGCGAGCGATTCGAGCTTGTTATGATACACATTGTTCGTTCTAATGCATCATAATGGAGTTTCCTTTCTGACAATTCGATCATAGTGATTTCCGCCATGTACGCGTCCTCGGGGTTTAATCCAAGGTTTGCGGCTCCCATGGGTTTCAAAAATCTGGGAGCTTGAACGGCCACCGCGACGCGATCCATTGCTCTATGGAAGTTCGTCATGTGTGCTCACCGGTTCGGTTCGTCATTAAAATAGACGCAACAAAAAAGGGTTCGACGCCGCCCATCACATACATGGCGTCCCTCAACCCTACTGCCATGCCCGATAACTCTACTCGCACTCCATCTCCCGGTGACGAGAAGCATGCCTCCGCCCCGAACTCCACTCAGGAAAAACCAGAGGAGCCAGAGATCGACCAGGCTGCCATGGCTCGCGACTGGAGGTTCTGGTGTATCATCCTGTCCTTGGCAATCTGCATGTTATTAACGGCAGTCGAATTCGTTCGTTGCATTTGCGGGGCTACAGCGTCATCGCTAATTTCCTTACAGACGGCTGTTGGTACAGCACTCCCCGTCATCGTTCAGGATCTCGGTGGTACCCAGTTCGTTTGGGTTGGATCTGCGTACACGCTCGGTTCAACCGCTCTGATTCCATTCTGCGGCGGACTTGCCCAAGTCAGTTGCATCTGGTGCATCTGTTGTTTATCCCCCGCTCACCCGTTACAGATATTCGGTCGGAGAATCGTAATCCTAATTGCGATAGGGCTATTTTGCATTGGTAGTGCGCTCTGCGGAGCTGCGACAAGCATGGGCATGTTGATCGGTGGAAGGAGTGAGTTGTATTTCATTCAACTGTTCTCGCGTCTAATTAGTTTCAAGCTGTTCAAGGTCTGGGAGCTGGGGCCATCACAGCACTCATCCAAATCGTCATCGCGGATTTGGTCCCTCTCAAAGAACGTGGGTCATTCAACGGTATAATGGCGTTGTAAGTTCCCTCAAACATTCGATTGGATTAGTTACTGAATGTTTTGTAGAGCGTGGGGAATCGGTGGGGGGTCTGGACCAGTAATCGGGGGATCATTAGCGGAGCGCGGCCAATGGCGCTGGCTCTTTTATCTGAACCTGCCCATTTGTGCCCTAGCCGCAACTCTGGTAACCATTTTCCTTCGGTTCAAAACACCACAGGCACCACTTCGAGAGAAGTTGAAGCGTATGGACTGGATGTGGGTTCTTACTTCCCTGCCGACCGTTCACACTCTTATTCTTGCGCAGTGGAAACACGATAATTGTTGCCTCAACTGCATCTATCGTGTTGGCACTCACATGGGCCGGCATACAGTTCCCCTGGTCATCTGCCAAAGTTCTGGTGCCTCTCATTCTTGGGTTTCTCGGACTCGGCGCTTTCTTGGTGTACGAAACACTCGTTGCTGAATTTCCGATTGTGAGTTGGAAACCAAAGGGAACCCTCAGACGCTGAAACTTGACTATAGGTTCCTGTCTCAATATTGGGCAGTCGAACTGCATTCAGCGGTTATGCCCAGAACTTTTTCAATGGCGTCGTTCTATCGGCATTGGCTTGTACGCTGCTTCATGTATTCGAGAACGCCCTCCCTAATTAATCCCCCCACCTCTATAGATTGGATCGCGATTTACTTCCAGGCGTGCAAAGACGCCGGTCCAACGGCATCCGGTGTGGACGCATTCGGCCTTTCCTACTCCATCAGCCCGTCATGTATGATTGCGGGTTTAGTCGTTCAACGCAGCGCGCGATACCGCCAGCCCATGTGGGTGGGCTGGGTGCTGATGATCTTGGGTACCGCGCTCCTTGGAACGCTGGACGAAAACTCTCGCCGCTCCGCTTGCTACGGTTTCCAGGTGCTTGTCGGGGTGGGAATGGGGATCATATATGTAACCGCCTACTTCCCTGTCCTAGCCCCAATCCCCGTATCACAAAGTGCAACCGCCCTTGCGTTCTTCACTTTCCTTCGTAATTTCGCATTGGTTCGTAGGCTACCTACTCCGCCACTCAACGAAGTTAACTCACTGTTCGACAGATTTGGGGTGTCACAATCGGAGGAACCGTCCTGCAGAACGAGCTGACGACGCGCCTTCCTGCCGCCTTCCTCGCGAAGTACCCTGGCGGCACACAGATTGCGTTCGAAGTCATCCCATCGATTCGGGATCTTCCGCAGCCACTGAAAGACGAGGTCCGACAGGCATTCGCAGGATCCCTGCAAGTTTTGTGGAACGTGCTTGCTGGAATCAGTGGGCTTGGTCTACTGGCTAGCCTGTTCATGAAACACCTTCCACTGCACACGTCGACTGATGCGGAATGGGGAAGATCCGATGCCAAACCTAAGGCTCAGCCATCGGTTTGACACTTTTTTTTGGTTCTGTCAAGTCTGTACACTGTACATGCCACTACAAATCAAACTCTACTCTACCCAACTTATATTATGCGAAGTTGTGTTATTGCAAAGAAGTGGATGATTGTGTCTACGCGCGCTTGGATGGTTCGCTGGGTGATGTAACGGTCCCGGATTCGTTTCTGAGTACTTGACTGAGCTTTCTGATGGACAGAGCGCAAATAGAACACGGCGGGGCGAATCTACGAAATCTATCCCAGGTTCAAGACCCAAGGACTCGAAGGTACATTTCGATGCAGATATCAGACCAGGCCACCTAATTTAAAACAAGCCAGTACAGTTCCCGCCAAACCTATCACTAGCAGGGCTTTTCTAAAGCTACCACGAACACGCTGGGTGGTCAATTTTGCGTCCCTGGTGAACCTGCCAGCGAAAAGAATAGTAAATTATCGGGTCAACGAGTTGAAGCTGAAATCTACATTTTGATGTTCGCAATTCGACTATTGATTAATGTGTAGGTGCCCTCGTGGATGGTCTCCTTCTCTAGTCGTAGGATTGGCCCGTTGTCGGGGAGGAGCCATGAACATCCGCTGGTTGTTGTGTCCGGGTCAGTGGTTGCATAGAGAACAGTTTGCGCGATGCGATGAACTGCGACCAGCTCTGTGCCTGTGAGCACAAGTCGTGCTGTTTTTGATAGCAGGGGTGTATCTGGAAGAGGTGGTGAGAGGAGAGCCCTGATTCAGACGATACAAATGAATTGGCCAGACCTGCCCAAACGGGGTCGACACATGCGATCCTGATATCATCGTGTTTTACCAGTGGATAAAGGGAGCGCATCAAGCCTCGGATAGCATACTTCGAGGAGGTGTACATGGGCGTCAGAGGGATTGCCTCCCAAGAAGCTAACACCAAAATAAGTGGCGGACCAGTGGACAAAAACAATTTACCCATCGATCCCATCAGGATTAGAGCTTTCCATTGGCCGGAGCTTGCGCGCGTCCTCCTCAAAAAGTTCAATCCCAGGTGAACGGCTGAGGAAGGAAAGCTCAATTCGGAAGGCAAATATGATTTCTTATTTCAACGCTTACTGTGAAGTACACCAAAGAGATTAACCTCCAGCGTAGACATGTCGGGCGGGAGTGGTTTGCCGTCCTTGTACTTCAGGACACCAGCGCAAGCCATACCACGCTCGGTTAACCCGGCACATGGAATCTGAATTGACAAATCAGTGAGTATACAATGCATCCTTAATGGAAAATCTCACCACGACATCAACGGAACCAAACTGCGAAACAGCGGATTCAAACAATGCAACCTGATCGTCCCAGCGAAGAACGTTGCACTGAACGTGTGTGGCGCTACTGCGGGAGGTCGACGAGGTCATTCACCTCTCTGCGACGGCCCATTGCAAACTGCATACCTTCCCAATGCGCGAATCTCTTCTACCACCTTGTTGGCTGCGTCGCGGTTAATATCTCCGATCACGATCTTGGCGCTGTGGTCGAGAAGCAATGCCTGGGGAATATCTGGGAGGGGGTACATACCCGTATTGGGCGAACAAAAGGGCGGTTTCTCGACCTATGCCATTTGCGCCGCCTGGTTCCGGATTAGCACGATGGGCCGCACAGAGGCCAATCCGTGACTGACCGGTGAGCACAACCACTTTGCCCTCAACTCTTTTTGCATACTTGAGGAGTTGATCTGCGTCGATGGTGGCCATTATGGAGACAGTTTCGCAACGGAGGTTCTTATCGAGGTTACGCTGAAAAGTGCATGGAAGCATTCCGGTTCAATCAGAATGTTGCAAGGATGCCAATTCCCTTCGGGGTGTAGTCAGAAGGTGTCCGAATCTGGTGAAGATCAACTGGCAGTTGCCCAATGTGCTGGGTACCAATACCTCAGTTTGTGGTGCCGCCTGTGGTAGCAAGGATCTCAAAAAGGATCAATATCGGACACTTGCGGACACCAGATTGACACCGGACATAAATCGGACAGCTGGGTGCGGATTGTTGGTTGATCATGCTGTCCGATGAAAAGATTCCGGGGAGTAAGGACAGTTTGGGACCGTTTACGAACCACCAATATGTGGTTTGCTTGGACTTTCAGGCTGGTTTCTGGGGAACGGTTCACTTACAATTTGCAAGGTGGTCCGTGTTATAAAATCGAGTGTTCAATGAACCTACTCTGACGAAGATCTCGGCGACTGGGATATGTCTGTTCTTCTACCTGTCTATCTGTTTTCCCTCTTCATAGGAACCTACATTTCGTACAGAGGCCTGAAGCGCACCTATCGCATATACCGGTCTCCACTACGCTCACTTCCCGGCCCACCATCACTGAGCCTGTTCTACGGAAGTGTCTCGCTGGTACCCGAGGCAGACGCGTATCGGCTCTTTGAGCGTTGGACACAAGAATGGGGTCCTACTTTCAGATATTCTTCATTCTTCAACGCAAGTATTTCTTTCCTACATGCCCAAGCCCACTGAAACGGTCTATGCAGGCCAACAAACTTTACACCGCGGATCTGTCAGCCCTGACCCACGTCCTGTCCTCAGACAGCTATGTGAAATCAAATATTCTCACGCGATTCAGCCCTGCATTTAGTCTTCACATGAGCCAAGGTAGGTGGAAAATTATTGGCGTCGGTGCATTCACAACGAGTCATTTTCTAGGCCTCCTCTTTGTTGAAGGTAGGAATTCTTCGACGTGTTGGTGACATATTGATAGGTTCAACAGGGATCAGACACCGCCAACTTGTAAGATGTAATTCATACTGAGAAGCATAGTCTCACAATCTCTGGACGAACTTTACCAGCGTAAAATCATGGTACGCCTGACTTGCCAGTAATTTTCATTCTTATCCTGTTTTCAGGGTTCCGCCTTCTCGTATCCCCAGATTCGCAAATTCACCGATGTTTTCTTTACGAAGTCCCTCGAGGTGAGTCGCCATCAATTACCATTTGGTGTTGAAATCTTTTGATCATTTCCAGCTACGGGACATCTGGATGTCTGAAATATCACAATCCCTGCGGATGGACGGTAAATCGGAAGTTGACGCTGCTGCGTGGATGAATAGGCTTTCACTTGATACAATTGGTCTCTCAGGTATCGATTACCCCGTTGATAAGATAATCTTTCCCCAACTGATCGCGTGCAATAGGCTTTGATTACGATTTCGACTCACTGCATGCAACAAGCAAAGACTCGCAGCCCAACGAACTACTTCAAGCCGTCCGAGATCTCTTTGCGTTCGACTTCTTTACCTTGGCGTTTATCATACAACTCTTCTTGCCTCTGGCACGGCTTATTGTCAGCTGCTCAATATTTTTTGACCAGACCAGAAACTGAATATGACATGCAGCCCACCAAGCACTCCCAAGATTCTGCAGCGGCTTTCGCCACCATTCGTCGGATTGGCACTGACATGATCGAACAGAAGAAGTCGGTCATGCTCGCCCACGGCAATGGATTCGGAGGAAAGAATTCGCTGGAAGGATCCGATCTGTTGAGTCTACTTGTCAAGCAGAACCTGGCTGCAGATCTACCCCCGGAGGAACGAATGACGGACGATGAAATATTGGCCCGTACGTACTTTCACCATGCAATTAAAAATGCAACAACTGACTACCAGTGGGGCTGCAGAAATGCCCTCGGTTCTGCTTGCTGGTCACGAAGTGAGCGATCCATGTTTATTTGCTCCCAGCGAGCTAATATCTCATCGCTAGACATCAGCGTGCGCTTCCTGCCTTATTTATCTGATTCCTTTAAATTTGTCCTAAGCGATACACACAGTGCTACAGTGACCTGGACCCTGTTTTCTTTAGCTAACAACGTAGCTACACAAGTTAAACTGCGGGCTGAACTTCTCCAGGTCGGTGTGGAGAAACCAACCATGGATGAGCTCATGGCTCTTCCGTATCTGGACGCCGTTATACGGGAGGCACTGCGTCTACATGCACCTGTTGGGTTCACTGAACGCATCGCAACGAAGACAGACTACATTCCTCTCCATACCCCCTACCGTGGATTCAGTGGCATGGATCATGATACTGTCCGGTATGCGGCGGCCATCCTTGTGTTCTTTTTTACTCACCAAACACACCAGAGTCAATAAAGGAGACAAGATTTATATCCCGATCCGTGCGGTCAACAGGTCGCGGGACCTCTGGGGAGCCGATGCGGAAGAGTTTCGGTGAGGGAATCCATCATGCATATTAACCAATGAATTCAACGTCGATTTATCCACAGGCCAGAACGCTGGCTGGAGAACGGTGTTCCCGAAGCAGTGAAGGGAATCCCAGCTGTTTGGAGCAACACCATGTCATTTCTATCTGGACCACACGCCTGTATTGGGTATCGCGTCGCTCTCATCCAGTGCGTTGAGTTACTTCGATCCCGTTCCGACCTGATACGCCTTCAGGATGAAGGCTATGCTGTTTACACTGCTTCGTGATTTTGAGTTTGAGCTGGCGATTTCGCCGGAGGATGTTGGACGGCGGAACAATATAGTGGGGCGACCGTACATTGCCAGTGATCCAGGCTCGGGATCGCGGCTGCCCATGTTGATCCGTTCAATCAAACCCGACGTCTGAGATCCATACATCGTGATGTGATACCATCGTTTTTAAAATGCGTCTATACCAACTAAACTCGCACGTACAGGTCAAGTCACCCAGCAAAACAAAATTGCCTGACCATGTGGCAGGATCGCTGTTATCATCATGTAGTGGGCGGGAGAAATTCTGGATGTGCAATAGCCCAAGCGAGAAATCATCGACCCAGAATTTAGATTGTATTAGTGGTGAATAGCTTCATACTATGAAGCATGTGTTTATTGAAGTGATTCTCCACTGCTCGCCGAGATGCCCGGGCACAATGCGAACCGTGGGAAAGACATAATCCTTCTAATCGAACGAAGCATTGTGGGTCGCGATGTCCGCAATATGCCGATCCTAAGTTCCGCGCCAGACAGAAATACCTGGATGCTTCTAACATTCGCTGTTGACGTTTGAATTGAACGTTCTTCCCGACTGGCGTTGATACTCGTCTAAGGTAGGCTGGAAAGTTTCGCATCAGCCTTCTCAGCCGGCCGCCTCATCAAATGCACATCATGATAGGTGCACTCTCAGGTGGGGCAGACAATTGTGAACTCTGATTGCCTGAGTTCACTACGATATGGCAGCAGGTATCGACGGATGACCGCAGTCACCACACATTTGATGAGTGTGCTAATCGATCTTCACTTTTCCAACGGCTAGCCTGGCCGAGAACTCATTCATTCCGAACGTTTTGTTCATCAAATAGTCCTGTTCGGCGGGTGTGAGTAAAATCCTGAAAATATTAATGGATGAGACGGACAAACGCAGTTCGAGCTAAGAATGTGTCCATGAACCATACCAGGAACGCGTTGTGCCCAGCCCAGACCCACGCCCGCGGTTTCGTCTTCATGGACTCCGCGACGACGATTCGAGCATATATGTCTGTTGGCATCGCACCCCCTGAGGAAACAAAATTAGCTGGAGTATGGGACGAGGCATCGAACTTGCGTTGAGACGCGTTGATCCGTTTTTCTTGGTACAGATCTTCCATTCCTTTGAAGAGAGAGTCGTCTGGGAGTTCTCCCCCACGCGAAATATTGCTCTTAACGCCGCCGGATAGAATCTAAAACGGCTGTCAAGTGGCTGTTTGCGGTCTCAGGACATATCAACTGACATTGAGGACTTTCACGCTGGTGAGAGATATCATGATCAGCCGTGGTGAATAGATACGAACGAGAATCATACTTGAACGGAGCGAATTCTACGCGTGCTGTGTTGCAGAAGGAGTGGAGTGCCGCCTTACTGGTGTTGTACGCAGCGCTAAACGGGACCGGCATAATCCCGCTGATGCTTCCTATATGCACAACCCGCCCATCACCAGCGGCGATGAGGAGGCGCGAAAATTCCTTGACCATAGCCATCGGAGCAAAGAGATTGACCTCAAATATTTCGCGGACGCGGTCCATCTCCATGTCCGTGATTGCAACCGGATATGCTATAACTTGGGGCGTCAGTTTCTTCAAATAGACATCAGTTCAACATCGAGCGTGCCTTGGCCTCTGTTGAGTTCAGCCATGAGTGAAGCAGATTCCTGATGGACGTACGCATTGTTAACCAGAATATCCAGAGTACCGCCGGTTTTAGTGGCGATTTGATCGCGGAGGGTGCGGATTGCGTCTGCGTCTGTAACATCGAGCTTCAGTGTTTCTATTCCCTGCGCAGAGAGCTCCTGCATGGAGTCGAGGCGACGAGCTGTGGCAAAAACATGGAATCCTGAATCGCGGTTGGTAAATTCTGGTTCGGGTGGATACGAGTTAAGAGACCTTTTGCGTGGAATTCGATGGCCAAAGCATGGCCTATACCACCGGCTGAACATCCCGTGATGAGGACGTTCTTTGCGCTCGCCATGTCTTTTTGAAGATGCTATGTGAGCAGTACAAGTAAGAGCTGTTCAGCCACGGTAACCCCGAAAGAAGCCCTACCCCTGTCTCGGCACCACATCGGATCTGCAGGGAACGAAGGGCGTGCGACTTGTGCATCGTGGGTTCTTGGGTTCATTTTTGGAGAGCTGCTAGATCCATGGTGACCGGCGCCACCCACTGATAAACTCGTGATGATAGTTTGTCCTGAGCCTTTCCCTGAGTCGTCCACGGTGCCGGGGTGTGGACGGGTATGCAAGGTGCTCGGAATATCATGATAACGAATCATCAGAATCAAAGGACTTGAACTCGATCGTGTAGTGTCCGTACTCCCGCCGCGATGGCAGTGATTCTAACTAAAGTTTATCTGAGTTTCTCGTTACATGTGGGGATTGACTAGTGATCCGCAAGGACGACCCGGTTCAATTCTGGTTCATCCGAAGCGGTTCATCATCTGGCTGCTGCATGGCCTAATCCTGGACAGTCTTTTCGACGTTTGACACATCGTCTAGATATCTATGTCGCTCTCGACAGCTTGCTCCAGGAACATCGCGACAGCCTGCTCCATAGACATGTTTGTTATCTGCCTGACATATCATGATTCAGAAGATAGAGCGCTCCATCTCGTTTCGATGAATCTGGTTCATTACAATTAGACGATGCAAAATCTCAGCAGCATTTATAAATTCGGTGAGTGGCATTTGGACTCATCCGGTTTCCTGGCATGCCTGCCCCCATATCTGTTGATAAGCTGCTCGGCGCGGGCCTCATTGGATTGGTACTCTCCACGATGTTCACCATTTCACTCGTTCCCAGCGCCTGTTGAACTGAATAAATGATATCTAGCATATACGGGATCACTTGGTTGCAGGTCTTCTCATACTACACCAAGTACAGCAGCCGGGATGGCCTTTTCTTGAGGACCTTTGTACGCTGTTGTCCATTTTTAGTTGTGAATTGCGTTGACGCTATTTAGGTCGGAGGCCTCATGTTGGCTCTGTTACATTTGCACCTTCTGTTTGATTGACACATGCCCAGGGTTCTCGATACCTTCCACGTCGCGCTGTTGGTCATGGTAATGTATCACTATACGGTGACCAATTTCGGCGATTATTCGATGCTGGTACACAACACCTGGTCTGTTTCTGCATCGCGGTCTTGAAAAGGTACTGACCACCTTTTCGTCAGGTCTTTCGTTGTATGTGACGTAGCGACTGCTTGGTGTAAATCTGACAGTATTGGACCTAGTGGCAGGCATTTGTTGGGGTAAGAACAAAGGCTAAGAATCATGTTCAATTCAAACCAACGTCCTTGTGAAATAGGGTGTTCTTGAGGTTTTGGTTGAAATGTAAGCCCGGATCACACCATTAATTCCTCCCGCTCTCATTTCTGCAGGTTCTTCGCGTATCGGTTGTACCACCGTGAGTATTTGCCGGTCAGCTCAATATTGCCTCTCGCTAATATGGCTCAAGTCTCCGGGAGGAAAATCGTATTCCCCATCGTCATAGTAGGTCGCGTCCATCAAGTCAACCATACAGTAGCTCCAATTTGTTTGTGCTCAGGGTATTCTGTGTTTGGCAAAATTGGGTCCGTGTTCCTAGATATCGAGGCTATTTGACGAGATTCAACTATCCACGCAGCTACAACAATCGGTACGTCTTTTGGTTGATTGACTGAACGTAATAACTCAGATGTAATTTATAGGGTTTACAATTGTCGGGTAGAGTCTCCCACACTTTTTCCCGCTTATTGAGTAACTGCTTACTCGTTTACGAACAGCCGCGAAATTACCAGTTTGTCGCTTGCCGGACAGCTTGAGGTCTGCTCAAACTGATTTGACTGTTACTCTATTGCGCTTACGCGATGTTAGAAATGGAGTATCGCCTCTCTGTCCACCGCCATTGGATGCGACACTGTTATCGCCGTCAGCCTCATATACTATCTGCGCAAAGGCAACAGTGGATTCAAGGGGTGAGCCGTGGCTAATGCGGCTTGTATTCGCAAATGATTGACGGGACCAGAACTCATCGGGCGATTAACCTGCTGATCACTTATGCGCTTAATACATGTAAGTTCCTCTAATCGTCTTCAGCATATACTGAGGCTGATTATGTACCACTAATAGGTCTGCTTACCGGGTGCGCCGGTGTCTGAGCCATTGTCTGCGAAGAATGTTAACAAATGAGGATGACAGCGTGTTCAACATTGTATGCATGACGATGGTACATGTCTTTCCATCGCTCCCAGACACTAGCGCTTACGCCGACCCCAGTGGATCAAAGAAAACACGACGATGATCTATGCAACCTTCTATTTCATTCTCGTGCGACGTGCGTCCCTCTCTTCAATATTAACGACTTAGATCATCCGATTATCTTTCAGTCTATTCCTGCTCCTTCATGTCCACGTTAGTCTCATTCATCTGTCCCATGTTGCCCGATGCACATTAAATGATTTCATCTCTAGGTTGAACGGCCGCGAAACCGTGCGCAAGGAGTTGGACGGCCACGGAGTCATTACAATGTCTCAACTCGGCTTCACCCCACCCGACCAAACAAATAACGGGACAATGGGAACACTCAAACTCGGTACAGGACCATCGGACGGATCCACAGTGGGGTGGAATGACAATGAAACCAAACGATAGCGTTGGATCCTATCTGTCCACTGACAACGGCGCCGTGTTGAACACCGTCGACCTTTGGTTGAACGTTATCCCCTCGAACGAGTCGAGTTTTATACACATGTATACGTTGAAGTACTTGTCACAAAGATCTAAACTGGGTCCGGATGTTTAAGCTACGCTGCACTTGCAGTCATCCATTAGTATCTCTCCTGAGAAACTTCGATACCAAACTTTGATTCCGATTCTGATTTTATTCAAAGTCGGATCGGATGTACAGCACACCCCTCTACAGCGTTCAATCGGAGACACCCTGTGGCTTTTGAAGCCTCCAATGCCATTCGCTGATAACGTGCCTCACCTAATTAATGGCGCGCCAACTGCTTAAGCCACATCGGACGTGGAGTAAAACGCACCCTCTCTTGTTATCCGTGGCATACATGAGTTCAATCTCAACCCCCTATGTCCTTGCCTGCCATTGCACTGTGAAAACCGCGCTTGACTCCTGTTTTTCGAATGGAGACGACTAACACCGTCGCAATCTACAGAGTCGAGATGTGTGTTCTCATATAGTATCGCGACTTCGGATTTTATCCCGAGGGCCTTCTGATGCGCATCGGGCAAAGATAATGTTGACAAGGCAAACTGTGGGCACCGAGCGTGTCATTTATGCGGTGGCTTCCAACCGGGTTTGGTTGTAGACGGGTTGTGGCTGGATAGTATTTGTGCAAGAATTTGGTGTTCGCCCACAGACACGATGAAGCCTGACCTCGCCTTAATTACTCACCTGAGGAACGCCATCCGGGGAAACACACGAGATTCGACGTTCGACCATCTGCCTCGATCAATATTTGCGTAGATCATTCATTTTCCGAAAGTTCCGAGTAAGGTCCGAGTAGTCCTTCAATCCCAACTCTGTACATACCTGCCTCGAGTTTTTGAACCCCAAATTCTTCAATTCAACAGCTTTCAATGAATTGCCTTTCATTTCGGAGGACACTCAACTGCGCAGAACTGCGCATCCGATGTTAAGCACTTTTCAAGCGACTTGCGCTGCTTATCAAGTCCTTGGCGACAGCGGTAGCTTTTGATGTACCCCGAATATTGGTTGTCAACCGCGAGGAACTCCATGCGCTGCGTCGCGCATCGTTCGTAAATCACACGCTAAGGTCTTCAGAACATTACTTCATGGCCAAAATTCAAGCGAAATTTTCTTCTACGGGCAGTGGTCACGTCCACCGAGTATATTTACGCGTGTTCCCAAGCCTAGAGTAATGTTTCTCCGGCAAGTGCGAGTTTGCGTCCTAAGGCACGAAAGAACATGCCCTTCGATCAAAGGATTCCTTCCGTGACAATGAATTACGTACAGGCCGCCAAAGACCCCGAAACGACCCGCGCGCGCCGTCGGCTGCGCGTATTGTACACTGCCCCACACTGCCTCGGCCAGACCTGCATCCGCAGCAACAAGTCGTTCCATATTGAATTCCGTCATTCCGACCCTACCTTACCGAGAGTGGCCTTGAGGCAGCGGTTTTCGTCGACAAAATTTCTGATGGACGGTCCTATGGGTGCACACCCGCCTTCAATGCTTCTTATCTCGCACATGGCTGAAAATTCAGCGGTACCAACGCTGCTTCAAAGCGTTGCTTCCAACGTGAATGGCACAATTCTCTCCGCGCAATTCTATCCGACTATCTGCGAACTATCGGGGCTCCAATGACAGCGGGCCTATTTGTCTTGGCCTAAGCGACTGATCGAGTGTGCCTTGGCGAACGCATCTGAAATTCGTTCAAGCTTGTGCAAACCAGATGGAGACATGCTAATTTTACCGCCCACGATAAATAAAAGACCGACCATGTGTCAGGCCACATTCTCTCGCTCTGTTTCTCACCATCGCCCGCCATGGTCCACCTTTTTTTCTCGGTTCTTTCGCTTTTGACGCTGGCCTCTGCTTCCTCTCTGCCTCGGGAATTCACGGTGCGTACAGAGGAAGATTTTTATTTTCGGGCTGGAGCTGACTCGATATACAAAGCAGGAAATTTCTAGGCGCGCAGAGACGGGTGACACGAAATGCGGCGCGGTATGTTTATCGCAAAGCGATGTTGTCTGTGGCTGATTCAATGGATCAGACAATGTGTATCGCTGCAGTGGTCAACGGCTCAACAGTACAATGTCCGTCCTCATTCCGCTTTGAATATTCAATAACTGAAGACGACCTTTAGACAGCCTAACAAGTACTGGTCAGCAAACCCTCGGGTGGATGGGCATGTGCGCGCTGCTTTCGATTGTTTTGTTTTCCTGCTCTGATAATTCTACAGGGGTTTTGGCTCTCAGATGGCCGGCTCACCTATGGTTATCATGTGGGGCAACTCGGACGGCTCCGTCACCCTCTCTCAGCGGTCCGCTCGGGGTGAGGTGATGCCTACGGTGGCTGCCAGTCCCCCGCGGATAGCGTCCTTATCGAACACCCTCAGTACCGTCAGTTTGTTTTTCGGTCGTCGGAATTTTTTCAACTCATGGATGCACACATTTGATAGACTTCAGGAAACGCTGCCTTCGTGTTCACGATACCCGTAGGTTTCGCTTCGTTTATCGTTGAGAGTTGGGGACTGACGCTGTGTTGGATTTAAAGGCCAACACCGACACCCAGCAATCCGTCATCTTCGGTTACGGTACCACAAATCCGGGCTCGGCAGATGAATCCGCAACCCTGCAACAACATTTGGAGTATGGTGTTCTCCAACTGGATTTGACAAAGGCGTTATCGACCTCGTCCACTCCCGGCAACACGACGTCCTCAGCGCCCACAGGCTCCGGTGGTGATATTCCCCTGACGCCTCGTCAACGTATGATCCTCGCGCACGCCATCGTCTCCGTCGTTGGTTTCGCCGTTCTACTCCCCATCGGTGTGCTCCTGGCCCGCTACTTGCGCACATTCACCCCGACGTGGTACACTGGCCATTGGATCGCGCAGTTCGGTCTAGGTTCGTTTATCTCGCATAACCTACGTCACCCCCACTCATTGGTGTAAACCTTGCAGCCGGTCCCATTATCATCGCTGGCTTCGCGCTCGGCTTCAAAGGCGCTGGAAGCACCTCCACGATCTCGACCGACCACAAGGCGAGCCATCCTTTCCTCATTCCCATTTCACAGTCTCACCCACCCGCAGCGAATCGGCGTTGTCATCTTCGCGCTCTACCTCGCACAATGCCTCATCGGCGCGTTAATCCACTTTGTTAAGCCCAAAACCGCTACCCGCCGCCCATTGCAAAACTACTTCCACGCCCTCCTTGGCCTCGCCATCATCGCGCTCTCAATGTACCAGATCCGTACCGGCTTTCGCGAGGAGTGGCCGAGCTTCACGGGGCGAGGACCCGCGCCGAACGGGATTAACACTCTGTGGATCGTGTGGTGTGTCGTACGTGTCTTTTCGTGCGCTGCTTGCTACGCGCGCTAATTATCTGCCTCCTTTACAGCTCCTTCCGGTCCTCTATGGCGCTGGCTTGTTGTTCCTCCGTAAGCAGTACAGACAGGAATCAGCCGCGCGTAAAGGGTGGGGGCACAGGGATGATCGCAGCAGCGACTGAGCGGCCTGCGTGCAGACACATATCAGTATTCGTTACTACTGGACTTTTATTCTTCTTTCCTTTTGCGTATGCCACCGATCCTTGCGTTTGATCATGAACTGTATTACAAGAACTTTTATTCTACCTCATAATGTGCATAAATATTCGCACGCAATTTATGGCCAAAATGGCGCCTCAATGTGCACATCAAGCGGACAAACGCCTTTGAATGTGACTTTGAACCGTTCCTGATCGTAACCGGAAGTGGGCGGGCCGGAAGACGGGGTAGGTAAATAAATGCCAACATCCGAATCACTCCTGTCTCAGACTCTTACTGCCAACTGCTCCAACACTGCTCAGATCTCGACAGGGCTCCTCTTCTTTACTTTTTCTTCATCTCGACTGTTCTCATTCTAAGCGAGAAATATTCTTGATGCTTTCGAAAGCTCCAAGCTCGAGTTCTCAACTTGAAGAGTTCAAATGGTGTGTGCATTTCCAGTGACCACGTCGCCAGGGTTCTGACCGTTGTTGGTCCATAAAATTATTTAGGACCGCTGATGCCAGTCCCCGTCAGCATGAACTGGCCGCTCTCGACAACGAAATTGCTTCACACTACGCTCAAATAGCCCTTCTGAAGGCCAAGCGCAACTCGCTCGCACCGATCTGCAGCCTCCCAAACGAGCTCCTTTGTCGGATCTTCATCATTTACGCCGTTGAATCGGACACCCTCTTCGACTTGAAGTGGACGCAAATCATGTATGTCTGTCATCATTGGCACAACCTCGCGGTGGCAACGCAGCCATTGTGGTCATACATTCAGCTTGGATGGGAGAGGAACGTGTTATCTCGCCTGTACAACCAAGTGGATCGTTCTGGCGCCGCTCCTCTGACTATCAAGATCCATCGGTACGAAGGGCATTATACAGACGAGATTCTACGGAATTCTGGTCGTATACAAGCTCTGGAGGCCAGCGGAGAGGCTAAGCACATTTACGTGTTAATTCACAGCCTCTCTGAAAGTAACTTCCCCCTCCTAACCTCTCTGGATTTCAATTTCAGCTCCGGACGGGAAGAACTTCCCGGAGACTTGGTCCAGGCTCTGCCTGACGAAGTATTTGATGGGAGAATGCCCCAGTTACGGGAATTGGTCCTGCGCTCCGTTGCTCTCCCATGGAGGTCTCTTCGCGGCTTAACCTCGCTATGTCTCACAGAGTGTGGGAACGCTACATCCCTTCCTCACACTTTCGATGTCTTGCTGGCGATGCTCGATGCTTCTCCACGACTGCAGACACTGAGGCTTGAACAGACCATTCCAGCACCCATTCCAGACCAACACTATCCCACCGTGAATCTGCCGGATCTGGTATGGCTTCGTGTGCGCGACGATGTGGCCACCTGCACCACGACGCTGAATCATCTTCGCTTCCCCTCCACGACATCGGTGCACGTTATCCCGTATGGCGTGCACGCCGGCCCCAACGTAGCGGATCTCCTTATTCCACTCCGGAAACACCTTCGCGCACCGGCCGCGCGAGAACCGCGCTTGGTGCATGTCCAGGGCAATATGCGACACCAGAGTTCGCACTTTATGACTTCGTTATTCTGCGATACCGCAGTTCACGACGCCTTTGCGGTACACAAGGCTCACTGCCCCTTCAGCCTCAACTCCCACCCCGCGAACGAAGGCGAGCTGCGTCGGATTATGACGAAGATCCTCAAGGCCATCCCTGTCGAGGCTATCACGCATTTGGATGCAGGGGCGACGATAACGACCGCCTCGTGGAAGGCTGCGCTAAGACTTCTTCCGTCCCTCGACACGGTTTACCTGACGCAGTTCAACAGCTCCGCCATAAGCTTTTGTGCAGCGCTTGACCAGATCGAGCATCAGGACCCTGAACATCACAGCTTCCCCCGAGTCCGGCGCCTTCATATTCGTGTTGTCTCGCTGGCTCCGTGGCGGGCGATTCGGGGAGATCCGGAAGAGCCCGAGGATTATGTCGCCCTGCTTTTCACGCCCCTGCAGGCTTATCTTCGTTCGGCCTTTGAGAACGGGCATGCGCTGCCGGTGTTGGTGTTGGAGGATGAGGATTCCTTGTGTTTGTCGGGCCACGAGCGGGAGTTGGACCAGCTCTTTCCGCTGATTGGAGAGAGTATGGTTCGGAACAATGTGGTGTACGACCCCGCGAAACGGAAAGCGGACCGGGAAGCACGGGAGGTGGAGCGTCGGGCACTGGAGATCGAGTATGGGCTAGTGGAAAGTAATTAACTTGCATATATCATCGGTGCCTCATTACGGGGACTTTGAAAGTTTACTCAAAGAACAATTGCCCAGATACAAGAACGACATGATCCTTCCTTCGGGTCCTACACATCGAGTTTTTCTCCATTTTTTCTTAAGGAAAGGTAGACGGGGGGAGAACTTCTTTCCCACTGGACTGCGACTTTCTGGACACCAAAATTCGAGGTACCTCGATATAAATCAATGTGCTAGGTTGAGGCTCCCTATTCTCTCTCTGCTTAGCCCTGGGGAGGGAGTAAGCAGCTTAATCCAGGTCTACACTTAGATAATGAATCAAACCTGGTGTACGGCGCATACCTCTGAATTATCCATTGGCCCAGGAGGCGATTCAGGAGGAGGAGGGGTTCGACTCCCTTGTTCGAGTAGCGTAGCGCGAGATCGACTTCTTTTTGGCTTAACCCGCATTTGAAGGGAGGACCGATGTTTGTTATCTGAGTATCGCTTCCATTTCATTCGGGCCCAATATTTTCTTTTTTTTTCGTACACGGAAAATGCTGTACCCTGCACAGGTCAACCAGAAACGAGCTCTCGGGTAGATATGATTTCCAACCCAGACACCGTTTTCTACCCTCGCGATACTACATCGTATCATTCAAAACAGCGGAGATATTGAACGGCTTCCCATCCGCAAACAATAGATGCGGCCTCGTTTCCGCGAGTTGTAGGATAGCTTCGGCGAAATAAGACTACAAACACTCATCAGCGATGATTTGACAAATAGCGGAGTAAGACATATCTCACATTAGCCCAAGCACTACCGCGGAAACAGGATCAGTTGGAAACGCGGATATGGGTACTCATCCACTTACAACCACGGCCGCGTGTAGTCTTTCCCATTATGCGTATTGACACCTACAGGATGACGTTAAGGTTTTCGATGAATTATATATTGGGGGCAGGGATAATGGAGCCGTACTTTCGTGCATGAGGCCCAGACCCGTCGTGGTGTTCTTCAAATATTCGAGTGTCAGGAGAATGTCCTGGATTGCATGCGGTCATTCATCCGCCAACCAATAAATGAAGTAAAAACGCATACAGCATCATCCGTGCTGGTTACGACTTCCGTGATCAGACCCATGGGCCTATATCGTGTAAAATACAAGCTCAGAAAGCAATCCTTCACTTAGAGGCAAAAATACAACGCACCAGACATGCCTCTCATCGATGTGCGGACTTGAAACGCCACGAATGACAGGGCCAAAACCTGCCAGCATTATGATTATTATCAAGGGATCTTTCGCGGAGATGGATAATCCAACCAACCATAATAAGGATTGCCTTGTGGCGAGAGCAGCATCTTCCGTGTGTTGGCGTAAATTTCGTTCGTCGCATTGGCGAAGCCGAGGTACGGGATAGATACAAGCGAGGGCACATTTGCGTCTGCAAGACGAACACCAGCGTCAACAATTATTGAACCAGAGCCATTAACTGGACGCACCATCCTGGATTGCTGTTCCGCCGTACCCTGCCTTCCTGCTCAGTATTATATTTTCTGAGGAGTTTAGAGTAGAGGCGCACCGTCCACCTCGTACGCAAACACCTCGCCCCAGTCCTTCGTCAGCACGGTGCCCCACTTCCAAAGCGCCGCCTCAACGGTATTTGCGCGCGCTGAAGCCACAGCACGGAGGTCCGGGCGCAGCTTGGCCTGCTGTAGAAGCGACACAAGACCGCGCAGCTCAACAACGGCCATTGCCTGGTGCGGGATGTTGTAGGGGAACGCCACCACATCGTCTGCATGTTCAAGTCAGAGACATTGTTCCCATACTTCATGCTGACTGGGTGTATATGTACTTACCTGATGGCCGATATGTCGTTCCGATCTAAAATGGATTTACCGCATCAGCGGTGGCGGGAAGGACACATAGAGATGCATACCAGCCCCGTGTCTGCCTTCGGTGGGCCGCGGCCGTCATTCTTCATGTACTGCTGATTCGGACCGCTCTGGAGGGAAATCAACACGGTTAAGATACACCTTTCCAGGCGAAGGAGAATTCGCTTACGATGTTGTAGAATGAGATGACGTTCCCGCTGGGGTCATATGTCGGGACTGCCTGGTCTTCAATCACCTGCAGAACGTTCTCGACTGCAGTGAACCCTAAACAGCCCATATATAAGTAATCTGCGCCTCTCCAAATAAAAATCTGAGCAGACACGCACATCCACCGTTGTCGAACGTGAAGATGGAATCATCATGCGAGAACTCGTAATACCGCCGACTGAGCTGCAGGAAGCTGAGAAGCGAGTCCAGTTCATACTGCCGCAAGGTATGTGGGTCAGCGGGCACGGTGGATGACCTGCAACTACGCACTCCACATGTCCAAACTATTTTAAGATCGTCAGGCGGAGAAACCGCCGCGCCGGTGTCGCCGCTGCCAGTTTGAGGGGGGAGTCCCTGTCTCGAGAATGAGCTCGCGGGTCTGCGAGAGAGAGGTAGAAGCTCACGGATTCGGGGGGAGGTTGGAAGGCGTTGCAATAGGGATATTGCGTGATATATCTGGCTGTACATTTGGTTGGCTTTAGTTTCAATCTTTTGGCCGCGACGTACCTTGGAGATTTATCACCCCGCGAGTTAACTCGCGCAGTGCGGTGTCCTGCCCGACGAGGGGCAGATAAACCTTGAACTGATTGCACGAGTCACGAAGCCATTCCGCCGGGATGTCGCCCGTAACGACAAATGTGAGGTCGTCATTGAACCACTTGATGGTGGTGTCGAGTGTGTTGGGGTATGTGTTTTCGAATAATCTATGTTTGCGGAAATAAGGGAGACGCTGAAGTATGAACAGGTTCGTAGCGCACCGTGCAAGATCTGGATCCTTCATCCGACTGGTAAGATTCGTAACGACTTGCTCGACCGCAGAGCTGTTGAACGTCCGGCATGCAGGCGCTGGGCGCATAAATGGGAGTCCTACCGGCCCTAGGATTTCATTAGTATAAAATCCATTTGAGCGACGACCCGCGAAGAGTTTACCTGAAGATAGGGTTCCTTGCGGACGCGTCGCATAAGTCGCGAAATCCTCGCAGGCTGCCCTCCGCTCGACTTGGGGTAGGATGATTCCCGAAACGGTGAGCACGAAGCACGACGAGACGTAGCCTAGCAGCCTCAGCATTTTTACTGCTGGCGGAAAAGTAGGAAAGAACAGCGTACCCGAGCGAATTCCTAACGGTAGCTTTAACCCGCATGCCGAGAAGCCAGGGTCACGATGGCGGGAATGATTGGCCGGCAGTGCGGTCAGATGCAAGTTGCAGCAGTGCTGGCCAGTGGAGTTCATTGCGAGAAACAAGGGTAACCCCGAGGGAAGTTTTCTGCTCCCATTCGAGCTTCGCCGCGTACACAAGATCTTATCATCTTCACAAGGTCAAAAAAAAAAAAAAAAAAGCCTCCGCCGGAGCCCCCAGGAAGACGATCAGGCCATGAAGCAGTCGCAGTGAGTGCTATCAAGTAGCATTCCCTGAGTTGCTTGCACTGGTGCAGAAAGTGTGTCAAAAATTCTGGCTGTGTCGTGGTGCGACGTGGTGGAGGAAAACGGGAGGAAGCCGATAGTGCCGGGTGATCTTGGAATCAAATCCGGTCTGATCCGACGGCGACACGTTACATCTCCCTTTCCGGAACGCTCATCTTCAGTTTTCTTGTTGCTTCAACACTTTGGCTTTGCATCATCAATGAGTGCAAGGAGGATCCTTCTTGTCTAGTAACGATCCAGTGGCCCGAGTGGAAGGGTCTGGGCCGTCCAAACTTCGCCGGCGAATAAAGAGATACTAAGACCGCATGAAGCTTCCGGAATCTAGGCTTCTCCACTCTAGACTGCTCAGCTTGGGGCTCTAGGATATGTTGGCATTCAGGAATTTTGGCCTTCCTTTACCTACGGCGGCATCCCATCTTAATTGCCTCAATATCTGGATCTCTGTTCGACTACCCATCAAAATGATTTCAACGTGCCGTCACGGAATTTTCGAGGTTGAACTCAGAGTATGTAGGCCAAGGATGCGCTACAAGAGGTTCCTGTCTATTTGGATGTGTGGTCGCACGCGTATCGGACCGTCTCATCGGGACATCAAGGAAGGGTCGAAGAACCCCGAATTTTCCTCCATATATAGACAACCCTCACGTCGTGGCCTACGACTTGGAGCACGAGTGCAGTTAACGTCATTCGAAGGTGGGTTCCTTGGGTATAAAATAAATCCTCCAACCAGGCGGGATTCCGGAACCGCCTCTATCGCTCTTTGAGTCGGGATTATCTCAAATTCGGCATGAACTTGTCGGCCGTCTTCCCGTTTTTCGTGTGGTTAATAGCCTTCACTTCCCTCACTGGGGGACAATCATCCTTAAGAACGTTCAACGACAATCTCCAATTCGATAATTATAGTCTCATTATCAAGGGAAAGCGGGTGTTTCTCCAGTGCGTCTCCTTTTGCTTCAGGTTTGATTAATACAATTCTCATTATTTCCTTACGCAGTTCGGGTGAATTTCACACCTTCCGTCTCCCAGTTCCGTCCCTATGGCCCGACATACTCGATAAAATTCAGGCAGCGGGGCTAAATGGAATCAGCGTCTATTTGCATATGGGGCTGATCAATCCGAGCCCGGAGGTGTTCGACTTCGAGGGATACCGGAGTGTGAGCGTGTTGTATGATGAGGCGAAAGCGAGAGGTATATGGGTTGTGCTCAGGCCCGGTGCGTGCCACCCTTGTGCCCTCTTTTTTTCGCTGACGAGTTTCGACACTTAGGACCTGTGTGTCTTATTTTTACTTCCCTTACAAACTCCCCTCATACACCATTTTTACACACCCAGTACATCAACGCCGAAACAACCGCAGGCGGCCTTCCGCACTGGGTCACATCGCAGGTTAAATCTGAGCTCCGAACTACCGCGCCGGATTGGAAAGCAGCATGGACGCCATACATTCAAGCTATCATCAACCAAACGCGGGATCACCTCGTCTCTAACGGTGGACCGGTCGTCGCTATTCAGGTCGACAACGAATACGACCAAGAGGAGGGCGGGCCGTATTTTGCTGAGCTCGAAGCGCTTTACCGAGATCCAGCGAGTGGGATTGACGTCCCGCTGACGCATAATGATCCTGGGCTGTTAAATGGGTTCATCAATGGCACGGTAGGCAACCTCGTTCGCCCCACTATATTCAAGAGTTCACTGATACTTGCACACAGGGAGCAGGTGAGTCTCTCCCCCTCAACATATCTGGCTTCTTAATCAGCTTTCCTCATTCGCAGTGGATTTGTATGGCATCAATTCGTACCCGCAGGGCTTGGTCGCATCCAACTTGTCGGTGTGGAACCCCGTCGAGAAGAACTATCACAACTACCACACTGCGGCGAACCCATCTCAGCCATGGTATGGTCCAGGTACGTGCCATCCGTTGATTGTTTACTCCTTCAACGATCTCTGATGATGAATCGGACATCAGAAATTCAAAGCGGGGCCTTCGACGGATGGGGCCCTGGGTCGCCGGGGTACGCAGACTGGCGCGCAGTAACGGACGCCGACTTCGTTTCGGTGTTTTACCTGCATTGGTGGGCCGGCAATTCGAAGCTAGTCAACTATTACATGCTGTATGGAGGTACTTCGTGGGGTGCACTTCCGTATCCGTGAGTTACCCTCGACCTTGTCTCTTTTTAGGATTGTAATCTGGGTTTATCACTTCACAGCGGTGTAAGTTGCGGCATTCGTCTGAGGCTGGTTATTCTGATTGTCGCATAGGTGTACACCTCGTACGATTACGGTGCAGCAGTGTGTTTCACTTCGAACTGGTACGCTTTGCTGCCAACTAATGATCGCATAGATCACAGAGGCACGAATCCTCACCAAGAAATACACCGAGTTGAAGCTCCAAGGGATGTTCCTCCGCTACTCCCCGGAGTTTTATAAAACAGATTGGATTGGAACTACCAACACCTCCATCGCAGAGGGAGGGATCTTACCCTCGAACTCACCGACATCGCCTGCCTTTGTGACGTTGTTAAAGAATCTTGACACCAAAGCGGGGTTTTGGATCGTCCGCCAGAACGATTCGACGTCCTTGTATGTGTCGGATCGCCTCAATCCTGCGAATAAGTTTGATTGGTATCCATTCACAGAGCGCTATCGTCGTTCAAGCTGAACGTCACTACTGCCGACGGACTCAAGCTTGAGCTCCCTCTTGTGGCTTCTTCGATCACACTGAATGGACGCGAGTCCAAAATGATCGTGGTAGACTATGCATTTGGCTCCTCCCGCGCCTTGTATTCCACTGCTCAGGTCTTCTTCGCCGGCATCATCGAGGGGCGAGACGTTCTGTTCCTCTACGGAGACTCTCGACAGGATCATGAAGTGGGAATTGAACTGAGTGGAAACCAGGGGTCGCGAGCCAACAACGCGCACGTCAAATTTTCAACCACCACAGCAGTTCCCAATATTACCGTTATCACACTCCGATCAAGCTTCCAGGGTTTTATTCCGCTCTACGAATCCGACACGCAGTTGATTCTGTTCGCGGATAAAAACACTGCGTCGACTTTCTGGTCCCCAACCCTACCTGGGGATTCGGCAGACCCATTCGGCAGCTATTGGTCCATAGGGTCTAACGAATCGGTTCTGGTGGGAGGGCCGTACCTTGTCAGGAGCGCGTCTGCCACTCGTGCTTCGGACGGCACAGTAACGGGACTTGCCCTCACAGGAGATGTGAATGTCACTACTGGCAGCAGGTATCTCCTTACAGTCGTAGCGCCCAGGAGTCTCCGCTCTCTGTCCTGGAATGGGGAACGCGTCTCTTCGACTCCTTCTGGTTCCAGCAGTTCGGGAATTTTCACAGGACGGATCGTCCTCCCACAAGAACCCATTCATGTTCCCGACCTAGAACAGACGAACTGGAAGTTCAAGGACAGTCTTCCGGAAATTCAGAGCGGTTTCGATGACTCGGATTGGGTTTTGGCGAACCATACGACGACAAATATCCCGTGGCCCATGTATTACGGAGATGGGAGGATTTTATATGGGTGTGATTACGGTTTGTGCGTCGCTGCCTTTATTTCATCCGCGTAGATTTCTGAAGGTTTTTCTATCATACAGCTGCGAAAATGTCGTTCTCTGGAGAGGTCATTTCAACGCTACTGGAGCCGAAAAAAGCATGAACCTCTCAGTCAATGGCGGAGCAGGTACTATATTCCACGGTGATTGCTGCCTCTTGAATGATTTTAAATCTATTTGGTAGCATTTGCGGCCAGTGTATGGCTCAACAACAGATTCCTCAAGACTTCTTTCGGAAAGTGGGTATCTACCTCATTGATAAGATTTGTTGAAAGGTGAATTTGGCCAACAGTTCAACAAATAACGCTCGTGTCATCGAGGAGACCGACGAGAAGTTTATATTTCCTCCCGACGCGTTATTGATTGGCAGAGACAATGTCATAACCGTCGTACAAGTGAGTCCATCCCTTACTTATGGTGAGCCTAGCCGATCCATGTACAGGACAACATGGGACTGAACGAAGCTAAACGTGAGCTGCAATATTCTATATACTCGCGTCGGACTAATATAATTGCAGCCATCAACGACGATGCGAAGAGTCCAAGAGGTATCCGGGGATTTCAACTCAACGTTGGAAACTTCACAGACTGGAAGGTGCAAGGCAAAGTCGGTGGATACATCAAGTAAGCTTGTCTGCCCTTTTTTTCTCCTCGACTGAGTCCTCCCTCCAGCTTCCGGGATAAAGTTCGCGGTGTGCTCAACGAAGGCGGCCTTTTCGGCGAGCGTCAAGGCTGGCATCTGCCAAACTTCGACACTTCTTCTTGGCCTTCCCGAAAGCTTTCGGCCGGGCTGCCGTCTCCTGGCGTCGGCATAGGCTTCTTCGTCACGACGTTCAATCTCGCCTTGCCCCAAGGCTATGATATTCCCATGTCACTGACGTTCACCGAACCACTGGGACAGTCTTATCGGGCGTATATCTTTGTGAACGGCTGGATGATGGGCAAGCGGATCGGGAACTTGGGGTATGTCTGTTCGAGAATCATTCCAAAGATGATGCTCATTCGAGCTGTGACAGCCCTCAAGCAAAATTCCCGGTGCACGAAGGTATTCTGGATTATCACGGGAGTAATACCGTGGCGGTTGCTTTGTGGTCGATGACCCCGAATGTCACAATCCGTCCTCAGCTCCACCTGGTCGTCGACGGAACGTTCGCCGGAGGGGTTAATGTGACCACAAACAATCCTGGAGTGTGAACAAGTGAAGGCGTTCTGGTGAGGTGTGGTTGGATATAATGAAAATTCTCCACTTCTATATTACTGTCGCTGATTTCTTCACTTCTGTGGAGTCCGTCCAATTCTGGAAATTTTCTTCAACAGACGGTTGCTACGTAGACCAGCAGCGCGCAATTTGTGTCAATGAAGTTAACCGCCGCGCGGTGGGATCATCAGCGGGGGAAATACGACCACCAGTTGCGGCTGCTCTCAAGTGTGCTGGCGGATGATTAGGCAGGAAGCAAGGTATCCTGAGCCGGCGCAGCGGCAAACCGGCTGGCAGCTGACTTGCGCGGATGCACTCTGAGCAAGGCACAGAAGGTTGATGATCTCAAGATGGACACGAAGACGGGCGCTGACAGACCTGGGTAAGCATAGAACCCAGCCAGATTTAAACCTCGCGGCCCAGAGATTCATCCGTAACGAATTTTCTCATGGATCCGGGACAATCTAGGAACGAACCCAATCCGGATTCTTGATGACAGACACCTTCACAAACGAGCTGAAAAAACCATAAACGAGCTGAAAAAAGTACAATATTATTACACCGCGGGCACGAAATCCAGAGTTTGACCAAATTAAACCGACCATAGTACTGATGATTCATACCAGGCATTTTTAGACTTCCCTCCCCTCCATGACGCCAGAAAATATATACATGAAACGAGTCGCCCAGCGCCAACCGCTCTAACTCGGGGTGGGGTGGGTCGGATGAGGCAATTGAATCTGATCTGCAAGGAAATGCACCCTCCCTGAAGGCGCCCGCCGTCTGAATCCTACTCTGAAGTCGCCCGCCGTTTGTCGTAGTAGTAGTAGTAGTAGAAATCCTCGAAGTAGTCGTCCCCCGGCGCCGGGAGCCCAAGCGAAGTGAAGTGAGGTGAACACAAGCAAGCATGAATCGAATCCAATCGAAAGGGATGCATAAATCGGGCGTCGTCGCCAACTCCAACTCCAATTTTATAAATGGATCCGCAGCGGCATCGACTCCACGCCGGGCTCCTTCTTCGTCGCAAGGTCCTTCTCGAGGTCAGAGCTCGAATCTCCGCCGGAGTTCTTCGCGCGGGGCGTCACCGGATACTGTGCGTCTGTATCTCTGCGGGTGCCGGTGAAATCCGTGTCGTCCTCCGTGCTGTCCAGGGCGTGGGATTGATCTGCGCCTAGGGACGTCGCGCCCGTCGCCCCGCCGCCGGGGCCCGAGACGAAGTGGATCGGGCGCGAGACGCCGCCGCCGGTGACGGTGAGCTCGAGGTGCGTGCGCTCGATGGAGACGAGGAGGACGATCACGATGGGGTAGATTGCCTGTGGGTGGCGTGGTAAGTACTACGAAATTAAATAAGCAGGAAATTGTCGGCGCACCGAGAGCTGCGGGACGATGTTCGCGATAATCTTGTACGCCGTCGTCTCCGTGTCCTGCTCCGTGAGGATAGAGTACAGGAAGGGGACCTGGGAGATCGAGACCATCAGCATGCCACGTCCACAGTAATAAAAAACAGAACACAGTGCGTACCCAGATGAGACAGTATATCGTGCCCGACTCGGTGAGGATGACCAGGATACGCTCGACCTTGGTGCTCTTGTTCTTCGGCAGGTTGAGCTGGGCTTTGATCTGTTGCCGGTACTGCCACACTTTGTAGCCCATCAGGGATGTCGCGATGATGTTGGTGGCGAGCAGCGGGAGGACGAGGATCAGCGCGCGCGGGCCGGTGGGCGTGAATTTGAGGTTGCCGTAAAGCCAGAGCGTCCCGAATGCCATGTCCGTGGTCGCGCCGACTGCCAGACGGATAAGTATAGATCAGGAAGGGACAGGAATTGCAACGCACCGAGACTGCCGACGAGGCAGAGGGTGAGGAGGAGGCGGACTCTGATGTTGTCGTGATAGAGCACCCATGCGCGCCAGACGACGATCGCGTCGCTCATCAAATACTGCGAATGAGTCAGATCTTCCCTATACTAGGCGGGCAAAACAAAACGCACATTGGCCCGGCCGAAGACGTTCAATGACAGGCGAATATTGAGCAGCTTGGTCGTATTGTCCGGCGGATGGGCACCGAGCGAGGTGAGTTTCAGGACGTTGAAGGCGAGCTGCTCGATGACCTGGAGATTCGCGAAAGCGAACATGAGGAATGTCGCGACGATCAGGCCTCTCCGTGCTGGCAACCCCTCCTTGTGTCTGCTATATTAATGACGTCAGCCACACGGATGCAGAGCGGCGGGCGGTGGACGACGCACAAGAGGTTGTACACCGCGATGCCTGCGAGCGTCGAGTACAGGCCTAAGGGATAAATAAAGATAGTGAGAAATCAAAAGAAGAACGCAGATCCTCAAAACCTACCGTGCAACCAAAACTGGACCGCGGTCGTTATGAGCTCGCCCTCCAGCCCGTATATGACGGAGCCAGAGAGGGGACCCGATGCTGGTGGTGGTGCGGACGACATGGGTCGATGATGGGGGAGCTGGGTGGAGGAGGACGCCAGATAAGCAGACGCGTGCTCTGCGTGTGTTATATACAGCTCTTGGGATCATTCTAAAGAAGCTCCAAGCTGTTGCGCTTGATACGGTGATCCTTGCGATGTGGCCGAGCACCGCCCGGAAAAAGTCGGGAACGCCTTAGGGGCCCCCATCGTCGACGCAACGGCGAGTAGATGGTGGTACTGGTCGAAGAGCACAGTCGGGCACGAATATTCGCTTAGCCACCGGCCTGCCCAAACGCCTGAGCTAACGCATTTTGCGGAGAAAGTGTGAAAAAAAAACGCGACAGTGATCGTATGGCTTACCTAACGCTGTCAAACCGTATTACAGATCGCAACTGCCAGGAATCAGGACGCGCGACGTAGATGATTATCACCTTTATCACTCCGTTTAGGTGCCAAGCGGCCCATCTAATAGACAGTTCCGTCGGCGATTTGCCCCGCACCGCCCTCAATTGAAGCCAACTGCCCAGAAAGTTGACGCGATGATGAGGAGCTGGAAAAGGCATCATTGCAGTCGGTTGCGCGTTTCTTTCGCGGGCATCTGCGGTTATCTGAAATAGATAACCTTCGATTGGTGGCGAGAATGATCGCCGTTAGATTGGGCGCTTTGAGGCTGAGGGACAGGATGGACGCTCATTGGGCGCCGCTGAACAAAAATCGCTCAAGCTTTTCTCAGTAATCTCGGCGGTGCGTAAGTATCTCTGCAGTAACCAAATTGGGGCGAATAGCGCTAGTAAGCCTGTAAAAGCTTTTAGATCCCAAATACGCACCTAGCGATATGATTGCACCGCTGAGGAGATCAGAGAACGCGAGATCTTCCACCGGGAAAGGCGGGATCCATGGGCTGATCAAGGGGAAAATGTCGGTTGGCTGTGATTCGAAGCATGTCAACTTCCGAAGAGGTTTAGTAGGCATTGAAAATTCAGTGCCAAATCCAGTTATGGCACAAGAAGGTGAGAGAAGGTGCTCGGGACAAGCTCGGCACTTTTGCAGTGCAAAAAGCCCCGCCAAAGTCACTCAGGACTGATCCCAGCAAGAGATTCAGGCTGTCGGAGAGGAGAATGATTGCGTTTGAGGAATTCAGAGCGTGAGCGCCACCGGATTTAGCCGCAGGGAGGAAATAAGAAAAGGCGGAGACACTGCCACTGATGCCAGCACATCGCATCATCCGCTTATCTAATCTTATCTTGGTCTCATCTCCGTCGGTTTATAAAACCAGGTTGGTTCAAGCGCGAGCACGGTTCACCCGAAATTCCGGCCACGATTGTGCTAATCCAAACTGAAACTGAATACTTTCCGTGCGCAGCTTTCGGCGATGGAATGCGATCCACGATGATGAATGCATTCAGTTGAAACCAAAACATCACAGATCCCGATGCTCGTCTCGGACACAGCCCGACGTAAGTTGCAAAGAATTACTGGGTCCGTATCACTCCACCTACTCTGATTTTAGCTCAGATTCTTCGATCAGAAAAGAAAAGAAAAGACCGACGTCAAGCACACTCTAGTTGTTAATTTCACTGCCCTCTTGATCACAGACTGAAAGAAGTAGATCTAGACGCGTTTTGCAAATCCTCTTTCATCACTCTTGGGCGGAGGGAAACAAATACCGAGTACGTGCTGCACTCTAGCATCCGCTTCCTCGAGCACATTCCTCAGAAACTCTGCCACTGGCAACGGCGGCGGAAAGGATTTCACGATAGAGATTCAGAGACAACGCGGTGACCATCTAACAAGAGAACTCGAACGCGGTGCAGGGCGCACACCCGCTTTAACTGCGCATGCTTTTGTGGAATCAACTGTAGCGGGAGGACCGGGTTCGATTCCCGGCGTTTGAATGTGCGACACTAGATCCATTTTTTTCCTTGCCATGATATACAGCCGAACTTCTGCGCTGGCTCTGCGTCGGAAAACTTTACAGGCATATTTAAATTTGTTGCTCACTATTCAAGAAGCGGACGTGGTGCGCTGCGCACCGGTTTCAACGGTATGCTGGAATGGAAGCTAACTGGGCCGGGCTCGACTCCCGGCCCCTCATTTTTTAAACTGATGGTTTCATCCAATTACTTTATTGTTTATGGAAGGGATGAAACACCGTGATGGTTCATGCGACTGAACGCGATAACATCCTCCGTTTAGTAGGAAGATCATAGCGGACGATATGCATGTGTTCGTCCTGGGCGCCTAATCAGTCTCAAGGTCGTCCACTTGAAGCAAGCGAATTTTTGGATCATTGGACCTGGACAACGTGCAGCTGCCGTTCCCTAGAAATTAATGAACGCATGAAGTTTGGCTGGCGCAAAGAACAAAAAGGACAAAAAGGACAAAAAGAACAATTGAACTTTGACGGCCCGCAATCAGCAAGACACGTGTTGGCGACTATTTAGTGATCAAGTTAGGCGCTGTGGCCACAACGCCTTCTTGTCCTGATCCTCCATGTTACTTTCACTTACCAGCGTGGTGCTTCGGCTCCTTCGTGGACGCCGTTTTGCGTTGCCAAGATATAAACGCCTGCCTCTGGAATTATGGATTTCCATCCTCGAATATGCGGAGGACGATGAGCTCGTCGTCGCAGCCGCTGCATGCTGTGCATTCAACGAGCACTGCTCGGAAATTCTTCTTCTCAGGAACAACATTTCGCGGGATTCTCTCCGGAAGGGAACTCTCTCCATCACACCGTCCCTTCTCCCCGGCCTGCAACGCGCGTTTTTCATCCCTGCCATCCAACAACTCTCGTGTGCGTTTACAGGTCCCCACGTTCTGCGGGATCTCAAGGTGTTGAGGAATATCCTTTCACGGGCACCTGGCGCCACGAATCTCGACCTCTCCTTCCCAGACGCACCCCGTCCTGTCGATGATGATGGGAACTTGGTTGGCGAGGATGCAAGGACTGCCATCGCCGTTGTGATACGCGATATCCTCTACCATTCTGTACGCCGAGGCGATAAACCTCGAGGGCCCGTTTACTTCGTTGGTTCTGGCCTCTACAATAATGGGATTGCAGAGGTATTTGTCGCCAGGCGTGGGAAGGGTGGTGCTGCCAGCGGTAGCCTCTCGCATATGAGCACGTTGCTCTATACGAAATCTGGTAGTCGCAGCCAGCTGCGAGAATGGATCGATGGATTACCTATCCAAACCGTGTGGAGCCTCAAAGTTGTCCCTCTTGCGCTGTCCCGCGGCAATGGCTTGGGCCGGATGATCCTCCTGAATAACGATAAAATCAACCATATGGATTTCCTCAGCGATACGCCCGCGTCCAGCGCGCCTCCCACAGCAAATACATTAAGCACCATCCTTCCTCAGATTACGCTCCCGTCACTGGCGGAGTTGTGCATCAAGACGTCGGGGATTGACCCAGCGATCCTCAGCGACTTCCTCAGTCGCCACAACACTTTGAAGGCGTTGTACTACGAACCAGAGCAGGAATATATACCCCCAGTACTCGTGACTCCTACGGTGAACCTTCCTCACCTGGAGCTACTTTCATCAGCTTCAAAATCGAGCGTCGAGTCAACGGCCCAACGGAATCTCGCCGCTCTTCCGCTGATCGACGGCGTGACATTTTCTCCCATCTGCAATATCGGGATGCGATACGGACGCGAAACGTCGGCTGTCGTCGCGGCCTGGAAAGCGCTACTCCATCGCGTCGCCGAACTCGAGATGGAGACGCGTCTAACCATTGCGTTCACCCATGACGTTACGATTCCTAATTTGGATCCAGTGCCGGTGGACGATGAAGAACGCAACATTGCGAAGACTCTCACCGAGGTTAAACATGTCGAGGTGGAACTGTTGCAACTGTCTGACATGGGCCGGATCCTGCCTTGGCTGGCTATTCTGCCCGCTCTGACGCATGTGACGTTTTGGGAACCGAAGCATACCCTCTACGTGAATCAGGTTTTTGAGAGCCCGGGTTTTCAACAACAAGTGGTTGCGAACTTGAAACCTAACTTTCCGGCGGTGAGAGTTGAATTCAAGATGTTGTCTGTACCCAATGATATGTGACGTTCTATAAATTCGATATTTCAAGCACCTCGAAATATATCATACGGATATTGAACATGTAGCCATTCGCAAGTTATATCGGGCAAAATATAAATGAGCAGTTGGATATTTCGAGTTCATCAAGAGGACGCTGGTTTCCGTAAAATGGAACGATTAGCATGTTAAAATTATCTGCCGAACCGGCACCGATGCCGCCCATCATGATCAAAGTGATCACACGGAAACTCATCATGATGCGCCATCAAGGCGGCTTGACCCGCTTGGATGCGACGACAGAAATTACGTCAACACCGCGCCGTTCCGCGGTAATAAAGATTCAAAGAGTTCCATTTTGGGAACAACAATGAAACACAATAAGTAGCTTCAAGAAGTGCACAAGAAGAAAGATCTAAGGACAAGCTCAGACAACAACGACGGAACTTCGACAGGCACACGTGTTGGGACCTATATATTGATCACCTTTAGGCGCTGTGCCGCACCGCTCTTCTTCTGATCCCCCATGTTGTTCTCGCTCGCTAGTACCCTGATCATCTCTTCCATCCTGTTGTTCTCGGTTGGCCGTCTCCGACTGGCCATCTACTCCATCCGTCGACTACTCTATCCATCTGAATGTCGGAGGCCAGAAAATATCCTACCCTTGGAAATGTGGACTTCCATCCTCGAGAACCTGGATGACAATGACCTCCGGGCCGCAGCCACTGCATGCCGTCTTTTCAACGAGATTGGCTTCACCATTTTCCTCCTCATAAACAACAACTGCTCTACGGAGTCCATCCCGAGTGGAGCTTTGTCTATTCAATCTCCGTTCACTCGGCCCGGAGGTTTACAACGCGCGATTTTCTTCCATACCATCCGACGCCTCTCCTTCACGCTTACGGGGAGCACCATTCTTCGGGATCTCGAAGTGCTCAGGGGCGTCCTTCCTTACGCTTCTGGCGTGACGGATCTGGAACTCTCCTTCCCACAACCCCTCCTCCTCGACCATCGGCACGTGGGTGACGAACGGAATGCCCTCATCGCCGCGTTACGCAGCATCCTCTATCGCTCGACAGCCCAAGTCGATAACGGAGTGGGACCTGTAGGCTTCGTAGGCGGGAGTGTGGGATTTTTCACAGCAATCAAGATAGCGCGGCTCGAGAGAGAATCTGGCATTCGCACTCGTCTGCAGCGATGGATCGCTGGGCTCAGTCTGACCTTCATTCGCACTTTGAAAATCATCCCTCTTCCACCGTCCAGCGCTCACAGATTGGGCCGTATGATTCTCATTAATGACCAGACTTCCAAATGTCTGGAACTGCTCGGCGAGACTCGGGATGGCGTCCTTCCTACAGCCCATGAAGTTAACCTCATGCTTCCTCATCTTGCGCTTCCATCCTTGAAGGAATTACGTATACGGACGCCCGAGATCGATCCCACCCTTCTTATCGACTTCTTCGGTCGTCACAGCGTCGAGAAATTGTCCTACGAGCCGACGCATGCCAGCGGACCCTTACCCTCGGCGTTCATAACTCCACCAGTGGACCTCCCGAACTTAAAAGTTCTCTCGACAGTTTCGGACCCATTCTGCTGGTTATCGTCATTTCGGAGCGTGCCCGCGATTCCGCTGATCAACAGCGTCAAATTCTCTCCCCTATGTCGCATCGAGATCCGATATAACCTCGAAACCTCAGACGTCGTCGATTCATGGAAGGCGACACTTCGCCGCATTGCCGAGCTGGACGCGGAGACGCGTTTAACCATTGTCCTCACACCTGTTCCTTCAATGCACTGGGAATTTCCAGATCGAATGCTGGTGGACGAAGAAGAACGGAGCATTTTGAACACCCTCCGCAACGTCACAGATGTCGAGGTTCAGCCGGTTCATCTCAGGGACGCAAACCGGCTGCTGCCCTGGTTGACTATGCTGCCGGCTCTGACGCGGGTGACTTTTCGACAACCGAGAAATCAGCAATACCCTAGTGTGACCGCTTTTAAGAGCGAAGTTGCTGCTCACGTCTCCAGCGGTGTGGTGGTTGACGTCAAATCAAGTGAATACCGGGACGCTTGACTTGTTGTCATCGCTGCCGATAGTGTACATATCTCAGATGAACTCGCCTGTATTCCGGTGTTATCTTGTTTCTTGGGGTTCCAAAAATTACATGGTTTCAACTAGCTTAAAATTTGATCTGCGAACATTATCATTCACGGAGTGCATGGAATCATCCTCTCTGACCGGTTTTTTATAGAATGTGATCTTCCTAGGCATGAAATAAAGATTGAAGACTGATTTTCACGTAGAAACGATACGCATCTCCCCGAGGTTCGCTTCCAGCAAACGTTCGACCTGGAAGGCAACCTGAACTGCTTCCAGCGCCGCAGAATCTGCACCTGCAGCTTTGAGACGGAGCAAAAGTGCTTCGAACACATGGGCTTTCCAGCTATCGAGCGCCATCTGCGAGGCAAATATGGTTAGCTGGTTTCTAGATTGGCGGATAGACATACATTTCCGACAGTTTTAACGCTCGGTTGAGCGTCGTCCATTCGTATCACGTAGTGTCTGTTCAGGTATGCGAAATGGCGGTTTACAACCTTTGCACCGCGCCAGAAACGGTCCCACTGCTCGTCATAATATTCAAGAAGAGACGTATCATCGGCAGGGGCCCGCTATTCCAGATTTAGGATCATTGACACAACCGGAGAAACACAGACCACTCACGATACATATCTCCTGGGCGTATTCGGTTAGGAAGTGGGATATATGGTTGTAGAGGTCTACGAGCCGAAATGCATCAGATATCGAGTTTCTAATCCCAGAGACGTCACCGACAAGGAGCGTTCTTCAATCTCCCGTCACTTTGACACCAGTCGTAGATGATAGTGTACATGCCCATGTTTTCTTCGAAGTTGCGAGTCTTGCCGTCACGAAGTATTGACGTGACCTCCGATTCTAAGTGAGACTTCCAGAACTGGAGTGCGGCGGTTTTTGGGTCCATGACACTTCAAGGGAAGGAGAGTTGTTGGGGATAGAGCAGGATATATCGGGGATAGAGCAGGATAGTCTCGGGGGGTGGTTGTGGTTGTGGACAACGTTGTGGGTCAACGCCAAGTCGACGCGCGATCCCATGACATGGGCCATCACGATCCATTGATCTGCGTTCGGTTCTGGGAAATCTAAACAGTGAACTGGTCTCTTTCAGTGCGCGCTGAGTACTTTAACAACAGGTGAGGAAACGGAATAGGTTCACAGTCGCGTCTCACATTTTTCCTCTTTCCCCGCTTCTTTTCTCTCTTTCCTGCACCTGTTTGGAATCCAGTAGCAGCATGCACGAGGGCGAGTCGCCGAATTATGCCATGAATTTGGCAGGCCCAGACGTTAGGGCAGTTTCCGAAGTATTTCTCGGGGGGAACTGGAATGTGTTCAGCTCAACATTTACCAACGAGTCGTTATATCCACGAAAGTCACTCAGTCTGCAATTTGAATTCATCCGGCAGGTTCCTAGGCGATCGCAAGAATTCAATATGACATCAGTCGCTTCGTCTGTACAAATTGGGCTTTTCAGTGCGGTGTCCTTGTAGACCTCCACCAATGTGTAGAGTCCAAGTTTCGAGAATTGTTTCAAGAACGCGATTACCTGGTCTCTGGAGGTCCGAGGTTGCGTGCAGCCCGGCTTCAAGAATCATTTTCTGCCGATATTGTCGACCAAATTGAGTTGGGAGCGGTTCTTGAGGCCGGAAGTCAGAGCGAAGAAAGCGATTGCCGTCATAGAGAAGGAATCAGCTAGAGAGAGAGAGATCTCGGAATTAAAATGGGCCGCGGACGCTCGTTACTCGCCCGAGCGATGCGGATGAAAGGGAGAGATCATAGATGAGAGAGAGAGTCACGGTAACGGTAACGGTCACACTCTTTGACACAAACCACCATGCCACTGGCTCTCGACCTTCCGTACGAGCTCACATCCGACATATTTCTGCGCTGTCTTCCCTCGCATCGACGCATCCGACCTGGGCGAAAGCTAGCCCCGCTTCAGCTATCCCAAATCTGCAGCCAGTGGCGCGCCGTTGCACTCGCCACGCCGGAACTCTGGAGCTCAATCTACCTCGAATTCACTCCACAGGTTCCTTACGACGCGATTCCATGGTTATTTAACGAGCGCGAAGCGGGAATGGCCGTAGACTATACCTGCGACCTCGTGGAACTGTGGCTGGCCCGCTCAGCGACTTTCCCTTTGTCCATCACCCTCCTCTGCAGAGGCGAGGGGATACGGCTGCCACCGAAACTGCTCTTGACGATCTCAAAGCACTGCGCTCACTGGGACCGACTCGAGCTCGCTGTCACCCCACCGGACTTGCGAGATTTCAACGAAATTTCCGGTCCCTTCCCCTTGCTGCGTAGTTTGGCCGTCTGCCTGAGAGGCGAGAGATGGGAGCCGGCTCCACGTCTAGGCATCCGTCGATGCTCCGTGAACCTCAAATCCCTCACCTTGTGCGATCAATATCGTCGCCCCCTTTGGCCTATCGACTACGAGGACATCCCATCTTCTGTCGTGGCACTCAAAATTGCCCAACGTCTAGGATCCTGGGACGATCTCTTCCTCCAGTTCCCCCACATCCGACACCTCAGCAGCGCCGGGGAGGAAACTGCCTTCCCTCGCCTGCCTCCGGACCGCGAATATTCGCCCATCGCATCATCCCTTACATCGCTGCAGCTCCCACAGAGGTACATCATACTCTTAGATTGCCTGGACATCCCTCCTCTGGAGGATCTCGACGTCTACGTGAGCAGCCCTGCCATCGCGGACAGACTAACCGCATTCCTCTCGCGATCCGCGCGTCGGCTACGCCAGCTCACCCTCAGGTTCTACGAAGGCGGCGACCACCTCATACCCTGCCTCGTCGCTGCCGCCTCCGTCCATACCCTTCACCTTTGCTTCTACGAAGACGGCGCAACCCGCGAGTCAATTGCCTCACGCTATCAATTCCTACACCGCGCCGACGTCGCTCCCGGCTTGCGCGCGCTCATTATCACCGACCTCCTCCGGGTTGCGGGCACGTACGCGCCGTTTCTTGCGGTCCTGCATGCACGGCCTGCCCTGGAACGCGCTGAGCTGCATATGCGGCCCCATATTGTTGATCGTCAAAGGAACCTGGCGCCACCGGATCGCGAAATTACAGCTCAGTTTGAGACGCTCCTGGCGCGGGGCATCGATGTCTGGGCTACAACGCCCGAATGTGTATGGCCGCTGCCCTCACTGTCTACCTCCGTCGCGCGCGATGACCGGATTCCCAGTTTGGCTATCGGTGCGTTTCTTCGCGACTGAGAGTTTGATTAATTTTAATTGCTCGCTCGGTCATTTAGATGATATCTTTGCGTGGGACAAGACCAGCGCGTGCATTTCGTCATACGCTGACTGACGCTTGCATCGTCTGGTGGTCAATGTTTGACTGCCTCGCGCCTTTGATGGGTGGGTAATATAACCTGTTTCCGATTTCGGGTGACTTGAATCCTCTGTGGCGCAAGACCATTCCGAGGACTCTGGCACGTACGCTGCTCGATACTCTTATCACTCCAAATAAATCTGAGCTCCTGAGCTCGGCAATGCATACAAGGAAACTTCTCGAAGCGAAGTACTTAGTGTGCTCTCGCAAGGCCACCAGAAATCTCTCTGTTTCCACATTTTAAAATGCTCCTTTGGCCACCAACAAACATCGTAACCGCGCCGGCCTCGGGGTTCGTCCCAAGTGTTTATTTTTAAATCATACCGGGCTGCACGTCGGCTTGTCATCGTAAAAGAGTCAGGACCTGACAGGGCACACATTCAAGGCGTGTGAACCGGAAGTGTGGGATGTAAATTCAGCACCCAGCCAATCAGCAACTGGATGATCGCATTAGGTGGTGTGCATCACGTAAGTACACTTCCGTCTTGCTTCCGGTTCGACTTCAAGCTTCGAGCTTAACGCTCCATGAACGACTGTCTGCCCTCGGGAAAAATCTGAACTTCCTCAACTCTATATCTGTTTGTCGTGGACACGGGAGAAGCGAATCGGATTGTAGGATTTCAGAGAATTGGAAGTTGCAGATAACCTAGTCTGACGGTCATGACCTGCTCAAAGGTGTAATGCTATTGACATCCGGGACCTCAGCTTGGCAGGCCCACAGAAGACCCGAGTTCTCGGTACATAATCCAAACACTTGTCCGGCGGTCCTCGATAATTAATCTCTCCCGCCGTTATGGTTCCCCTCCTCCACCCGCTCTTCTGGTTCCTCTCCCTTTCTCGGACCATATCTCTGGTTTCTGCAAGCGAGTTTCATGTATGTACCCAGCGACCAACGTATACCCCAACTTTTGAAAAGAGTCACTGACTGAAGACTGGATTTGACAGACTGTATCATTATCGCCGCGCGATGGGTACAGCGAAAACTACAAATCCCTTGTCATCGCCCACGGAATCCTCTGTGTTATTGGATTCGCCGTGCTCCTTCCTGGAGGCGCAATTCTGGCGCGCTACTTGCGGACGTTCCGCCCCTGGTGGTACACGGGACATTGGGTGGTGCAACTTGGGATCGGTGAGTTTCCTCTATCGACGTGGGGCATGTCGAAACCAATAAGTATGTTCTGACCTTCGAATAAATAGCCGGACCAATCGTTATCATCGGTGTAGTTCTCGGGTTTCTTGCTGCCCACGAATATGGCGAGATTGGGAAGGACGACCACAAGGTACGGCGCCGCCACTCATAGATAGCAGCAATTTTCAACACGAGTTTATTCAATCAAACTAGACATGGGGCGTCGTAATCCTCGCCCTTTACGTCCTCCAATGCGGCCTCGGCGCCATCATCCACTACTTCAAGCCCAAGAACGCACGGCGCCGTCCAGCGCAGAATTACCTCCACGCCGTGCTGGGCCTCGTCATCCTCGCGCTCGGGATGTACCAGATCCGCACGGGCTACGCCGACGAGTGGCCGAAATTGACGCCGTTGGGAAGACTGCCCAATGGTGTAGATGTTCTGTGGATTGTGTGGTGCATTGTGCGTTCTTCCTTTCGTGTTATTTTGATTGAAAAAAATCGACCCGCACTCATCGTAATGTCCAGCTAATTGTGATAGCGTACGCGGCGGGGATGTTGTTCATTCGCAGACAATTCCAGCAGGAAGCTGCTGCGAGGCTGGACAACGGGATCTCTTCAACTCGGATGAGTAGCGCATATAAAATGGAGGACATGGAAGGGCGAGAGCGTCCGTGATTGACTTAAGAACTGGGTGTGCTATGTATTTAAGTATGGTAAATCTAGGGTTTTGGGACGTCAGGTCGAGTGCTCAACGCACTTTCAGGAACATGAGAGATAAATAGCATTCTGAAAGTCTCAAAACACAATTCGAACCAAACTCGTACTCGGCGCCGGACGGAGGATTCAAGAATTGATGCGACAGCACAGCCTTCAAACCATTTCTCCTTCAAACCCCTTCCTCTTCTTTGCCTCTTCTCGCAATGTTCTCGGCATTCGCCTCCAGTTCCCTGTTATCCTCGCGAAACTGCTCATTGAACTGCGCTCTCCCAACCAACATAACCTCGATTCTGAGAGTCCCGTGGGCTGTGGCACGGACGACTCCGACTTGAATTCGCACGCAAGCGCACGGAGCACGTGGCACGGACGAAGTACGCGATCCCACAGACGTACTGGAGACCATGAAGTCATTTTGTTGAGAGGTTCATCAAATTGGACTTGCCAGAACCACACTTTCTCGGATTCATTCGCTCATTTGGTGACACTAGAGACTAGAGTCGAATAACGATTTTATTGCGACATCCAGACTCAGGTGAGTGGCGCCATGGTATTTGGTTATCCTTATCGAGTCTGCGCTGATCCATGCTATGCCGTACTTGTCCTGCACTGATTCTGCGACGATAATCACAGGTTGACCGTACACCACAACCCGGAGAAGATGAAGATGCTCGAGGACAAAAACACTCTTCTGACACTCAGAAGTATCTTGTGGAACTGAATCAACTCTTCCCTGCATTCTACCTTATCCTGCCCTTCTCTTGATTTGCATTCTGTCTTCCTGCGGTCTTTCCCTGTTTCTCGGACCTCCCCGTCCCGTACTGAAATTATTTCCAGCTGATCAACCCCATCCCATCATAATCATGGGTGGCAGTATATGGTCGCCCGCATTGCCGCACGAGGCACGAGATGACTCCCGAGCCGTTTTCTTCACTGCGTTCCCGTCGTGCTTTTTCTTTATCGCGTTGCATTTACGTTGTAAGCGCTGCGACGCTGGTTTCTGACATTACTCATCCACCGTTCATCGCTCTTTACTCGCCCTCGTTCGCATCATGTTTCATTCCTCCCATCTTAACGCGGAACAAATCTTATGCTCACGAACATTCTTTTTCGTCAGAAACCTTTTACACCGGAGCGACGGTGCAATTGACAATGATGATTTGATATTTTCCGTTCTGGGTGAGAGATTGCCTTTTGAGATGCGTCCTGTGTGGTTCCCGCCTACCACAGCGAGCCAGTGCTAAATGATTCCCATGCTGGCCTGTAGATGGCTGAACCAGCAAGCCAGCCTCTGGGACGGAATCCGTCCCAGCTCATTCACCCTCCCTGGCTCCGTGCACTCACAATGGGACGTTTGTTCAACACGCTCTTCCTTAATTTCCTTTCAGCTCGCGACCGCCCGCGTGGATCGGAGACCGTGAAAGCCAGTCCTCACAGTGTGTACATGTGTCTAGTCTAACGCCCTTTATGTTCACGCGGACGCCGCTTATTGATTTCCACAGTGCGCTCACGTCGCACCCGCTTGAATCCTGAAGCTCTACTTCTGTTGTAGGGTATTCCTGCAAAAATAACGTCCGCTGTCGCTCCGAATTCGGACGCGGGGAGTCGAACCCCGTCCTTCCGCAGCGCCACAGTTGAAGATCGAACCAATGGCGGATCTGCGCCGTGCACTGCGTCCGATTGAAAGCCAACACTGTAAGTAACTTGCACCCACCTCAATTTTTGGGATGTTGGGGATGCAGCAACGTTTCGCTTTCCCCAAGCTTGCAGGATGGGAAAGTTCATTCCGCTTCAACTTCAACTTGAAATTTCACCGAGAGGACGTGACTCGTTGTTCTGGATTCAAACCCGCCTTCTCAAAATCAAAGGCGCCACTGCTACCGTTGTCAAGGAGATGATTCGGAATATACGGCTGGCCATTGTCGGCGACGCGGGGTTTTGAACATTCCGAACTTTGTCCTTGTTGTGATGATGGTGGCTATGCTCCCGCCTTTTTCTCTCTCAACCACAACAGATCGTCTCTGAATTCGTCCTACTAGTGCTCTCTGGCGGCAAATTACTGGATTTCGAGAATCTGATGCGTTTCAAAAACTCAACCTGCAAAGAAATCTGGCATGAAACCACCGACGGCGCCTTCAACTGCATGACCGGCCCGACACCAACCGGACACGGATGTGCGGCGTTATGTTTTCACCGCTCGGAGGTATTCAATCGGGCTGTGATTTCTTTGTCGCCAGGCCCCGCCGCCTGGACGTGCGTGCCTGGTACAAATAGGCGGCTTTTATTGTTCTGAATCATTCACTTTCTCCGCCCGCCACCTTTTCCCTTCTTCTTTTCAACTTTTATCTTCGAAGCCGCAATGCCCATCCTATCCCTCCGACGAGACCAGCCCGCGAGCGCGAGCACCAGCGGGGGCCCAAGCACCGGCGGGCCCAGTGTCGGCATCATCCTCGGCGTCACCCTCGCCATCGTCGTCCTCCTAATCGCCTTCTTCACGCTCCGCTGTCTCCGACAACAGAAAGCGCAAAAAGCGCGCCGCAACGCCCGCTTGTTGATATTGAACTCCGGCGCGGCTGGGTCGGGCGCACACGACCCCCTCCTGAAGCACCACCTCCTCTCGTCGTGGCACACGCCTTTGACGCCCCTACCACTCACCGCCACTACGCGCCCCGCCGTGCCGCCTATTACGATCCCGCCTTCTCCCCCGCTCACGAAATCCGCTGCTGTTCTCACTGGCAACGACCACGACCACGCGACGTCGGCCGTCTACTCCGCCTGCATGGACTCCTCCGTCGAATCTGCGAGTGTGTCCATGGCGTCGACGATGTCCGCCGTCACGCGGCGCGGTACAAAGCTGCAGCATGTGTTTGCCTCGCCGGCGCAGGTGTCCGCGTCGTACGCCACGCCCGCGGAGGAGGTGATGGCGGCGTATCGTGCAGTACCGTCGCGCCGCACGTCGTTGTTCAATCCGCTCGGCGCCGTGGCGCCAAAGCGTCGGGATACGATTCCTGTGTCGATGGTGGTGAAGCTTGCGGAATAAAACACGGAGTCTGTAGACGTGCGCGCTTCCTGCCGATGGAACCGCTCCCAATCCTGGACGCTGTCGAATCCCGCACCCCCGCCGCTCGATAGCGCGCTGCGTATGACACCCACCCCCGCACGAAAACCTGCGCCATACACGCGCCGCGGCGTATCTGCCATTCTCCACACATTACTATTCCCCTCCTCGGGAGCGCGCCGTTACCGATGGATGAATGACGTCGATGCAACGCACGAATGTATCCTACTCTATTCTATTTGAATTATCCCGTCGCGGGCCCTTTATCTTACCTTACAACCACCACTTCAGCTATATCGTACCTCACCAACGGTTTATTTATCTTACCAGTCCTAATACTTACCGTTGAACCAATGTACACTACTCATGATCATGCAACTCTCCTGAATTAACGCGAACACGAATACATTGTCGCGAACATGAATACGGACGAGAGGAATTGACACGAACGAGAACGAGAAGCTTCGTACGACTGTGTGATCCAATGAACGATTCTTGAACCACATTGATCTCGTTCTCCTTCCGTCGATGTGGCGTGAGTACTCCCTCACAAAACACTCGTGCTCAGCAGGAGGGACTCAATTTCTCCTCCCGATGATGATGATGATCATTCAAGCTTGTCACTATATACGGGCGGTTAGGCCTACGATAGCGGTACGGACGGTGGTTCCAAGCCTCCCGTGATAACCTAAAAAGAACAAAAAGACACTGGCTTCCTTGATCATGGCCCGAGCCCGAGTCGAACGGGAATCCTGCGAGACATTCGAGCGCATATTTTCATGGAATGCAGGTGCGGACCCCTCCGCCCTCGAGCCGCACTCAATGTCTTTTTCAGTTGAGGACGTGCGAAAGGTTTTACGCTTGATTTGTGCGAGAGCACTGCCACAGTACGGAACTCAATGAAATCGTTTGCTACCAATTTATGAGCGTTGAGGAGGTGAGCCAACGTTATGCACTTTGAAGGACCTTACCAAGCGGTACCGTCAACGTGAACCTCGGTAGTCAACCAGCCTACATGTATTAAACCAAACAAAAAAGCGAGGCGGGATTTACCTATGGTTCGAGCCCGAGTCGAACGGGAATCCTGCGATAAGTGCCATGAACGACCGTATGGGATGAAGGTGCGGACCATTCCGCCCTCGAGCCGTATTGAGGTGGTTTTAGGGTTGGATTCGCGCGAGATGTTTCGCGGGTGGATGCGTGCGAAGACGTCTTTCTTTGGTACTGTAGTCGTTCACTCACATTCAACCATGGCTTCCGGAATCCAATCTGCAGGTTGAAAACATAATCCCCGTGACCGCGCGGAAAAATCAACGCCCAGCAAAGACCGAAGATAATGCATGAAATTACTGTAAAGAAAAAGACAAAGTTTTCGTCGTCGTTCAATGCTATGGCCCGACCCCGAGTCGAACGGTAAACCTGCGAGAAACGCTTGCGACAGGATATGGAATGCAGGTGCGGACCCCTCCGCTCTCGGGCCGTACTGGTTGAGTTTTGAAGTGGGTTCCATGCGAGAAGTTTTGTATCATTTTCGTGAGGTCTTTCGCTCCTTAGTCAATCTGTACGATGGAAGGAGATGAATCAACTTGGAAGGAGTTGAACCAACTTGAACATATAGAAGGGGGAAATATTTGAACGAGAAAATAACGCGATTTTACGGTTCAAATTGCTCCAAATTGAAGCCCAAAGAGATTAAGTGATCTCCTACAAGAAAGAAAAAATCTACAAAGTGGCAGCCTATGGCTCGATCCCGAGTCGAACGGGAATCCTGCCGGAGATTTCCGACACCTTTTCGCCATGAGATGCAGGTGCGGACCGTTCCGCCCTCGAGCCGTATTTGGGTGGTTTTGAGGCTGGGTTCGTTTAAGGGCAGACGACTCATCAACCGAATCTTTTGCTTCGAATTTGAGAGGAGGTGAGCCAAAAACATATGCCTTACGACACAAAATAGGGACATGACTGAACGAGGCGCGACTCGAGTCAATCAATCGGTTCCAAGACGCGATACTCTCCTGTTCCTCCTGCTGGACTCCATTGCAAAGGACGAGGTACTCAATCAAAATCCAATCCTTTTGTTGCGGGAATATCCCTGACGTAGTGCGACACCACTATGATCCCGGAGAGACTGCCTGAACAGTATAGAACATTCTAGACTAGTTATCCAACATGTATATAAGGACTCGTAGTTTAGCACAATTATGATTATCTTCTTTTCTATCCTCGCTTATTTGCTCAATAGGTTATGGGCCCCGAGCCCGCCTAATCAACCCCGACTACTTTCAACCGTTGCGCCCCATCGTAATCTCCATTACATCTGCGTTGTATCCCCATTTGCTTGAGCTTCGCTCGCTTCTGGGATTGATCCGCCTTGCGCTCACACACTCCCACACTCCACATCTTGCGTTGAGTTTTCTCCGCACGCTACTGTACTATTTCAACCAAGTGTTCAGTCACTGGTCACAACTGGGCCCAAATTGAACACTTTTTAAAAATGTCACAGGTTTTGGCCGTTCTGGATCGAGGTTTTTGAGCTTTCCCGTCTCAAAAAGGGAATCTTTCGCTCCGGCTGCGCCGGAATATCACCCGAAAAGGAGATTTGAACACTTGGATTTTGAACACTTGAGGTCACAGGTCACACCCCATGAACACTTGGTTGAAATAGTACAGTATGACCGACAACCACACTTCCGCCTACCGTATCGACCCTCTGAAGGGTGCCGACAACTACAGCTTCTGGAAAACCAAGATGCTTGACATCTTGACAGACTTCTCGCTCGATGATTACGTCGATGAGAATGCCGCTGAACCCAACGATACCGCCCAGAAAGCAGCTTGGAAGAAGGGCGACCGGAAAGCACTGTCGACTATTCGACTACGTGTCATCGACGATGTTCTTGTTTACATCCAGGACGCCACGACTGCCAAAGGCGCATGGCAAACCCTCGAGACCATGTACGCCGCTAAAGGTCCCATCGGCATCGTTCTAGCCCGCCGCAAATTCTATCGCGCCCAGTGCGCCGAGGACGGCGACATCGAGGAGCACATCCGTTTGATGCGCTCGTACCGGTCCGAGCTTATCAGTCTTAAACAGGTAGTCTCGGACACGGACTTCTCCGTCTCTCTCCTGACTTCGCTTCCGGATTCCTGGAATCCTTTCATTTCCTCCCTTCCTGAGGACATCATGGACAATTCCTCCAAAGTTATCTCGCGCATTCTGTCTGAGGTGGCTCGTCTCAATGAGCGCGCCACTCAGTCAACCGCACTTGCTGCCGCCGCCGCCAAATCTAACACTGAATCCAATGCGCACGCAGCCATCGATCGCGCCACCGCCACCTGTTTTCGTTGCGGCAAAACCGGCCATATCGCCCCCGACCATGACAAGCCGGGATTCAATTCCCAGCAGTCACAGCAGCAGTCTAACAATAACTCCCGGCGTGACAACAACCGTGATAATCGTTCGCGCCGCCGGTTTCCGCGCCGCTCAAAGCACTCACGCGCTCATGCCGCTGAGGCATCCGATTCAGATTCCGATTCCGACGACTTCGCATTCGCGGCTGTGACGGAAGCAGGCAAAAAAGCTAAGCTCTCACCTGATGATTGGCTTTTAGATAGCGCCTGTAGCCGTTCCATAGTACGCAATAAAGAAGATTTCACCCAGTATTCAAAGACTGAACATGTCGTCAAAGGATTTGGGGAAGCCGTTGGCATTGGCCGAGGCGTTGTTAGCCTTTCTTACGTTCTTGGACACACTACACGCGCAGGCACTGTTCGGGATGCTATTCATTGCCCTGATGCGCCATTCAACCTCATCTCGCTTGCTCGACTGACTGATGCAGGCTATCGCGCCAAATTCAAGGATGACACAGTCGAAATCCGATCCTCAAATGGCACCATCCTTGCTATGGGCGATAAAATCTCGCACATGTATAGACTTCGTGTTCGCGCGCCTTCACAACAAACCCTCGCGCATTCAGCGCGTTCATGGGATGCTTGGCATCGCACTCTCGGCCACATGAGCCACCGCGCCGTTGAAAAACTCAAACGGTCCGGGATGGTTGATGGTATGGAAGTTGATGAAACTTCTAAACCTCACCAATGTACTCGATGCTTGGAAGGAAAAGCTCATGTCAAATCCTTTCCGAAAGAAGCGCAGCGCGAATACACTGAAATCGGTGACATGGTTTACACAGACCTTTGGGGACCGTCACGCATCCGCGGCATTGGTGGCGAACATTACTTCATTTCATTTACTGATGCCGCCACATCCCATTCCCGACTCAAGTTTCTAAAGAACAAGAAGGGCAAGACTGTCCTCATTGCGATACAAAACTATGTCGCATTCATAGTGACCCAGACTGGCCGCAAACCCCGTTGCTTCCGCTTCGACGGGGGCAAAGAATATGTCAACGACGAAGTTCTTAGCTGGCTTGAGTCACAGGGAATTAATTGGGAAATCACGGCGCCATACTCATCCTCACAGAACGGCGTAGCCGAACGACTAAATCGAACACTTCTGGGCTATGCCCGTTCCATGATTTTCGCCGCAAAGCTTCCACTCTATCTTTGGCCTGAAGCTGTTGCACACGCTTGTTACATCAAGAACCGTTCACCTGTCCGCGCCCTGGAACAACGGAACATTACTCCGCACGAGGCATTTTGGAAGCGCAAACCGAATATAGCCTCATTACAGCCATTCGGAGCGCATCTATGGGTCCTTCATCAGGACACAAAATACCATAAGCTAATGCCTAAGGCACGGCGTTTCCAATTTCTCGGATTTTCCGAGCATACCCGGGCCTTTCGATACTACAATTCCGGCTCTCGATTGGTACAGTCTTCTCGGAATGTTACTTTCGAGGAGCCTTCAAGTCAGGATGACTATGATTTCAAACCTGCTCCGTTCCCTCCTTCGCTTGAGGGGGAGAAAGAGGCTAAGGACAAGCAGCAGGATGGCACTTCACAGAATCAACCAACCACTTCTGCTTATCGCAATCCGCCTCCTGTCATTGATTCGGACTCTGAGGGTGAGCCCTCATCCCCTATTACACCCTTACCCTCGCGATTCAATACTCCTGTGCCTTCTGCACCTTCAACGTCCCATGAGAAGGCCCCTAAAGACATCAGCAGCAAAATCAGCACCGACAACATCATTGAAGGCAAGCGCACTCGCGCACATATAACCACCAGCGATTACGCTTTTCTCACCGAAGCCATTGAGAGCGAACTTGAGAATGACCCTGTGTCACTCAAAGAAGCTCTTGCTAGTCCTGACCAGGATAAATGGCGTGAGGCAATGCAGTCCGAAATCAATCAACTTGAATCCCTCGGCACTTGGACAAAAATGCATCTTCCTCCCGGTAGAAAGGCCATTCCATGCAGATGGGTTTTTCGTCGGAAACGTGACATCCTCCGCCGCATTGCCAAGTGGAAGGCACGTCTTGTAGCCAAAGGATTATTCCAGATCCAAGGCCTGGACTATAATCAAACCTTCGCTCCAACTATTAGGCTGGAAACCTTTCGCTTCCTGCTTGCCCTCGCCACCCGCTATGACCTCAAAATACATGGCATGGACGTCGTAGCTGCATATCTCAACGGCGAACTTGAAGAAGAAGTTTACATGGAACAGCCTGCCGGCTTCAATGACGGTACTGGCCGAGTGTGCAAACTCAACCTTTCTCTTTATGGCCTCAAACAATCTGGCCGTGTTTGGAACCAAAAGCTCAACTCAGCATTTGAGAAGCTGGGTTTCAAGCGCCTCATTGCAGATCAATGTGTTTACGTTAGACGCGACTCACTCGACGCACAGCCAACCATTGTTGCTGTTCATGTCGATGATATGACCCTTTTTGCACCCACCGACTCTGACATTGCCCAGATCAAGGGGGAGCTCTCTCAACTGTTCAATGTCACTGACCTTGGAGAGATCTCTCAAATTTTGGGCATGGAAGTCTCCCGTGATCCCAAAACGCACTCTCTTCGACTCTCGCAACACAACTATTCTCTTAACATCCTCGAACAATTCGGCATGCGAGATTGTAACCCCGTTCACACCCCGATTGATCCCAACGTCCGACTTCAAAAATTGGAACCTGGCGACATTCGTATCGGCGATGATAGTTTCCGAAAGAAGTATCTTTCGGGTCTTGGCAAGCTCATGTACCTAGCTGTGGCCACGCGACCTGATCTCGCTCACCCCGTCGCGTATCTGGCCCAATTCTCACAATCACCAGCCGAAGAGCATATGACCGCGTTGAAGCGTGTCTTTCGCTACCTCAAAGGCACCACTAAACTGGCTCTTCATTACAACCAGTCTGATGACCTCAGTGTCTATTCAGACGCAGATTGGGCTGGAGAAACTTCGGACCGACGCTCCGTATCCGGATACATCACATTATTTGCCGGTGCCGCCGTTTCATGGAGTTCACGCAAACAGTTAACTGTTGCTCTATCTACCATGGAAGCTGAATATATGGCGCTAGCAAATACAACCCGCGAGGTAATTTGGCTTCGCCAATTAGCCTCCGAGCTCGGTCTTGACACTTCTCAACCCACATCAATCAACGTCGATAATCAATCTGCCATTAAATTCGCCGATAACCCAGTTTTCCATGCTCGCTCAAAACACATCGACATTCGTCACCACTTTGTCCGCGAGCGATTGATCTCTAACGAGATCAGGCTGATCCACTGCGCAAGCGAGGATAACTTAGCTGACATACTCACAAAAGCACTTCCGCGGCCTAAGTTCGAATCACTGCGTACCAAAATTTTTGGATCGGTCGTGGCGTCGAGGGGGAGTGTTGCGGGAATATCCCTGACGTAGTGCGACACCACTATGATCCCGGAGAGACTGCCTGAACAGTATAGAACATTCTAGACTAGTTATCCAACATGTATATAAGGACTCGTAGTTTAGCACAATTATGATTATCTTCTTTTCTATCCTCGCTTATTTGCTCAATACCTTTCAGTAAAGAATTGCAGCTCCCAAGCGGCTCCCAGTAATATTTTATTTGACTGTATCAGTGAGTGGTGGCGTATCGTTGACCGGCGGATAACTTATCATTCTGATGAAATAAAATAAGCCTTTCTTAAGTTCTTGGCGCTTCCATCCTATTTGGTACTTAAGTTTTACTTACTTCTTAAGTTATGATTCCCCCTCCAGCCACCCATTTGGCATGCATGTATATACGTATCACCAAACTTAAGTACCTCCAACTCAAGTACCTCCTGCAACTTAAGTCGGGCGCCAAGCTTAAGTTCCAACCAACTTGAGTTGTACAGAACCTTAAGTACCGGCAACTTAAGTTCCACCGGACCGAGTCTTAAGTCGCAACCCCTTAAGTTCCATTTTACATACTACTTGAGTTCCAAACAGTGTATTAAAAATCTTTGTACGCCCTGTGTATCCCCTATTCACAATTAATATATAATATTGGATCAGGATTCAGTCCACACACCATTTCGTCCATCCATTTGAAGACCAAATCCCGCCATCCATCGATCTTGCAGACCAACTCATCGAAACTGGTCGCTGTAACCCAGTCATGATGTGCCCCCGACTCGGCGCTCTTGAAGATCACATCAGTGTTGTGTTCAAGCCGCTGGAACATGGCGGCTTGCATGCGTGCAAACGTTGCCGCGCCATTGATCTGCCCGTTCTGCTCCTCGGCACGATCTGCACGACCCGCCCACACAACACTATCGCGGCGGAACCTCGTGATCACGCGCATGAGTTCTGCATGCTTTCGTTCGTAGTACTCTAACCAGCGGTACATCTCTGCTTCGGCTCGGAACCACTGCACACGGTCACCTAGCATAGTCTCAGTAGACGCAAAAAATAACAGTAGCATGCCACTTACTTTCCTTCTTGTACTCCGCTAGCTTTCCTTCACCCAAAGATTGACCCCTCGTTAAGCTCTCGAGCCATATCCAGCCGTCGGCCTTCTTGGCCTTTTTCCTCCTCCCGCTGGCCTTCGCTCGCGGCTTAGACGGCGACATGCCCAAGTCGCTGTCCTCGGCCTCAGATGAGGATGACACCGACTCCATGATTGCATCGTCAGGGACGATGTCTTTCAGGCGTTTTGGTTGGCGCGGAGACCTTGTCCAACCTGTCGATATAAATGTCAGTCCCAGTGACAAGCTCTTCAATGAGCATGCTTACCTGAGCGTTTCCGCGCCTGTGTACCCGCCAACAGCTTGGGCTCATCATCATCTTCCCCGTCTGTGTTAACTGGGGCCAGCGTCGATGCCACTGCTGCCCGAGAGATTGTTACCCCACTCTGGAGGTACCATGCCGTCCCATCGAATAACCGCGAGTCCCCCGTCGCGCGATGTAAGTGTGTTTCCTTGCGGCGGGTGTCCCGGTGGGTTAGAAAAGGATATGGCTCGGTGTCATCCTTTGCCATGGTGCTAAGATGAATCAAAGCCGCTCGCGCCCTGTTGTACATATCGATTTCGAACGTCTTCATCAGCTCGGCGTTTTGAAGGTTTCGCTGTGAACGTGTTTTCCCCGCTTGTCCCCGGTAATCGAGCTCGCGAGCTTTATTCACAGACGACAGCGCCAAGCAAGCGGCTCGGACAGCGAGGATACCACTGTTAGCCTCACCACGCCGCAACTTGATCTCTGTCTCCCGCAGTTCGGTGTCCGTGGCATCACCACCCGTCGCAGCCCGCTGTCCGTGCTTCATACGATACGACGGCAGCTGGATCGCCGTGAGTTCTGGCTCGTCTACGTCCAGCCCGCTGAGTGTCAGTCGCGGGTATACCACCCGCTGACGCTCCCTGAATTTCTTCAGATCCAAGTTCAGAGTGTCGCGCAGTTTACTGATGGTCGCCCAGGTGTCTTCCAAGGGATGCTCCTGGTGGCTTTTGAGAAGGGCGATTATAAGGACTCTGCATTGAGTATTAGAACATCATCGCACATGTATAACAGATACTCACTGCTGACGCTCGATGCGGATTCCCTCATGAATCCATTGTGCCACCGATGTCGTTGGCTCGGCCCCGGCTGCGCGTGCTGCTTTCTCTTGCTCTTCAGCGACAAGAGATGCGAGCATACTCTCGATGGTAAGCACTGAAATTTTGTTAGCACAAATTCTCGTCCCATTTTAATGAATAGTACCTTTTGTCGACTCATGCTGATAGACACTTTGAATTTTACCACTGGATGACACTGTTGTTGTTCGGGATAGTCTCGACCAACCCGCTACTTCATCCGCATGCTGTCTACTGAGATCCTCCACAACAGCCATGTGAAGCTCAAACAGACGAAGTGCATCTCGTCGCTCGTCAGCCAGAAGCTCCGCTGTGAGATATATACATCTGATCGTTAGAACAGTCACAGCAACGACCATTAATGCTTACCTTGTCGCAGTACCTTCCAGGTATTCCACGCATCCATAACAAAATTGATGATGTCGTGCCGCGCCGCGCCCGTCATTTGGCGCGTTGAAGATCCCAGGGGGTTAAGAAACGCCCAAAGCATCTCTGCTGTCTCCCCGTGGAAGTGTCCCCTGCACGCAAAATACACTGCTTGCCAGATACTCTGGCACGACATTCCGTGTCCGTTGATGTGATCCGCCGGAATTTGTCCTTCCGCCTCCGCGAGAATAGTGTGTAGCCACTCGTCGTCGGGGAAAAGTTCGATAGCCCGCTTGATAATTTTCACCACGAACGAACAGTAGCTATCGTAACTGAAGACCGTTGGTGTGGTTGTTTCAGGTTCAGGGCCATGAGGCGGCGAGTTCATGCGCTTCAGATGCTCGCGTTGTGCAAGTGTCCCCAGTGCGAAACTGTTCTCAGTATAAGTCCTTAACCTCACCGACTAGAGATTAAATTGAAAGACTCACGCTTCGCCTTTGAGCATGTCGACGAACGACCCTGCAACCGTATGATCACAGGCACAGGCAACCACGCCGCTAATGGCAGTGTTCCCGTACTTCACTTGTCCTTGGTGGCGAATCGACCCTATGTGCGCCTTACAAGGTACTTCCTTTGGGAGCTCACTTTCAGCGACAGGCAGTATCGATGCAACAGACTGGACTTACCTTGTCCTCCTCCGATACTACGTGCGCCTTCGCCAGCTTTCGAAATTCTGCTTCTGCCGGAAAATACATCTGGCCATCCGTCAGGGCTACATCGCTCCCGTCATCGCGCTTGAAGAACAAGTTCGCCTTGAAGTTGCCGTCTAGCGTCAAATGCATAGAGATGAGATGCCTATAATCCCATTAGCGCGTCGCCCAAGAACAGATATCCTGCTTACCGAAGGTGCTTTGGTACGTTCACCCGTAAGGGCATATTCACGCCTCTTTCTGGACAACCTCCGCATATCATCCCCAGATACCCGAGTGGGCGATTGGGGTATGGGCGGTCAACTTCGCCAGGGATAGGGTCGTCGCCCCCGTGTGCGAACCCGCGCCGCATTACAATGTCGAGTTTCTCGTAATACCGCGTAATGGCGAGAAAGTTGGCATAGATGTCCTATAAGGTAGATAAGTACGTATGCTCGTGTCGACTGAATGTAGTTGTAACTCACCGGCACCGAACCTGAAAAGAAAGGATCTGTGATCCGTTGCAGAACGTGTACAAAGTTGTACGCAGAGCCCTTGCCCTGGCTGCGTTCCTGGCGATAGTACTCCAGCAGGTTCAATGTGTAACCTGTCTTGGGTTCCTTCACGCTCCCCGGGAATATACCCGCACGTAGAAGTTGTTGGAATTCAGGAGCACCACGCTTCCCATCCGCACTCACACAGCGGCAGAATGAAATGGAGGTAGCATGAATGCCATTTGTCTCCACCAACGTGAAACTCCGTCCTGCATCTGCATCAGGACACCGCTCGCCATAGTGCCCCAGTGGGACAACGACATTCTTCATCACACGAGAGATGTCGTGCTTCTCGAAGAATCGGCCCGGCGCATTCCAAACGAGGGCCCAATGTGTAGGCATCGTCCGATGTTTGACCAGCCAGCATTGAGGACACAGCAATGGTGCTTGCACGCAGTCCAAACAGCCAACTTTGCGCACATAGTTCTGCTTGCCACAGGAGCAGGGGGTGAGGAGGAGGCTGTCCTGGTGACGTGCAAGCAGCGTCTGCAGGAATATGTCTTCCTGTTCTTTCAGTTCGTCCAAATGAGCAACATTCTTCAAATAAAATTAGTTCTGAGACAAAAAAAAGTTGTGAATCATAAGACATACTTGTCGTTTCTTCTTGCCATTTTCATTGCACGGTGTCGTGCTCTCGTAAGATGGGATCGCTCCCGGTGCCTCTTCAGCACCAAGAGTTGTGTCGGGAAATGGGAGAGGTACATCATCCGGCGCGGTGTCGAATACTAATTTAGGTGGCACACGGGAGGACGCGTTTGCAACGTAGCGCTCTTCGCGTTTCGGGGGAGTGGCTGGAATGTCTGTCGGCGGGTCAGCAACTGCATTGGGCACCGGTGGCAACGCCTTACTTGAATGGTATGTAATTGTGTACGATGGCAAACTGCTGGCGAGTAGGCTCGTGCTAGGATTCTGCCGCTTCTCGTTTTTCTTCAAAACACGTTTCATGCCGGGAGCGAGCAAAACAGTCTGCGGTGTACAGGTCGGTTTCTGAGTTTGAGGGAGAGCAGGGAGAATTACCGAGAAAACCAATTGGATTTGATGTGGCCACAAACGTGTATGGGTCCACGCTTTGTTGAATAATCCAAACCTAGTATTCGCAGACGAGAATCAAACAAACAAAGTGTATCTACAGTGCTCATATGAAAAACGAAGTGGGTTCAAAAAAAATGTACATTTTTATACGAGTTGGAAGCGTTCGAAAAATGTGAGTGTCAAAGTGTCAACAACAGGGTTTAACAAGAATCAGGAGTTGTACAATATTGAAAATGAAGTATATTTGAAAAGAAAATGGGTGTCCACCGTGTGTCGAAATAAAATTGGATGTCCGGCGGTGTCGTCCCCTAGTTGCTGGCAAGGAATATGGCCGACATGAAGTCGAGCCCGAACGAACTTGGCTGACGTGAAGTCGAGCCCAAACGTGGCTGACGTGCAGTCGAGCCGTGGCGAACCCTCCCTACTCGCATATGCGTCCGTACGCATCGTGTTGTGGCCGGAGGTGAGGGACGGGCGGGCGCGCGCGGTGATGGGATGTGAGTCGGAAGGAAAGAAAGCTGAGTCACGCTGTGACATAGTGCAAAGCTGATCACTATTCGGATTCGGCAGAGGGCGCTTGTCCAGCAGCAGGCGCTTATTCTTATTTTGGTCCCGCCTGGGCCCGGCCCGGCTTCGTCCCGGTGCACAAAATAATAATAATTGAAAGACAGACATTTATTTGGGCCGCGACAGAGCATAGGTAGTATGACATGGTTGTATATTACAGTATGTAGTTACAATATGTGTATGGGTAGATTTCGACAGCAAATTGGCCCCAGCGCAGGACGGCGCTTATTTCGGCAATCATTGCTCATTTAAGCGCGCATATCAAATTTCCATCTCGACGTCCTCGGTTGTGAGCTCATGGTCGAGGCGGAGCGGGATGACAGCAGCGCGACCGTAATACTCCCAGAATGATTGTGTGTAGTATCGACAGACCGCTTTCTCGAGAGCTTGCATGTCCGCCGGGGATTGGTACAGGTGTGCAGTGCTGGAGTTGATGATTGTTGGACGAGGCGAGCGAGTGGTCCAATCCATCATGAGTTTGGTCAGCCTCAGCACATAATGAACACGCTCGTCAAGCTCCATCGCTGCCAATCCACGCTTGCTCATTTCCAATGGAACTTGGAGCATTACGTGGCCGGCGACACAATTCAAAACCTCCTCCCGCCGATCCTTCCCCGACGCACGTTTATCGAGTGAGCACAACTCAAAACGAAAATTGATTTCCGCTACTTTCCAGACAATCTCCCGAGTTTGCGCCAGCGTGAAGTGAGGCAGAGAGTCGAGGGGGATGGGAAAGCCCTCAACGCTGGAGACTCCTGACACATCCAATGCCGGTTGTATACAATCTTGGAGCTTGCCGCTCCGCCTGCCCGTTTTAGAGTTAGGGTTCCCGCGCTCCTTGAGGAGACCCTCCAAAATGTCTCGCCATTCCTGTGCACTCAGGAGCTGTGTGTACCCCGGGTTGCTCAACATGTAGAAGAACCCATCGGAAAGAAGGTTCCAGTGGTGCAGGAATTTCCGGCGTCGCTCGGGAGTTGAGTTTACCAAGAGCGCAGGCTCGGGCAGAACGTATTGCCTGTCGGCGGGATCGGATGTGAACGGGAGGACAGATTGATCCACCTGCGCCAACGCTTCGGCCCAGGCAGCGATGGGTAGCGGCATCTCTGGAATCGACAATAAAATGAACTTATCGCGCGCAGTTTGTGTGGGACCGGTGGATGCAGATTTTGATTTGGGCGCTTTCTTTGCAGACTTTGGTGGATCTGGAGCGCGAGGTAGGACATCAGTAGTTGATCACAACGGGAAAATAAACACCGTACATGGTTTATAACGTCTATCCTGAGCTTTTGGCTGCGAAACTGAAAGCGAGCTGCTTCCGGCAGAAGGGGTGGTGTGAATAACATTGGACGCGGAGCTGGAGCTGGAGTGAAAAGCAACAGCGCTCGGGGTAGTCTCTGACCTGGAGCTGCTGGCAACAGCGGTAGAAGGCTTCATAGTTGAAGTAAGGGGAGCCACAGAGCTGCTGTTATCCGGGATTTCGAAAGGATCACGATACCATGCCGTCTGAAGATGCTGGCGATGGATTGCCGCAATTTTTTCCGCGGTGCTGTTCCCACTGTATAGAACTCTGGGTACACCGTCGCCGGTTGCTTGGGAGTGAATCTCCATCGGTTGCTTGATGGGGACCACAGCCAAGATATTTTCGGCATCGAAAACATAGGAAGGCCGCAGAAACCAGAATGGGAGGCGCGCCGCCCACATTTGCTGGGCAACTACGGGAGATGCGGTGAAGGCGCCGACACCGGGTGGAATATCGACTTCCTCTGGAGGGCTGGTGAGGTTATTCTCCATGCGGGGTTTGTAGACGGCCGTATAGTGGTAAAGCGCGTCTAATTCCAGGACTGCACGTTGGAACAAGGTAATCATAAAGACCATCCTGTCGTAGGTAGTTGGGAGGGTTCGCAGCTGCTCGGACCAGATACGGATCGTTTGGAGAAGCGGGCCGAAAAGAGGGGAACTAGTAGATGTGCTGTCCAAATCCTTTACCTGAGGGCGATAATGTCAATGGGATTAATTTCGCAGTGATTTGAGAGGAATACCTGAGTGATGAGGTCTTCAACGGGGTTAAGAAGCGCAATGAGCTTGGAGTATCTGAGTCGTCCCAACCCTCGTGTCACCGCACTCCCGACGACGAAATCTGCGTGCGAGGCATTGAGGTAAGATCGCGGCGCACGCCCTTCTTGGCGATGGCGGCGAAATGGCAGTAACACTCAGTGAATTGTTGCGGCCATAGCGTCGGGTCGTCGGTCCCATACCGCATGTCGGACCGGAGGTACAGTTTATGGGGAAGCTGAAGGGATGGAACAGCAGGTATATAGTCGGTGTTCGTGGTAACAAAGTAAGTTTCAGCGCCCAGTTGCACCATAGCCGCGACCTCGCCATCAAAGGGCCCGAGGGGACTGTTCATGTTGCGATTTCGCAACAAGTCGATATCCATAGCGGCCACAAATGATCTGACGTGAAGTCGAGATCCCAGGATCCAACGTGTAGTTAGGATCCAAATGACCCGACCTGAAGTCTGGGTCCCGTGTATCTGGTTTGGTTGGTTGTGGATGAGTGGGAAGAGGAAGGAGGGATGCTTAGTGATCACAAGCAAAACGGACTTAGACGCAAAATCGGATATGCGGCTGTGCTGATGGCGGCTGTGCTGCTTGCATAATCCTTCCTCCTCTCCACCACCCAGATACGCGCGCACCTAGGCGAGACTGCACAACCGGTCCGAGGAACTGTTCGAGAGGTCTGGGAACTGGGGCGGGCTCGACTACATGTCAGCCCTTTTCTGGCTCGACTTCATGTCAGCCGCTTATGGGCTCAGATCTGGGGCTCGACTTCATGTCAGCCAACTTTTGGGCTCGACTTCATGTCAGCCAGTTTTTTATAGGTTCAACTGGCATCCAACTACAAATCAAACGGGCACTCCTACTTATAATCAAACAGGCACTCTTGCTATGAAGTCTTTTTTTTTCCTGTCAAACGGCCAATCTACATACTTTGTCACTGTATCTCTGAAATCTACTTGTGAAAACTCAGACGGGCCCCATGCTAAGGCGTGAACAAACACTGGGAGGATCTCTGGCATGAACACTGCGATATGGTGCTTATTCCTGCAAAAATATCGGCCGTTTCATCAAGTTTTCGTGTAAGTTTTTTCAATTCGTGTGTTCCTTCAAATCGTGCATTGTCCTTCATGTAAGTTTCTTTAATTTCATTCCTCGTCTCATTCGTGTATAAGGATGTCTAAATATGTATATAAGGCATGTATGCGTTCAAACGGTCAAGTCAATGACCTCAGAAACAATCTCCACCTCGTCGTCGGAGTCAACATTCGACAACTTTTGCTTCTTGCATGGGCGCCGGAGCTCCACCACCTCGGCACCATCATCCGAGTCGACAACATCGGAGATGTCAATAATGCCTAAGAATTTCCTCTTCTTGGATGCGACGCCACGAGCAGCAACAGGAATGGGGGTGGGAGAGCGGCCTCTGGTGGGGCTGTGGAGGAGAGACGTGGGTGGAGGGGTCAAGAGATTGACCTGGATGCGAGGTGATTGGGTCGGGCGAGCACCGCCGACAGGAGAGGTGGGAGGAGGGGATGGGAGCATGGCACGACGTCTGTGCACAGGCGTTCTCGGAATTTGGGGTGCGGGCTCAGCTGCGACACGCACTCTCTGAAGCCCAGGTAGCAGCTGTAAAGCCCATTCAGGACGACCGGGTCTGCGGCGAGATATGGCACGATCCAATCATGCCGTGCTTGCTCGGCTGCCTGTAGTGTTTGCAGGGCCTGCGGGTCACGGACACGATAGACGTTACCCTGCTTCATGAAGTACACGTCGTAGGCTCGGCGGTAGGCGAGGAGAGCTTGACGAGCAACGGCTTCCGGAGCGGGCGTCTCTCGGCAGACCAGACGATCGTTGGATACCTGGATAGTGTGAGTGAGGACTCTCGACCATGCATGTGGAGAATACACACATAGTGAGTCTGGATTTTCCCCAGCACGTTGAACGTAGATGCTGACCCAGTCACGACGCGCAGTCCTGTAAGCCGCTCAAATATGGCTACAAGCTCTTCGATGGAGAATAGTTCGAGCGCCTTGCGGAGAAGGGCCTGGTGGCGGAGATTGGTCTTGTAGTGAGGTCGATTCACCGGGCCAAACAGACGCCGGAGTTCTTGAATAGATGTCATGGTGGATTAAAGGGATTAAAGGTATGGGGGCGGGTTCAGTCTAACTCAAAAAGAGCGGCTTATATATTGTTTTCAGCTCCGCCATGCCACTGTACTCAAGTGCGCACAACTGAAGCTCCACACACTCAAGATTGTCCATTTCTGGAAACTCAAGATCTGCGCGCTTTGATTTTCGCATTGTTCTTGTGGCGGCGCTTTGCCACACTCAGTGCGTTGACCATTTCTGGGTGGTGTGGCCCGTGAGTCGCACTGTTTCTGTCTTACCTTTCTTGGACTTGACTGATAGCCACTTCAGTTGCTCTCCTGCACCGACCATCATCTTGTCTTCACCCTGCACGAACTCTCGACGATGGCACGAACGAAGAACAAAGTCAACGCCAAACCCAAAGTAATGTACAAGCCGTACAACCCGGATGAGGTCCCCGATATCATGCCATTCCCCGACTTGGGCTGGATTGCCGGCACGAAAACCGAGGAAATCATCGTCCCAAAACTCAACAACTACCAGCGAAGCTGGATTCTTGATGTCGCACTCCGCGGCATTGATCTGGCCAGCTTCACCCCAAGGCGGCCACTCCGGTGTACGACAAGATCAAGATGGATGCTTTTGACGCCAAGGCATTTAAGCACAAGGTGCAGCCAGGGGATGGGGAGGAGGAAGCTCGCATCCCCGCGCTCGTTGCCACCTGGAGGAAGCAGCAGAAAGACAAGCAGAGAAGTAAGAAGGTGGTAGAGGAAGAGGACAGCGACGAGGACGAGGAGGAAGACGAGAGTGGACGTGCAGCTCTCCTGCGCGGCTACACCAAGGCTGGGTGGCGAGCGGTAAGTTGCTGGACTCTCTCGTTCGTTCATCTCGATCTCATTTTGACTTGACAATACAGGCGATCCAATAGGTTTTGAGTAACAAGCGGGGCACTGAAGTGGCCAAACACAATAAGAAACCGGACGACACCGGCAATGGCGACGACACCACTGAATCGGCCTCGGGGGTCTCTGCGCTGGCCAAGCTCATGGGCCTCACTGCCTACACTGGGCGGGACAAATTCCGCGATGACCGCCACGACGAGATCGAGCAATATTCAAAGTCCTTGCCGGGCAGCTCCAATGCGGGCGGCAAGTTTCGCAAAGCTGAGGCCCTGCTGTGGGCAAAGGAAGATCAAACAGTTTGGGAAACAGCAGCTACAGCTGAGGATGACGTGGACTGGGCGGAGTATGTCGTTTTTAATGACTTGTTTTTCTTCCTCTGGGACTGACATTGTCCTTAGGCGTCAAAAGCTAGTGCCAAGCGGCTTCAAGCAGATGGTCGACACCCTCCACAGCAGCGGCAAGTTCCGCCCGTTCGTTGCGACCATGACTATGGCTTGGATTGACGACGAGGAAAGGGTGCACTTTGAGTGGCAAGTGCTTGATGCTCAGTGTCGAACATATACTTACTCTTATCACAGGGCTGAGGCTGTTCCGGCCGCGATCCGCGTTGACAAGGCGTTCGAGAAAAAGCACAAGAAAGTCGTCTCGGACCATGTCAATGCCATGTACGAGTGGGCAGAGCTGCCGCTGAAAAGTGAGATGCCAAATCACCGCAATAATGTATTCTGACGCGCTTTCCCAGAGTACCTTGCCACCCTGGAAAATTCTGTGAAGGAGGCTGCCCCCGTTTTCCCGCTCACCGTGGACGCCGTGGACGATGTTCCTCCCAAGGCCCTGATGCAGACGGGTGACAAGTTTCTTGGTGGCATCGTACCGTGCGTGTTCTTTTCTCAGCAAATTCTTTCTTTATTGACTTTACGGGCATATTAGAAGCTGCATTTGGGATGGAAGAGATACCGTGGGATGCAATCTCTCGCGTTCCCAACGAGTATTACGATGGTGCAGTGGTCTTCGCGTCGACTGGGCTCACGGAGCTGACCCGCGATGGGTACTATCATCTGGCCAACACACTGGCATCGGTAGCGGGTGCCGGGACTTTGGGCTTCTTCCGCAAGGCGCCCTCACTGCCTCCCCCTCCGCCGCGTACCCCATCGCCTCCGCCTCCTCCACCACCTCGTTCTCCTGGCTCGCCGCTCCCGCCTCCGCCGCGTACCCCATCGCCTCCGCCTCCTCCACCGCCTCGGTCTCCGCCTGGCTCGCCGCCCCCGCCGCCGCGTACCCCATCGCCTCCGCCTCCTCCACCGCCTCGGTCTCCGCCTGGCTCGCCGCCCCCACCGCCGCGTACCCCATCGCCTCCGCCTCCTCCACCGCCTCGGTCTCCGCCTGGCTCGCCGCCCCCGCCGCCGCGTACCCCATCGCCTCCGCCTCCTCCACCGCCTCGGTCTCCGCCTGGCTCGCCGCCCCTGCCGCCACCTCCACCTCCTCGTACCCCACCTCCCGAGGGCCCGACCGGCCCGGCGGAGGACCGCCGCTCCGAAGCGCGGGAGGAAACACAAGGCAGAGGTTCAGCTTGTTCCAGCGGAGCATGCTCTGACTCGGCGCCCGGCCAGAGCGCGCAAAACTCCCCAGGTGAACCTTCATTCAGATCTGTCTGATGTGTTATTTGACTGAACATCCTGCAGGAGGCTGAGTTGGAGCGTAAAGAAAAAGCAGCCGCTGCTGCGAATGCTCCCAAGCCGAAACCCGGGTAAGGTTTTATGTTCCTCCACATCTCAACGGTGCTAACTAGTGTCAGGTGGGAATATGTTGTGGCATCTCCTGCAAAACCCAAGGGAACGAAAAAATAGAACTCGAGATTTGGTTTGCAGGAACACCAGCTACGCGGTGAACTTAAGTACTGCATTTCTGTATTTTTAAAACACTCATATGTGATCTTGAGTAAAACTCTAGTATTGGGCGATCTTAAGATGTGGGCGACACTTAAGTGGAACTCGAACTTAAGTGTCTCGCAACCTTAAGATCTACACAACTCAAGTTGCGGCTACGAACTTAAGTGAGTCACGGACTTAAGTTTTTGCTACAAACTTAAGTGACCCACGAACTTAAGTTGGGGGTGGAACTTAAGTTGGGGTCAAACTTAAGTTCTGAATGAGTGCCTATACAGGGCTCCATTGACGGTGGGGGGTTGGGGCAAATAAAATCAATTTAATAGCTGGTATTATAACTTAAGAACTAGGTACAACTTAAGTACTAAAAAGGATGGGAGCGCCGATATCTTAAGAGGACCTAATAAAGTATTTGCATTCTGTGATTCAGAATAACCTTAAGTTATTGGTACTTAGACTGTATAGCTAGTCTTCTTCGACCCGCGGTGAGTATTGCCTTCGAACCAGAACATAATCTCAAATGAACTCCGACTCGAGGTGCCAACCTAAAAACATAAAAAGCCAGCTTCATACCTATCCATGGCCCAAGCCCGAGTCGAACGAGAATCCTGCGAGAAATAGATGAAGCCTTGGTCCATATCGTATGCAGGTGCGGACCACTCCGCTCTCGAGCCGTATTGACGTGGTTTTGAGACTGGGTTCGTGCAAGATATTTTCCAGTTGGGTCCGTGCGAGAACACTACCAGAGCAGGGAACTATGCAGTAAGCTCTTCAGCGCTGTACGGATAAAGGAAATGAAATATTGGAAGTACCTCGACAAATCGTAATTTAAAAGTCGGACCTCGGGAGCCAACAAACAAAAAGTCGACCTGAGCCCGAGTTGAACGGGAATCCTGCCAGAGATTTCTGCAAACTTCTCTATAGAATGCAGGTGCGGACCATTCCGCTCTCGAGCCGCAATAAGGTGGTTTTGTTCTTGAGTTCGTGCGGGATGTTTGCAGTTGGGTGTGTCCGAGAAACATGACTCGGACCACAGTAACAAAGAAAAGAAAAAAAAAGAGAAAAGCATCTTCCTGTGATCCATGGCCCAACCCCGAGTCGAACGGGAATCCTGCAAGAAATCGTTCTGCTAATTCATATTATATGTATGCAGGTGCGGACCGCTCCGCACTCGAACTGTACTGGATTGGTTTGCGGGTTGGGTTCGTGTGAGATGTTTTTGCACGAGCTTGTGCGGGATGTTTCGTCCGAGACGCCGGATGTGTAGCAGAGAACTGAGTCAACTGACATTTCCAGAATCTGTTCTGTACGGTAAAGGGAGGTGACCCTGTAAAAATAGAAATAAAAAAGCAGCTATCACGACCCAAGGCTCGACCCCGAGTCGAACAGATATTCTGGCAAGAACAATGAAACGAGTCCACGGAATACAGGCGCGGACCGTTCCGCTCTCGAGCCCTATTGAGTTGGATTTGTGGTTGGGTTCGTGCGCGATGTTCGGCGGCGAAGGTGTTTGTCTGTAGACTGTGGGCGTGGACTCGCATTCGACCAAGGCTTCCGGAATGCAGTGGGCAGGTTAAGAGAAGATGAGCCAAGTCTATGTGTGTTGAAGTGTTTTGCCAAGCACTACAGTAAACTGGGACCTCAGTAACCACAAACGGAAGAGAAACAAAAAAAAGCGTCTTCCTTCGATCCATGGCCCGACCCCGAGTCGAACGGGAATCTTGCCCGAAATTTCCGACAGATTTTCTCCATGACTTGCAGGTGTGGACCGCTCCGTTCTCGAGCCGTACTGTCCTGCTTTTGCAGTTGCTTTCCTGATGCTTCACCAAGGATGCATCTAGCCAAGTCCTCCGCAATCCGCTCTACATGTTACGTAGCTGAAAACAGATGAACAAAGCAGCCCTTGGATGAAAGCAGATGCACGTTGGGAACCGGTAAATTGAACTCACTGTGAGCCGAATCAGCAATGAGCACTTCTTGGAAGAATCGATACATCCGACCACATCTGGAAAGGAGGACCGGCTACTTGGAGAGCGAAAGTCGGAGGTAAAGCACATTCTTGTTCAGATCTCACCAAAATGCAGGAGCCCGTTGGACGCCGAACAAGCAATGTGGAATGCGAAATTTATGTGGACTTGATAGATAACTGCATCCTGTAGTTATTTCGTTCAAGTTATCCTTGTCCTGTGTTCCTATCAAAAGTCGTCAATGCGTGCACCTCGAGATATAATGCCTTTCGGTATAAGTAACGCCGCCGTCATGAGTGGAAAGCAGACCACTGCGGTAAATCGACATATGTAACTCCCGTTCCCAAGTTGTCCACTTAGTAAGATTCCGAGCGCTAGCGTCTTGAAATTGCGACACAGGAAATCAAGAAAATATCCTGAGCTCGGGAAGAAAAAGGGGCACGAGTCTCCACGAATCACCCAGCCCCGGATCGAACGGGCCCGCTGGTATACATTGACAGAAACAATGTTTTTGCAACGGCTGCACGTCATGGGCGACCAGGTCTTCGTGTATACATTTCAGTCCTCGAACTGAGCCCCTAGATGCGGCAGAATCCCCTTCACCCCCGTCACTGAGGCAGGGAGGATTCAGATAACTCCGGCATTTCAAGAAGATAATATTAGATTACCCACCCAACAAGGTGCGACTCAGTCAAACATTGACCACCAGACGATGCAAGCGTCAGTCAGCGTATGACGAAATGCACGCGCTGGTCTTGTCCCACGCAAAGATATCATCTAAATGACCGAGCGAGCAATTATAATTAATCAAACTCTCAGTCGCGAAGAAACGCACCGATAGCCAAACTGAGAATCTTATCATCGCGCGCGACGGAGGCAGACAGAGAGGGCAGCGGCCACACGCACTCGGGCGTCGTAACCCAGACATCGATGCCCCGCGCCACGAGCGTCTCAAACTGAGCTGTAATTTCGCGATCCGGTGGCGCCAAGTTCCTTTGACGATCAACAATATGGGGCCGCATATGCAGCTCAGCGCGTTCCAGGGCAGGCCGTGCATGCAGGACCGCAAGAAACGGCGCGTACGTGCCCGCCACCCGGAGAAGGTCGGTGATAATGAGCGTCCGCAAGCCGGGAGCGACGTCGGCGCGGTGTAGGAATTGATAGCGTGAGGCAATTGACTCGCGGGTTGCGCCGTCTTCGTAGAAGCAAAGGTGAAGGGTATGGACGGAGGCGGCAGCGACGAGGCAGGGTATGAGGTGGTCGCCGCCTTCGTAGAACCTGAGGGTGAGCTGGCGTAGCCGACGCCCAGATCGCGAGAGGAATGCGGTTAGTCTGTCCGCGACGGCACGGCCGCTCACGTAGACGTCGAGATCCTCCAGAGGAGGGATTTCGAGGCGATCTAAGAGTATGATGTACCTCTGTGGGAGCTGCAGCGATGTAAGAGATGATGCAATAAGCGAATATTTCTGGCCCGGAGGCGGGCGAGGAAGGGAAGTTCCCTCTCCGGCGCTGCTGAGGTGTCGGATGTGAGGGAATCGTAGGAAGAGATCGTCCCAGGATCCAAGTTGTTGGCCAATTTTGAGGGCCACGACAGACGATGGGATCTCCTCGTAATCAATAGGCCAAAGTGGTCGATGATATTGATCGCAGAAGGTCAGCGCTTTCAAATTCGTCGAGCATCGACGAATGCCTAAACGTGGAGCCGGCCGCAATCTCTCGCGTCTCAGACGAACGACCAAACTACGCAGCAAGGGGAAGGGACCGGAAATTTCGTTGAAATCTCGCAAGTCCGGCGGGGTGACAGCGAGCTCGAGTCGGTCCCAGCGAGCGCAGTGCTTTGAGATCGTCCAGAGCAGTTTCGGTGGCAGCCGGATCCCCTCGCCTCTGCAGAGGAGGGTGATGGACAAAGGGAAAGTAGCTGAGCGGGCCAGCCACAGTTCCACGAGGTCGCAGGTATAGTCGACGCCTATTCCTACTTCACGCTCGGTGAATGGCCACGGTATCGCGTCGTAAGGAACCTGTGGAGTGAATTCGAGGTAGATGGAGCTCCAGAGTTCGGGCGTTGCGAGTGCGACGGCGCGCCACTGGCTGCAGATTTGGGATAGCTGGAGCGGGGCTCGCTTTCGTCCAGGTCGAATGCGTCGATGAGAGGGAAGACAGCGCAGAAATATGTCGGATGTGAGCTCGTACGGAAGGTCGAGAGCCAGTGGCATGGTGGTTTGAGTCAGAGAGTGTGACTGTTACGGTGACTGTGACTCCGCCTCTTCTCTTCCTCCCTCATGCTCATTTCTCGGTCTGCCTCAATTCAAAGCCTGTTCAAGTCAGAAATTCCCTCAGGCTCTATGGCGCCAATTGCGTTCTCAAACCTGACTCTGGGCCGATTATGATCTTGATTCGTCGCGTTTTTTTTTTTGCGACATCCTCAGGCTGGACCGAGTCGTGAGCTTAACCGACCAGGTGCATTACCTGGGTCTTCTCCCAAACTCGCAATTGGTTTACATTCCTGAATGTTAACACAGCATCCCCCTTAATTTGGTCGCCAGTATTGGGAGAGGAATATTCGGTGACTCGATCTGATGGAACATTCAAGCTCGCCCGAGCAACTTAACCCGATTCAATTCGGAACTCCCTCCGATTAGCTGACCCCTAGCTATGGCACCAATTGCCTTCTTAAATCTCACTTCTGGCCGCTTCTTATATTGGTTCCTCGCGTTTATTCTTTCCGCGACATCCGAGTCGCGAGCTTTACACCGACAAGGTATGTTACCGTTTTCCCCCTCGAATTCGCGAACAACTGTATAGTCCTGCATTTCAGAACAGCATCCCGCTGGATTTTGCCGACAATACCGGGAGAAGATAGTTTGAGATCTATTCTTGAATCTGGGCTATTGAATCCGGGCTGCAAGAACTCTCCGGAGACAAACTAATCGCGTTATGAAACAGACTCCCTACCGACGTTCGAAATCGAACTCTACAGATGATCAGCATCACGCCCGAAGTCTTCAAAAATCCTACTGCACAGTGAGGTTCGTACGTGCGACGGAATCCTTGTGGTCACCTAAGAAACGCGGCCAAGCTGTTGAACTAAATGTCCTATCTCAACCGCCACCGAAGAAAACCTGTACGACTACCCGCTTGAAAGAAAGCGATGGAACGAAGATCCATACTGCTTATCAGAATCCAAAATTAATCCGGCCCTGTTAGTGAGCACGCTAGTGTCAACATGAATTTATAAGATTCAGAATACAGGCGAGTTCCCGCTCAGACATCGAATCAAATACTATTGGCCTTCCAGTGACTATACGCTTCGGGCTCGGAAATGATACTGCGAATGCTGTGATGCGTACGTCCGTCTCTACTTCGTTCTTCTCCACGCGTAAATTCCTTCCGCCCATAATAAATATCTCTCCCTCTTTTCTTCCCGCCTACCACTGTTTATTCTTCCGCCTACCTCTATCGCTCGATGCACATCTCATTTGCACATCTGACCGCTCCACAGCCACTTATTCGACCTCCCGGTGACGTGCCCCAGATCTGTTCCTCGCAACTCGTGCGCATCTGGGCCGCACTAAGTCGAGGAGTGGAAGAAAATGCCGCCCTCCTCGCCGCACACGGTATCACCTCCGCGCTCCTCGTCGCGTGAGGCATACTCCTCCGCGTTCACCGTCCGTCCGTCCCCTTCTGCTTCTTTCTAACACCCCACCACCCCACCACCTCGCCGTTTTTTCTCCGTACTTGGCTCACGCCGCAATCCGTGCGGCAGCCTCCTGGCGAATAATATCGCGCAGCTGCGCAACATTGGAACAGTACTGGACGTCAAATTTGAATGCACCAATCTGTGCGGATCGGCCGATACTGGGTGCACCAACTCAGGATATTCTCTTCATTCCAGACATTTAACTCCTACTCGAAACCTCGCACGAATATCGATAATCTGACATAATATTCATGGTCAACCTGCTACCAGAGCCAAGACAAGACAACGTAAAAAAATTGTTCAAAATATCAGCAAAACATCACCGGCGAACCATCTCGCGCTCCCGCATCAAATGCGAGACACTCATCGTCGCAACCTCCGTCCCCATCTTCTGCCCCGCCACCAAGATAAGCCCCTCCACCTGAAACGCCCGCGTCTCCCGCTTGTCAAACAGCCTTGTCGCGATCGGTACGTAGAACTGCATCTCCCATCCGCGCCGCCCCTCGTTGGCGTTCCGCTCGCGCGCATAGGCCGTGTCCGCGGCATACGTGCGCAACCAGATCGTGTCGGCGGCGATCCCAAGCTTTGGGTTCACGAGCAGCTCATTGCCGACGGCGCTGCGTGTCTTCGCGCCCTCGTAATGCACGCTGTATCTGTTGGTGGAGGCGGCGGCGGCGGCGCAGTACGGGTAGGAGGGCGAGTCGACGACGGCCTTGCTCGTGCATCGGATCTCGAGCACGGAGACGTCGGGGTGGGAAATGGGGATCCCGTCCCACTTCGCGGGATCCTTGACCGTCAGGTGGAGCGAGAGCGGGCCGACAACGAAGAGACTGTGCTGGGTTAGATGGAATGAGAGGATGAAAACACTGTGCGGCACTCACTCGTCTTCCTGGTCCCACACTTCGAAATTCGAACGCGCGCTCGAGGGAAAGGTGATTGCAACCTCGAACTCGCTGGCTCGCAGCTCGTAGCAGCCGTACTTGTTGAGGCTCGCGCCGGTGATGGGAAGGCGGACCGGCGCCCGCTTCGTTTCGGTGTTGGTGGATAGGGATTGAAGTGGTTGGGCCGTTTCCTGCGCTGAGCGCTCTGAGACGACGGGAGTGGCCTTCACGTAGGAGGCCCCCGCTTGCTTCGACGGGAAGGCCACTGGATGTGCGGGTGCGCAAGCGTTCTCCGTCTTCGATGTATACTCCACCGGCGGAGTGGATTTGGGCGAAAGAGCAGGGCGGTCGTCGCGCGGGGGATCGCATACTTCAGCTCCCTGCGCAGGCGGCGTAAACTTCTCCTTGAGCTTCTTCAACGCCGACGACGCTCCTTTCTGCATTTTGCCTTTCCCGGGGCCCTTTAACTGCTCGTCGACAGCACGGGGAGCAAGCCTGGATGCAAAATTCGAGTCTCTTCTTTGTCGCACAAAGCGGGGTCCAGTCTGGGGGGCGCCTGAGTCATCATCATCGACCTCCGGAGACGTTGCCGAGTGGGTGCGCTTCCTGACGCTCCGCTTTGCTATTGTGGGCTCGTCCAGGGGCAACTTAGGCTTTAGAAGCGCGTCGGCCGCCCGTGGCTTGACCCTCAGTCGTATCGTTTCGATGGACGTAACGGAGCTCGTTCGCTGACGAGTCCGGCTCTGCGCGGCGTCTAGATCGTCGTCGAGCCTGTGCTTCTGCTCGTTCGGATCGAGGCGCTGTTCTGGCCAGAGAACGCGGCCGCGCGAAGACTTTAAAAGAGGGTGGGGTGCTGAGAGAGCGGTCATGGGCCTCGTCTGCGACTTCGCAGAGGACTGGCCAGAGTTCATGAGGGAAGAAGACGCAGACGTTGTTGACATGATGAAGGAGGGAACCAGAGACCGGTGCCGCTTCCGTCACCTTTATATCCTCCGAAAGGAACACGAGGCTGATGAAAGAGAACAATGGGAAAAACAAACGAGTCATGGTAGTCTCCCATGATCGACGCGATACCTCCGTGAGAAACGACTGGGCGGTCGCGTTCCTTACTTATGACTGATACGCGACGACAAAAGACCCGATAAAGGCGAGATTCGCGGTGGCGGGTCGAATACGCACAGCTTTCCACGTGATCGCGTTTCAGGCTCTGTTTGAAATTTCGGCTTTGTTCTTTCAAGTTTAAGCTCCATTTTGAACGTTTAGAGGTGACAAATGGTTGAGCAGAGAAACTACTACAGGCAATGAGGACAACTCAGTTGTGATAGCCCCAGTTTTTATCCGAATCTCCACTTGCACTCACATTCCTTCAAGTTGTCTGAAAGTTGGAACCAAGTGTCGAATTCCAAATTCACGTACTGTAGTGGCCGTCCCTCTGTTCGCAAAATGTCACATGCGTAAGAGTGATCAACATAGTCAACCACAGGATTCAGTGGCGGCGCTTAACACGAACGGTTGAACTTCAATTGTGGAGCATTTTCAAAATTCTGCTCTGTTCGATCCACCTACACCCGATCCGGGGATCCCCCATTTTAGTCGGTCTGGGTGGTTGAACGCGTTTCTGTGGCTAGTTAGGTGATTCGGTGCAGTACCGCTTTCCAAGCAGCTATCCTAACGTCGCGGATGAGCTCGAGCTGTGTGATGACAGAGGCAGCTATCCTAACACTAATAGTCGCGAATTCAGAAGTTCAACTGTGCTTGATTTGCTTCTTCTCCCTACAACATACTTATTTTCTTAGATTAACTTCATCATCAGCTTCCCCTCGTCCATTATATAGGCCTGGTCTAACACTGACAACTATAACTCTTGAAATATCGTTCCTAGGCCGTAGATACTAGAAATCACATCAAATACCGCTACTCAATGAACACGAAAAACAGCATCCAGCAGCGGAAGATGGCGGTAGGTCAACGATAGGTAAAAGTTCAACAGACCCGGGCCTCGTGGATCGTGGGAACTACCCCCAAAATAGGTCAACACGTAACTTTCTCCTGGCTGCGTCTTTCTTCCCCCCACCTGGACACGACGTCAAAGCTCTCTTACTATTTACAATGCCCCACTGCTGCGTCGATCCACCCCTTGTCGTGGCCGAGAAGGAACTCCAGGAGGCGCGAGAGCGTATCGAGCAGCTGAACCACGAAAACACCGCGCTGCGCAAGCGAGCTAGCGGTGCTGCGTAACGAGCTCTCTGCGGCGCATAGACTCAAAGATTTACACGACCAGTAGCTTGAGACAGAGCGGGAGAAAGTCTGGGAGCAGAAGAAGGCGCTCATTGCGGAATGGGAGAAATTCCATGGAATGAGGAATGCGCAACTTGAAGTGAAGATTGTGTGTGAGAATTGTCAGGTACCTTGCCTCCAACTGCGTCTTGAGTGTAGACCGGTGACCATCTGTCTATGAAGACACTCTCTATGTCGATACGACAAGCTGGTTTCGGGCCTATGTTCAGTGCCACACTGAGTGCCCAGACCAACCCGGCACAATCCCAGTCCGTACTTTGGCCCCCATACAAAGCCCAGTTTGACGAATTCGCCAGACTTTTTGAGGGGGGTCTTCAGATGCCCTCCGCTACCTGCAACAAGCCGACCCTTCCGGGCCCATGAAACGCCGCCCGCAGTGGCGCTACATGCCGACGGCGCTCTTCGGTGCGCATGTCCATGTCTGCACTATATTTTCAACCAGAGCCAACTTTGCATGCCCACCCCGGATTCCCTATTCTCTGTAGGCTACATAGCTATGCCGTTTGTTGTACCGCAATCCTCAATTCATACTCTCCAAATCGTTTTGAATCCATTCGCTTCTCTCGCTAACTCGCGGTGTTTGAATCCCCTGTTCGGAGGCCGTTTATCCACCTGACATCAACTCTGAATATTTTATTATGAGCTGTGGATTCGGTGCTGGTTCTGCATTCAACGGAGTTACGGTGAAGATAGCCGCTGAAGCACGACATCATTGAGAAATCTGTCCAACCCGATATCATGTAGACGCTCTCAAATGCAACTCTGGGCCATCTCTCTGCCACCTATAATGGGCAAGAAAAACACGAGCCTCCGGCAGAAACATCTACCCACTCAGTAAGGACGTAAGATGGACTCCGCACGGAAGATGGCCCTGGTAAATTAAACTTTAACAGAAGATCTACCCTGCAGCCTCGTGGGTCCGAACCGTGAGAATTTCTCAAAATAACTCAACACGTCAACTTTTTTCCCCTCATTCCTCCCATCTTTCTTCACGCCCACTCGTCTACGACCCCGTTCTAGTCAGCATCCACAATGTCCACACTCTCTGCCGAGGCCAACACAGTCGCAGCTCTGCACAGATACATCGACTCTACCCTCGCCGGCGCCGAAGCGGAAGCCAAGCAGACCCGCGCGCACGCGAAACACCTTACCCACGAAAACAACACCCTTCGGGCTGGGCTAATGGAGCTTTCCGCGGACAACGAGATGATGCGCAAGGAGCTCGCTGCAGTCCAGAATTTCCAGCACCAGCTCGAGACCTCACAGGAGGCGTTAGCTGGTTCAGCCGCGGAAAACAAGATGCTGCGCACAGCTCTCACTGCGGAGCGCAATTTGCGCAAAGTTCAGCAGGAACAGCTCAAGGAAGAGCGGGAGGCGTTCCGAGCATTCAGAGAGCAGACGAAGGCGCTCGCTGTGGGAGGGGAGAGACTCAATGAAGAGAGGAAGATGCTAGATGAGGCATTTCGCGGGGCATAAGGCTGAAATGCCTGTTGTTCTGAGCAGGGATTTGTTCAGTTGTCGGTACGTCGTGTTTTTCTATTTGGAGTTTTTTGCCTGGCTGAGAGACATCTTCAGTGTCAGTGAAGACCTTGTTATGGCGGCCTTCAACTCTTGAACTTGCAACGGGTGATGACCAGATCTATCCCTGCTTAGCTATCACGTCCTGTAAAACTCGTAAAAAGTTGATACTCCTCTTCGAAATTATGTGTGAGTGGAAAGTTCAAATACCGGCCCGACTCTCGACTCAGATTTTGATCCTGTGGCAATTATTCCTTCTACATGACTTTGGCTCTCAGGCTCGCACAACAAATTGCGTCTGAACATACGCTCTCTAAAGCCTGGGAGGTAATTAGAATACGAGGTACCCAGCAGACAGAAGATGATTTTCAACTCGCGCTTCCGGCTCTTCAAACACGTCGTTGAATAAAGCTTACTTTGTATACAGAGGGTCCTCTGTCTCTTAACAGTCCAAATCGGCCGCCGGGTCACATGAGTGCGTTGCCTTTCTTGTTATACAAGAAATCCCTCCGCTACGCTCCGGTAAAGAACTTCCGGCGGAGTGCAGTTTTGCGCAGTGAAAAAAGAGCTGATTCAACTGTGCTTAACAGCTTCTCAAATCTCAACCACTGCTGTGACGCCTTACGAACTACAACTGCTGTTTAACTTACAGCAATTCTTGAATCTAATGAGATCGATCGGAGTTTTTTTTCAGCAGTTCCCAAAAAGGAGTTTTCACAGAAAGACCCACTAGAGGCTCCCAAGAACAGGCTAGAGGTCGGAATCGTTTAGACACACATTCCGGAAATACGTCGCCAGCAGGACACCAAGAAATAATGTCTCGATGGGTGGATCACGGGTGATAAGCGGGCGATCCCGTATCAATAGATCCGATCAGCAACTTCGCCCGCTGTCCACCGTTTGACCTCAATTCACTCCTAATGTGCAGACAAACCCTCTATAGGTATCTGGCTTACAAACTGTCTAGAAGCCGTTGAAAAGCGGGCATTTTGTGTGGTAAGCTGGTATTTCCTTTTTGGGAATGGAGAAAAAAAATCTGATCAATCTCATTAGATTCGAGAATTGCTGTAACAGCTTTGATTGCCCAAAACAGAAGCCAAGAAAAAATGAAGCTGTTGAAGGGAATGAAACTACAAAAATCTGATCAATCTCATTAGATTCGAGAATTGCTGTAACAGCTTTGATTGCCCAAAACAGAAGCCAAGAAAAAATGAAGCTGTTGAAGGGAATGAAACTACAAAAGCGGTTGTTTGGCCTATCCTTGGCTTGGTCTTGGCTCGTTTTTTGGGTGAATCAAAACTGCGGAAATGTAAACAAAAGCCCGTCATCTCGTTAAAGGAACGAAGTATCAATTCACTCCGATATTATTTTCCCTCTGCTCATATTTCCTTCCCTTGCCCTGATATTTCTCCTCTTTGCCCAACATTGTCTTCCGAACTTCATTATTTTCCGTTCGCATATTTATTTACACTGTCCCGACTCCCGACCCACATCCACCCGATGTCTACCAACCTGGTCCTTGAATTGCCCTATTGATATTTATACTGGCGTCCAATCTATGCAATGTCTACAGCTTCGACGCCATCTGCGACTTCCGGCCGCAACAACCTGATATCGTTCACATTCGATTAATCCCACGAGACGAAATTCAAACTTCAATTCAACTCAAGGGTCCCTTCGTGTTTCCCTCATATGTCACTTATCACTCGGGATTGTATGGAGTGAGGGCTGGGTAGCGCGCGGCGCGCATCTGCATCTGATACAAGGTTTCTCAAGTACTTAGCAGATACACCTCGTTCGACTCGAGGCTGGCTCATGGCGGGCCGTGAAAGCTTTTTTTACCACTTTCGGCTTCGAATTCTTCCTGCATTCCTTCAGCCGAGTTTGAATTTCGCCCTCGTTTCCACGTCCCTGCTACTGACTCATTCAGATTCCGGTTCGTAGCGGTGTAGCGCTCTTTTGAAGCTGAGCAGCGAGTGTGGATGTATACTGACACTTCTCCACGAAGACTTTTGTACCCATGTCCAACCTGATGGGGAGAAATTACACATCTCTCCAAGGATGAAAAGAGGATGGAGAGGATGGAAAGACTCGGTAGCGCGTGGCACGCATCTGCATTTGATACGTGGCACCGCATATTCTATATTCAGCGGATACACCTCGTTCGAATCGAGGCCGGGTCTGAGAGCAGCTTTCTCCAGCTTTTTCCTGCGTTTTGCTGGGAAATTATCGATACAGTAATATTAATCAAAGTACGTCAATTCGTTATTGGATTCTTCGGAAGCTTCCTGTGACTTAAACCCTTGTTGGCGTCCTTTGCTACTAGTAGAATTCCGACCAGGATGCACAATTTTCGGGCATCTCGGGCATCTCTTTCCCATGTTCAAAGAAGGATTCCACCAATTACCAGCTCCCAGCGTTTCGGCAAAATTAATGCCGCTTTCATGGACTTGTGGTGGGATTTAATGATTTATGAGTGCACATTCAATCCTATATCTAGAAGTCTCGCATCTCCCCAGGGAGACATGGGAGTTGGTAAGACTCGCTGGCGCGTGGCGGGCATTTGTGACACGTAGGAAGCAAGTAATGCTTCAGCAGACAACCTTGTTCGGGGCCATAGGGGAACTACACTCGGTTTTTATTTTCATCATCCGCGAAACTGAGTGTTAGATCGCTAAATTACCCACATTAAAGAACTGGGAGCTGGGATACTCACCCATTCCTTATACCGACAAAACATTGCCATGCATCCACCCTCAGGAGGATATTAATCCAATCGAAGTATCCAACCAATGTGCCAGACAAATGCAATTGCCACGCCACCCACAAACTGAGTCAGTTCTGCGCTCGTTGTTCCCCACAGAGAGGTTAGGAGACGACAAAACGTTGTCCGAGATGAGATTAATCGAAATGCGGAAAGTCGCGTCGGGGTCAATGGAGCACATGACCGCGTTGCTGAGTCAGTTAAACCTTCACGTGCTCGTCGGCAACGCTCGGCATCGGCATCCTTTTTTGCTCTCATTGTCAAGCTGCACCTTCATGCCCCAGTGAAAAGTGGTCATGCTGGGATCTGCTATAGTCCCAAATATCTGCTGGGATCTGCTGGGCCGGAGATATTACAAGCATTTCAGCAGATATTTGGGACTATTTCTGCTGAGATCGGCTCCTATCGACAGCTAGCAGATGCCAGCAGAACCGTTTTTCACTGGGCTTCATGGTCGGACTTGCGTCGGACTATGAGGCCCTTGTTCGATGTATCCGCGCGCGCGCGCGCCAGTACTACCTCCCAATCCACTCCCGATTCATCTTCCCTCTACGATGTGTCGATGCCCACCCTCCCGAGTCCCAGAGGCACTCAGGCTCTTCACTGGTGAGCTAGCCCGTTAAGACGTCGACGTAACCACATTTCGAAAGAAAATCCAGAAATCGCAACTCAACCCGGCGCCCTTCTAGCTTTATCGATAGATCGGCACTTCTCGCCCCCGTCTGCCAGCTTTCTCTCGGAACCAGGATGATGAATTACGTCGGTTCGGCAGGGAGCTGGGACTATGAGTACCCTCTATCGTTCGGACCGTTTGCTGTACTTCACACTGCTCCAGCTCTTGGCCCAGCACACACCATTCCCGCCCAATTGCACAGTCCGTCAATGCTGAGCCTCGCGCCGCTATACCTGATCCGGTTGTGGCTCACTGCCAGCGGTTATCCAGCTCGCTATTTCTCTGGCGCATTCGCAGCTCCTTTGAACCGCCCAGTGCTCTGCCATCCCCATCTCCATACCCGGATCTACACTACGTCCTCATAACTGAAAGCGACCTCTTACAATCCCTGGATATTCTTCTCTTTCTGGATGTGTCGATCTCAGATCTCCAACTCGTTCCATGCGGTGCGTTCGACGTTATAGTTATCAACACTTTACTCTCCGCGCACGAAGTCTCTGCACTCGCCCCGACTCTACATTTCTTCGCCTGCCAGTTGCGCTTGGAATTCAACTATAACGCATATCAAGCTTCGTGTTATCCCGGGTGCAAAAGCTGTGCAAAAGCTGCCGAGGGCGGCACCTGGGAGCTGGTGGGCTATCGTGCCCCTGACGCAGGGAGTTAAGGCATTCAGATTCTACCAGTTCTGGGGCCCGAAAACATGCCGTTGCGGTACTGTACTATTTCATTCAATTCGGATGTCACGGGTCACAGGCCCAAAATTTTTCGAATGTATTCGAACCTGTCACTGGTCACCGAAGGCATTTTCGAATGTTCAAAACGGTCACAAAATCCGTGAAAACAGCCCAAAAATCCACTTTTTGCGTGCGCGGCGCCTTGCGCCGCGGCCTTCTCGCGGAATACTTACCGAGTTTGATGTGATCAGGACGTTCACACTTTGCTTCCGCCTTTCATCACGCTCAGCGCTGGCAGTTGTTTCGCCCTCCTCTCTGGCTCATTGAGACACAATTCACTATCGAATGCAGGTCAGATACACTACTACAACCCCGGTACATCTAGATCATCACCCTTATCATTAGCATCCCTCCAAAAATTCACATACTGTTGGTTTGGCCGCCGTTTTTGCTTGCCCGTTTCTAGCTCATCTTCAGCAGCCACAACAATTTCCGCATCTATGTCTTCAGCATCCCCGGACGAGCTAAGACCGACGGCAGCGTGATGGGGCTGGCAACCAGTAGGTTGGTTTGGAGTAACAAGAGCCTTTCTGGCAACATCCGGGATCTTGAAGATGTCGGGAAGACCACCCATTGCGAAGACGGGGCGAGGAGGTCAAGAGGAGGTAGAGAAAAATAAGTGTAATTATGGCTTGATTATGGCATCGGCATCTGATTTGATCTTACCCTCTTTGGGCTGGTTCAATGTTTTACGCTGCATTCTGTGCTCTACATCCTCATACATTGCTCAGTGAGCCATCGGCAGTGGTTGAGAACCATTTCGGCCCCTTTCCACCCAATTTTCGAATTTTTTTCCCGTGTCACGACTACTCCAGCCCATTTTCGAAATTTCAAGTTCGAATCGATGGGTCACAGGTCACAGACAGTTAGAATTGAACGAAATAGTACAGTAATCAAAAACATGCCGTTGCGGTAATCAAACCTCTACATTAATGTTGTGATTCCCTGCCTACCTCATAAGTAGCCCGAAAGCACCCCGTCTCTGCATTCTGAATTCTCTCCAACAGCATTCGAACAGTAGTACTGTGACCGCTTTTCAGCATTCTTGCTTTCTTTGGTGATTTCGGCGTCAGTACATATGCATGGCACCATATTTTTTTCTTTCATGACAGCATTTCTCTCAATTCCCCACTGGGTTTTATTGCCAGAGGCATTGTCCTACGCAAATAGTAGTCCATTGTCATCCCGTGCGATGTGGGCATACAAAAGGGCCCACTATGCTCTCATCGACTGTCTCTTTATAGAGCAACCTATTAGAGTTGTCAAGAGGACTGGCTGTAAGCGTGGAATGACATCGGCAATATGCCTAATTTAGGTTCAACTTCAAAACTCCCCCAAGGGATCGTTAATACTACTGTACTCTACCTCCCGCTACAGCCAATTGATAGACGTTTGATCATTCCCTTCTCCTACGGCTGAACGTGAATTTAGGCGCCAAGCCGGCGCTTGCGGAGGTATGTATCGTGTCCGATTTAGAACCGGCACCTTGCAAGATTCTGGAATTCCAGAACCCATCGGCATCCGGCACCTGATCTAAAAAAACTGCATAGGCGCCCCCAATTGGGGTGTTGAGAAGCGGCGTGTACCTAAAATTTGCCACGAACGTCAGAGCTCCAGCCCTTGATTCCCAAACCGCTGGTTGAGTTGCTATGTACATGGACACCAGTGACTCCATTGTTATACATTGCCAGTATATTAGGGTCGGAGATAGAATGGCTATAAAGCGCTACCATTCTCGTCAAGCTGTGACATGCGGACCATTTAGGCGCCTTCTAATATTACACACACACAGCATTGCGGCGCTAATCTCCTTATATGAACGCCACAGTCAATGTTGTCAGACCACTTCGCGATTCCCGTCATGCCCCACCAAACCCGCCGAGTCCATGGCCTATCAACAACTCCTGAGGTGCTCTTCAAATTTGATGCTTGGAATTCTGAACAAACACCTCGTTTCAGGAAGTCATTAATGCCGCGGAACCAATCACATTCAAGAGCTCATCGGGTCCCACATCGATACACATTTATCAGGCAAGTATTTTGCAGATGAGTGGCAAACAGCAGTTCTAATCGATCACAGAACATCGTCTCATTTATACGAGAGAGCTCAAGGAACATGGATCCCACGTGCGTGGTGACTGACTTATACTGGGTAATATATGAGAGCGAATGGATAGGCTTCTACCTATTTTGAACAAGCACTTCGAGAGGACAGCAGCAGGCAATGTTATCAATGGGCTCCTGCGTAGCGCAGAGGATCGGAAATCTCTAGTCGCGGTATGCAATTATGTCATCCTAGTGATTATTTCGTACTTAAATTCACTCCTGCTCATCCAGTTGATATCGAGACTCAATCTTACGAGGGATCAGAGCTTTCGGGATGCTTTACACGCAGACGAAGAGCGAATTGCAATTCTACTTGGTGCGATTTTGGATTCTGAAGCTGAACGTGCAGCTGTTCTCAATCTTCGGGACGATGCGGCTCAACGATTCCTCGATGTTGTCCAAACGGTTAGGTGTTCAAGTGTTCAAGATTTGTGTTGATCCGCTCTTAGACTTTGGACCGGGGATTTATGATGAGACAAGAAGACAGTTCCAAGGCGCGACTAATGATTCACGAACTGGCCGTACATTCTCATAACATTCCATCCTCGCTTTTCGTGTCTGTTGCTCACCGCGAAAGTGATTCGATTATGGGCGGCGCGTTTTCCGACATCTACAAAGCGTGCTTTCAAGGCAAGAAAGTTGCTGTGAAAGTCATCCGAGAATTCCACCGTGGAAGTGACCTCCACAGGTTTCGTTCAGTGCGTTCCTTTTCATGTATCTCGGGGAATTAGACCAACCCATGGTAGAATTTCTACCGCGAAGCCCTCGTCTGGAAGGAACTTGATCACCCGAATATTTTGCGTTTCATAGGTGTGGATCGAGAAACTTTTGCGCCTTCAGTTGGCATGGTGTCTCCATGGATGGCCAACGGGAACATTTTACAATATCTGGATAGTCACGGAAGAGATGATGTGAACAAGCTGGTTGGTCGATTGGCTTTTCATCCGGCATGTCGTAACGCGCACTTCCAGCTCTTTGATATTGCACGAGGTCTCCAATATCTGCATTCCCGTAATATAGTGCACGGAGATCTACGCGCTGTGCGGTTTATGTTTTTCTTGCAGTATTGGGGCACTTATATTCGAGTGCTAGGCAAATGTACTGATTGACGATGAACCCAAAGCCTGTTTAGCGGATTTGGGGCTTTCTTTGTTGACCGATATCCCTGCGGAACGTACACCTGGAAGAGGAGGAGGCATCAGGTGGACAGCTGCAGAATTGATTGATCCAGAGAGTTTTGGGACCCAATTCTCTCCGACAACGGCAAGCGATGTATATGCTTTCGGATGTGTTTGTCTCGAAGTATGTCCATTGTTCCCACAAGTATTGTGTATGTTACTGAAGTCTTTTTCAGTTATTCACTGGGCAACCTCCTTTCGCAAATTTATCGGATGTCCGAACGCTATTCATGGTAATGGCCGGAAGCATTCCGGAACGCCCTGCGAAGACAGATCCCATTCTTTCGGACAAATTGTGGCAACTTATGAAGAATTGCTGGGCTAAAGATCGCTCAAGCAGACCTTCTATGGAACAGGTGGTTAGAAGCCTAGCCGGGATGGAGTTTCAACCTTCCAACCAGCAGGACGTTGAAGTCTCCCGAAAATCTTCCACTCCACCTCCGCAATATACGACAATCGCGAGTTCGGAGTGGATCCAAAGCCTCCCGTATAGTGTGCCTGTCCCTGCGGAAAGAACGGTGGAACAAACTCATGTGCACCCGTGTTACAAGCCTTCTAGCACATTGAACGGCGGAGCACTGGAATCCGACGAGACTCGGCTGGACATTTTTCACCAAGACGGCGAAGAAATGCATCCGGCTACTGAAAGTCCTGGCATGTCACAGATGCCGCTTTTGACTCTGGGCTTCAGTCCACAGAGGGAGGGGGATTCACGCCGAGCCGAAGACGCCGCCGGCGTGCCCGTCGCTACACATGATTCTGTGGAAGATCTGGTTGAAGATCTCGACAGGCTCTCTGGAGGATTTGAGACTTCAACGTCAATGTTCAAAAATAGCCCTAGTGTAGGGAAAGGAGAGATTGTCCGGGGTGGGCATTTGCAGGAGAACGCTATGGCTCCAGATGATGTTTTGCATCTCGACCCCGAAGTGCCAATCGAGAACTCTAGTCAATCGGGATGCCCCGAAGAGTCTGTAAATCCGCAGAGACCAAATCATCGGAGTTCCCGATTGACAGACCCAGGACGAATTTCATCTGTTGACTCTCATAGCAGGGTGCTCAGAGCGTCACCTAGGTCCGGGACACCCCCAAACGCAAGTGCAGGAATAACGACTTTCGGTTGAAAAAATAGGCCATTACCTCCATCCATTCAAGGTAGTTTGATTGAATATGAACTCTTCCATTTTGACCTCCCTATGCTGTATTTATTTTGGATCGAACATGATCCTCCTCCTTCGTTTCCGGTATGCCTTCTTAGTACTGTTTTGTACGATGTGCTCTGTAGGCAAAAGACATACCGCAATAACCCATTTTTTGCCCCTTGTTTGTCGAATGTTGGAAACGAGAACTTCAGCGAATAAGGACGGGAAAGTGATGTGGGCGGAAAAAGCCTCGGTAGTACGCTACGCAGACATTTCAGTCATTTTGATGCTCTTAGTCCTCTTCAGTCATTCGGGAAACGTCGTGAGTGACCTCGGTCCCAGATATAGGGATCTCCATAATTCAGACAAAGCGCACATGAAACTGTCCACATGCAAAACTTATTATCGGTTACAAGTATATCCATTTGTGTCCTCTACATTGCGCCCAGTTAGACAAACATAAGACAATTGCGATCGAAGGACTCACCGATAATATCCCGGAACGACCAGCATATTCTTTGCGTGCATCCGAGGGAACAGCGTTCGGATAAACGCCGGTTCGTCGTTGGGACGCTCATCCTCCTCAGTCGTATCCTCAAGCCACACCTCCAATTTATCCAGCGATGACATCGAGCGCACCGCCAAGGCGGTGTCGAAGTCGCCAAACAGGCGCGGGGTTACACCCCAGGCTGGTATTTCCAGCGCAATCGTCCGTATACTGTTCTCGTCGTTAAGGCGCGCCAGGGCAGTAGCAACATCTGGCAGAAGGTCCTCGGGGTCGCTCATAGAGATGGTGAGCTGCGTCAGAGCGGGGAAGGCGTTGAGGTCGAGGTTCACAATATCCACTAAAAAGTATCGCAGTCAATCAAGGTTAATTTGAATTTTTCAAGCAGGAAAACGTACTCGCTGAGAGTCGCAAGTGCTGGATCGTGTGGCGGGCCCGATGTAAAATCGCCAACAACGAGGGCTTCATGCAATCGTGAAGGTAAACGTTCCGAAGACCACTGAAGTCCAGCGGGCATCCGGGTTGCACAAACCAGTCTCCCATATTGAGCGACATATCGAGCCGTAGATCCGTAATGGGCGAACGCTGCGCGACCGGGCGGACAACTTCGGTGCTTCCGAGAAGGGCCATGCAGAAAATGTGGATGGCTTTCAACTGGGTGCTCCCGCCCGCGAACAGCGCGTCGAAGAACGACGTTGACTGCGGCGGAGCCCAGACGCGGACGCGCTCTACAGTGGGGAGGCCAAGCAACCGTTGCGCGAGCTGTGCAAGCCCGTCGGTCGCGGGCTCGTAATCCGGCTTTCTGAGGTATATTTCCCGCAGATTGGATAGCCCTATGGCGGTAAGTGGTGTTAGGATTCTGGGGTCGAGATGAACCTTGATGCAGCGGATGTAGTGGATCAGATGGGGAGATTCGCGAAGGATGCGGCAGAGCCGAAGACAGGCAGCGACTTCGTCGTATTTCAGGATCCTCGTGGTATCTTCACCGAAGGCACCGTTGGCTACGGCAGGAAGAAAGACGATCTCACTGAATAGGTGGGATTGCGAGGCGGGGGCTAGAGACCAACAGACACTCGAGCAGGCCAGTAGATCCTCGCGTGACGCAGCGAGGAAGGAGATGATATGGTCCCAGAGTTCCTGGACCGGAAGGCAGGTCGGTGGAGAGGCGCGCATGGGGCGAACTCGATGCAGTTGAATGGGATTCGTTTTTCCAAGCTATTGAACATTTAAAGGAAAATGGTCAGATTTTGATCATCGGAAAGTCTTTGCTTCTGATGATATCTGTATCAAAAGAACTGTCGAAGCACCTGTCGAAGCACGACGCATCTGCCGAAACGGGACGAAACTGCCAGCAGCCTGTCGAGTGGTTGTGGAGGGTCGGTCGACTGTAGACGAATATCAATATTCTTGGAAAGGTCTTCAGCATAGATATTAGAATTTGTGTCCGGGACACGAGGAATAGGTGCTGACATCCACCAGCTGTAACGAAGTTGATAGGCCGTTCAAGATTTCCCTTTATCCAGAAATCTCTCACGATCTCTGGAGGATTCCTTTATCTCCACCGGCAAGTGCGCATTCAAATATTCTGTTCAATGATAGTGGGGATAAGAAACGAGACTTGAGTAACCTTGGCAAGCCACTGGCATCGACAGAACAGACGCCAATGACGTTAATGCGGTTTGAATATGAGGTGACGATGATATTGCCTAGATGGCTTGAGGGCTTTAAGGAAAGAGGATTCGACACCTCAGTAAGAGTAAACAAGCGCCGAGAAGAAGAAGACGAAACCTTTGGATATATCCCGGGCCATTGTAAGAGCTTGAAAGAAATGGCGGTGGCTATTCCTTAAGCGCTCAACAGGCGCCCGATACTCAGCACTTGAGGGCGGTTTCATTTCGGGATATCTCTCCTTGACCCATATTTTCGATAGCATTTGACGTTCGCGGGAATGGAGTTCAAGTGTACAAAATCCGTATCAAGGCTCTGGTAAAAAAATAGAATGAGATCCAGAAAACGGTGATGGTGATGTACGCCACTGGTACTAGTGTTGTGCCGGGCTCGGGCTCAGGCCCAAGCCCGACCTAAGCCTGATTTTCTGAGCCCGACCCAGGCCCGACCCGACGTCGGGCTTAAGGAGGGCTTGGGTCGGGCTTGGATTTTTGCCAGGCCCGCGACCCGGGCCTGAGCCCGGGCTTTTGCATATCCCTAAATCCATCAAGTTTCAGTCAGTAAACCTCAAGATAATCCCAACTTTGAGCTTCTTATCGAGGTAAAAAAAATCTGAGATCCCTTGTGAACCACTTCAGGCATTATTGAGCTCCCGTGCTGAAAATTGTCTGCATAAATCACAGTGTCCTGCGGGTCATTGGTCAATTTGCTCTTCGAAACACATGGAAAGACTCATATTGAGCATTGAGGCCACAATAGAGGATGGCTCAGAGGTAAAAGGGTATATTTCGGCTTTCTTTAGCTGATCAACTCCACCCGAAAAATAAATAATGCCAAGCCCGGGCCTGAGCCCAAGCCCGACCCGAACCCGACCCGACCCGGGATGTAGGGTCGGGCTTGGGATTTTTCCCGACCCAAGCCCATCAATGCCCGGCCCAAGCCCGGGCTTTCAAGCCCGACCCGACCCGCACAACACACTAACTGGTACCCGATCGGCCCGGTACGTGTAGTACGCGACGTGTGTGCGTGTTAGGCAGTAGACAGTACACGTACGGCTTGTTCCTAGCCACCGCTATCGTACCTGCGACCCCCGTACGACCTCACCAGCCCTCTCGGGATAGTCCAGTGAGGAAGACACTCACAGAAACTACAAGATGAGTATCGTTCGAATGTTAGCAGGTACTTTGTTCGCCGGGTTCTTAGCTCGAGTCATTTATGCCTGTCCTCAACAGCGACTCCACCTCCTTCCACCGATCGTGGAACATGAACGCCTCGCCCTCGCCCGGTGGTAGTTCCTCCCGCAGCTCCTCCTCCTCGTCTGGATCTTCCCTCCAGGTGCTGATATACCGCAGAGCAGGGAACCGGTCCGCGAGGAAGCGTGCAACGGTGGAAGGATCCTCGATTGCGGAACACCCAGCGATGAAGGAAGTCAGGCGGTCTTGGACGGCGAGCGCTGCGCCGCCTGGTTGCGGAAGTGGCACTACCGAGGCGTCCAAGGATATCTGAAGCTTCTGGAGATGGGGGCAATACCGCGCGAATGAATCAAGACATTCCAAGTCAACATTGGGTCGAGGGAACTCGAATGTGTCCTCCAAGTCGAGAATCACAAGATGAGGCCATGCATGAGCTAGATCTCGTACGGTAGCATTGTCGATGTCGATCCGTGTAGGCGCAAGAATGAGGACGGTGGCCAGGTTGGAAAAGCAGAAGAGGGCCCGAAGGGCATTACTCTTAATGGAATAAAGATCCTCATCCGGTGTCTCGAAGTATCCGCACTCGGTGCCGATAGAGAGGTTCGTCAGAGAGGAAGGTACAAAACTTGTCGAAAGGGAGTGGAAGAAATGGTGTGTCTGAGCTGATGTTGGAATGCTGGAGTCGGAGAAGAATAGCCTCAATGACTCCAGCGGAACTCGACGGCACAGTTGGAGGAATAGGGTAGCGGGCTCGATACCCGCATCGCGAATCTCGATTGTGCGAAGACCGGGAAAGGTTTCGATGCTATGAACCGCTGGGAAGGAGTCGATGGAAAGTGACGAGGTGGCATTGAGAGTGAGCGATTCCAGTCTCGCACTCTGAGCAAGATACTCCAACGCGCTTTGATCCAGTCCAGGCACGTCTAAAATCTTCAGATAATTCGAGTGGCGGACGAAATCTGAAAGGGCAGTTATTGCCGCCTGGACGTACTCCCCTCCATTTGTCAAGGGAATGCTGAGAGTATGCAAGGTGGGACATCGAGAGGCTAGAGTCGACAGGAAGGACAACGCAGACTGAGACATCAACCGAAAGGTTATGTTGTTGATTCGGGAGTTGAGAAAAAGATCGATGTAGGCGAAATCCTCGAAATAGTACAGTAAAGTTCGGAGGTTGGGGAATAATTGCGTGGAGAGACTCATCATGCCAAGGGCCGGGACGATTTCTGCTAGCATTGCCCTTGGGCCCTCGCCGCCTGAATAGAGACGCCGGATTCGAGCAGCGTAGACGCGGACTCGGTCAAAGTCCCCCACATGAATGGGGCGAGCTAAAGACTGGTTTCTTTTAGTTTAACAACTTGTATGTCTTGAGAATGACTCTCGACCAAAATGGCCACTCACCGTCGACTTGTCGGAACCAGAACCATGCCAGCACCAAAGATCAGAGGGCATGCACCGGAGAAGAATTTCCAGCACGGCCCACTGCCAGATCAAGTCGGCAGCAGGACCATGAAAAACCGTGCAAGTTCTGGCCATTCGTGCGAGATCGCGGAACCTAGGCTGAGACCCATTGCCACTGTCGCCATCGTCCAGATGAAAAGCTATACTGTCAACGAGTTCACGGATGCACAAGCACCGATGCATCGTCGCGGGAAATCTTTTGGCGGATGAAACAAGATGAGGGGAAGAAGCAAAAACGATTCGGTGGCAGTGACTCATCACCCTTTGATATACACACGGCCACACATAGTACATCCCTACGTTGCGATACGTTCCGTTCACGCGTTCTTCGCGATTATAAAAATTGTAGAACGCGCTATGATTATTTTCCATTTTATGTATTTATGACGTTTTGTCGCGTTCACAAGACGCTGTAAAAAAAAAAGGAAAAAAGAGAATAAGAAATTCGCTCAAGGGTTGAGGTTCTGGACCGTAATTACCCTAATGGCCTCAACCATCCCATTCAAACAGCCTTGGAACCGTTCAGTTCTTCACCAAATTCGTCTGTCGTCGCCCGCACCCGAAACTCCATCGCGGTAAGAGCTCCTCTTCGTTCCGGGGAAATGGGTGTTTCCCGACTACGCGCGACGGTATCATCCACATCGTCAGTGCTCACTCCCAGCCCAACACGTACTATAATGAGGGTGGGTGCAATGCCCTGCAAAAATTGCAGACAGTTAGCGTTCGCTCAAGTGATTGGATAATAAAGATGGAGGGCATTGGAGGCGTACGACAATGTGATAACACGCAGCGATGCATATTAGCACTGAAACCCTCGGCGTTACCGAGTCTGGTAACACAAAAATTACGACAGAGATGGCCAGGGCGGCCGGATATATCAGTCCACTTTCGAGCCTTGGGTTACGGGTAAGAAGAATAAGGTTAAGTATAGTAGTGGTCAAAAATAATGCACTGACAAAATAGCCGTCAAATCCGTATATCTCTTTCGCGGATTTCTTCCGCCTAGAAGCTTCGTGATGTGGCGAGACATCCACCAAATCCTGCTGGCTGAGAGAAGGTCCACTAAGAAGAGTGGTGGTACACTGCTCTGTAACTTACTCACCCGCCAATGATGCAGCAATAACATTCGTGCTGAAAATCGGGCCCATACACACTGCCGTCGCCACACGTTCAGAAGTCCCGGAGAGCGGGATTAATCCCAGGATACCGCCGACTGGCATAGACAAAAATCAGACTCGATCATGCCTAGCAAGTGCTTTAGACACTCACAAACGGTGGAGACATAAGCCAAAGCAGGCAGAGCAACTGGCCGCCAATTGAAGCCCCATATCACATAGCATCTATACAGCTGTTAAATAGCCTGTTAGTCGAAGTCCAGTCGAACGAAGAGATACGACTGACAATGATGCCGTCCGCGATCGCGCTTGGATGTTCAATCATTGAATATGTGTGTCAAAAAGATATTCAGGCGAACTCACTTCGCCAGCGTATATCTGACTTTGATGAGGACCCCGAGCCTGCGCACGATAGCGGGATCGTCGGGTCCATAAAGGACCGGCAGCGGGTTGTCAAGCGAAAACACCTCATATATCCCAGTCTGTGCTCGGTCGGTTATGAATGCCCATGAGTAGGCCAGCGCGATGTGGATGGTCGAGAGGAGGAAGAGGAGGATCATGCATCCGAGATAGAATTTATAATGGGGTGTCCGCCGGGCACAAAGCACTTGAACGGAGTAAATCCCTGCTGAAATTCAGTGGCTACATCTCTATAACCCAATGGTTCGTGAGCACTTACCGTATGTTAAAGAATCTATCTGTAAAAACTCATCAGGCACTAGTTAAAAAGAGAACAAACAGCGCGTACCACCAACGGAAAATACGTGATGAAATGGCTCGGTGCCTGGGATGCGTTTTAGCACGCGATGGGTGAGGACACAAGGGACTGTACATACCATGCTTTCGTGGGACCAAGACACGCTGCACCCCGTGGCCTTTTAAGTCCTATTTCGAGTCGAATTCGAAGGTCCATGGAAGTCACGATCAGCTAAGGCTGAAGGAAGCTCTCAGATAGACGGACTCTCATTGGTCGAAGAAGATGATCCCCACGAATGACACGGAGGTTTGTGGATGGTCTGAAACTTGCCTGCGCGCTATTGAAACGACGACGCAAAAGGGGGCTTTATCATTGATTCCTCATGTCGGGGCACTGACAAAAATAGTGATCAATGGTGGAATGTGTTTCACGGAGGTGAGAATTCCTCGCGATCCCTAGCATCATTACCACTCGCCACTCAAGTGAAAGAATGCCAACGATAGTAAATCCGAGCAGGTAATGATTCGAGCAGCGGCGACATGGCAAGTTAGAACGAAAACGCGGGAATTGTTTACTTGTAGCAGTGACCCGCACGATCAGAAAGATTGTGCCGTGCTGTTGCCCTGTGCCTGGCTTCTCTGTCAGATGGGACAGAGAGGCGTGGAGGTAAAACAATACATTTCGGGGCCTGGAGTTTGGGCTGTCAGCCATGCTAAAAATTCGCGGGGGAAATCGGCTACGAGGGTCCACATAATATTAGGAGATATCCCTGGCCTTCTGTCGAATCCGCAATAAGGAGTTCATCTTCTTCCAAACCTGGGACTCGCCAGGTCGATCGGGATACTGCCAGGGTGGTATGTAGCGCATCGGTGAAATTTCGCGCAACTCAGGAAACAACACCAAAATGAATCGCGAGACCCGCGCGAGAGACACTGGTCTCGTTACATCTACCTTCGAGAACTCGACATTGAGGTATTTCAGGGACCGATGCACAGGTTGGACGACGGTGGACTGTAAATCTGCGGGCACCTTCCACGCATTGAACGTAATGCCGAGTTTCCATAGCGCAGGGCAATGGCGCGCGAAGGAGGTGAGACAGGCGATCGTGGCGGGAGGGAGCCAATTCGGATACTGCGTCAGCAGCTCCAGAGACTCGATACGCGGCCACGAGCGGGCTAAATCGTCCACAAGCGGATTGTCGAAATTGAATCCGTACGGGGTTCGGATTAGCACCGATCTGAGGTTGCCGAAGCCAAACAACGGGCGAAGGACATCTCCGTGTATGAAATACGTATTGTCGGTCGTGTCCACGATCAATTTGCAGTTTATGAGTATGGTGAGAGCTGTGAGGCGTGGACGCAAGCAACTGTTGTGGAGGGCTGCGAAGAACTTCGGCGTCTCCGTGTCATCCACCAAGTAGGGTAGCTGGATGTTCAACGATGCCAGCGGTAGGGCGTGGCACAAGCGGAAGAACTCTGTTGCGGGTCCGATGAAGCAGTACCCGAAATTGAGCTGCCGTAGCATAGGGAATGTCGGCACCCCACGAATGGGAAAGAATGGGGGTGAGAGCGGAAGATCTGTGAGCCCGAGCGACTTGAGATTTGGGAGTGAAGCAAGATGCGTAATTGCCGACTGATCCAGAACGGGCGCCTGTAGCGTCTCAAGGCCGACCGCCTTCTGCACGAATGTCGAGACAAGCTGCCTCAGCTCCGGGGTTACGGACTGTCGCGGAGGATCAGCGTCTGAAACTAGACACAGGTCTGTCAATGCGGGGTATTCCAGTAAGAGCGTCGCGAAAAGGGCTGGTGCATGCTCGGATGAGGAATGGAAGCTTATGGATGTGATCCTTGGGGTGAGAAACAGATTATGTAATGTAGAGAAAATCGTCGTCGAGGTGCCACCAATGCACCCCCGTAAGTCGTTCAAATATCTTGTCCGGTAGAACGGCCGCTAGCATTGGGAGAATCTTGGACAGGACGCAATGTGTGTCGTCCGATATAAGGTGCTTGATGCGCGGCGCATAAACACGAACTCGGTCCAAGTCGGATGCTTCAATCGGTCTTAGAAAACACTAGAGCTAAATTCAACAATCCGACCATAAGTTCACCGAATAATCTCACCATGCGCGATTCTTCGTCCACGGCCCAAAGGTCGGAAGGCAAGCATCGGAGAAGATCCACCAGTGAAGTGGCGTGCCATAGCCAGTCCAGAGCTGGCCCAGCTAAAGTCGAGCATGTTCTCGCTAGGGCTGCAAGGTTGGAGAACTTTGGGGAGAACTTTGGCCGCTTTAGTTGGAGGGATCGCACGACTTCAGTTTCGGGATTCGCTGAGGGATCCAGGCCGATGCGTAGATATGAGAAGATGTCGTGCACTATGTCCTCGATATATAGTGCATGATGCATGCTGAAGCGCTGAAGACGGGCCAGAGACAAGCTACAGCGGGTCGGGGTGCAAGATGGCAAGGAAAGCACAGCTTTTCAGTGGTGACCCCATCGGGCCAGCCGGGCGGGACGCGCCGGACCGACGGGGCCGCTCAAAATTCCCGCTCGATGTTTTGTAATTGATCAGAAAGAAAACGGAGCGTTCATTGGAGGCCTGTTTTTCGTCAATTCCGAAGGCCATGTACAATAGTCACGTCAGTCTGTTAGATTTGAACATTCTGAGCTCTAGCCAATTCGGTTCACCTTGCGTTCACCGTTCAACGTATGATAAGAGAATGGAGTGGGTTTGGAGCGTTTCTCGCCGCAGATGTCTTATTGTGGAGCGCGAGGGAACGAATTGCCACTTCATAGGAGTATGTTATTCAAGGTATTGTAACTAGGAAAGAGAGTGCTTGAATTTCGTCCCAGGCTCAAATCCTTCAAAGTTTATAATTCATAGAGAAGCAAGAAACTGGCGAGAACAGCGCTGAAACTGCTCAGGAAACAGCACCCGCAACGTCCCCCACCGCTTCCGCACCCTCGGCTAACTTCGCTTGCTGTACGTTCTGATTAGCACCCCACTTTCTCTGGAATAAATATGGAACAAAACGTACATCCTGCCGATGGATCTCTGTTTGAAGAATCGCCATGAGTAGAAACATCCGCTCGGCTGGATCGTGGATATGATGCGGAAAATTTATGGCGGCGCGCTCGTTCTCGTGGAAGAGGTGCGGTTCGTACGTCGTGAAACGCACCGTGCCGGCTACGTCGCCGGAGCTGGGCGTTGCCTTCCAGTTTTTTGAGCACACAGGGGGTTCAGTCGAGAACGAGAATCGAGAACCTACCAGCAGTTCTTTGTTGTGATGATGATACTTCAGCTTATACGACCACCGGTCCCAGATCCATTCCCGCTCCCTGATATCCATCCGCCCATCAGTTTTCTTTTTTTTCAAACATCGGGATAAATACAATCAGGCGGTACAACTTACGAGCTAAATATCCCATTCGAGCGCTTCTTAAGATCCTCCCATTTCCTCTGCACGCCGTTGATAGAGAACACCTTTTCTCGCCAGTCGATGACGCCGACGACTCCGCTCGTCGCCATGATGGTTGTTACTTTGCGGCCACGCATGCCTTTGGTGGTAGTTGTTGTGTAATGCACGGCGCTCTCTGGCCCAACGAGAGGCGACTGCAGCAGTTTCTTGTCGGTGAATGTCAAGGGGAGGGACATGATGGTTGAGATTGTTGAGATTGCCGGTTGCATTTATACACCGATGGGCGCTATAATAAGCCGGGGATAAGCATCCGCAGTGGAGGATACGCGTGGCTATGATTCCTGTAACATTTCGGTCTTGAAAGTGTATTGGTGGCAGTATTTCGCAGTGAGGTGACTATCAATCGCTTGTCCTGGTTCAAACGGCGGAACAAATGGGAAAATCCCACCTTCCAGAGTGACCACGCCTCAAGTTTTCATTCATCTTGCTAGGTCAAGTTGAAGAATTTGGTTGGCATTAAGGAAAGAGAGAACACCGTCATAGTGGAGTCGAAGGAGAAGACGTTTCATGAGCATCGGAGGCGGTGCTTTTGGTGATCATTTTCGGACCTGATGCGAATCGATTGTCGGGATGCCGAGATATAGGTAGCTAGTAGGGATGCCGTGATATAGGTAGAAGGTAGTATTGAACTGAAGAATGAAGGTTCCTCCTGATTTTCGGCAGAATTTATGTCCGTGTCTGTTCCTCAAGCTCGCCGTGCAGATTGAATGCAGACAAGGTTCAAAAGTAGAGCACAATCGCCGAGTTCGGACTTCGCCAGGGACTGATCATGGTTGCTTGGCACAGCGGATGGAAGCCGGGAGAAGTCGTTTGAGAACAGACCTAGAAACAAACCAGGGCCATAGGGTGTAAAGCGGAATGATCATGTTGAGAGGGAACGTGTTGGAAAGGGACTGTGCGGCGTCATTGCCGGGGCATCAAACCTAATCAACGATGGGTAAATCACTAAAATGCCCTTGTTGAAGGACGGGTGGAAGCTGAGCGATTGAACTTCGAAGGGATTTCCACATTGGGGGGGGGGGATAGGTATCTCTTGTTGTTTCTGGATCCTCTAGATCTATGTATTGACTCCTGCTTACGGAGAGATCAAATGAAAAAAATTGGGCCACCGCACGTCATACCGACATGTAGCTTTTCTGCTATCATCCGAGCCGGTCTAGATGATTATTAGCCCAAAGATATCAGCGATTCATGAGACGCACAGACTGACTAAGTATGTGCACCTGCACCACCGTACACCAAAAGCAGACCCTCCACCTCTTGCCAGCGCCGGTACGCAGACCCTTCGTCCGGTTCGCCCATCTCCTCATCGCCAACATTCTGCCTACTAAAACGACCCTTAACTCCGGGAAGAGCGCGAATACGAACCGCGCGACGGCCTCTGGCGCAGAAATCGCGGACCGGTCGACATCCAATGACTCGAGGGGGCGCTGAGTGCGATTAATTGCGGGCACAGGGACGGACGTGGCATCGAGCGTTATCGCGAGATGGGTTAGGAGGGGACAGTGGTGGGCGATGGAGCGCAGAGAGGCGAGCGTGGTGCGGGGCTGAGCAGAACTTGAAGGGATGTAGCCCTCCAAATGAAGTGTGATCAGGCGCGGCCACGAGCGTGCCAGCTGTTCCACCGCTGCGTCGTCCAGGTCGAATCCGATCGGGGTCTTGAGGAAGAGGTTGCGGAGGTTGGTGAACCCGGCGAGGAATCGGAGCGAGTCGCCGGGAACGAGGTAATCGGAGGGCGGGCGGGTTGGGTGCGGCGCTTGGAAGTCGCTTTGGATGGTGAGGGTACGCAGGTGCGCAGGTAAGCAAGCCGCCGAGATGGCTTGTAGGAGGTCGTGTGTCTCTCCTGCGGTGGCGATCAACGGGAAGCAGACGTTGAACGACTCCAGAGGCACGTCGGTGCAGAGATCGAGGAATCGAATGGCGGGGTTGATCAGTGAATGGCCGAGATCCACGGCGCGCAGCTGCGGAAATGTTGGCCGGCCGTGGGTGCGAAGGAATGAGAGCGTTGGTGGGAGCGTCTCAAGGGCCAGCGACTTGACGGTCTCGAGCCCGGAGAGGTGTTCCAGCGTGGGCTGGTCCAGGATACGCACGGACAGCGATTCTGTTTGCTCCATTTTCTGCACAAACGACGAGATGGCGCGTGCTTCCGCTCCAAAGTCGTAGTGACCCACCTCGCCCTTGGAAGCGATGTAGACGTCCTTCAAAACAGGGCATTTTCCTGGGAGAGTTTCGAGAAGGGACTGCGCCTGCGGGGAGGCGGAATGGAATGATATCGACGTCGTGCTGGGGCTGATGAACAGATTGATGTAGGCGAAATCGTCTCCATGGTGCCACCAGTGCACACCCGTGAGGTTGGGGAATATGTTCCCGGGTAGAGACTTGCTTATCATCGGGAAGATGTCCGATAACGAGCAGTATCGGTGAGTGGAGAAGAGATTTCTAATGCGGGGCGCGTACATGAGGACTCTGTCCCAGTCTGCTTCCTGGATGGGTCGAAGAAAACGCTGTTGGCAATTCATTATAAGCCTTCGTTCACTCTTATTTGACGTACCATCTTATTTCCAGGACCTTGAAACAGCGAAGCCGCGTTTACAGCCCATAGGTCCGACGGCATACAGCGCAAGATGTTCACCAGCGAGGCTGATTTCCACAACAAGTCGAGCGCAGGGTTTCCTAGGGAAGAGCATGTCTGGGCCATAGCGGCGAGGTCACAGCACTTGGGCTGTCTCGTTCTGTAAGATCGCTGGCCTTGGAATCTTGAGGTGGCATCCTGGGTGGGATCGAGGTGTGAGTAGACAAGTTCCACAATTTCTTGGATTTCCAGCGCATGGTGCATTAGAACCCCAGCTTGTGGAAACCGCGATACCCGCTGGAAAGGTTCGTAGATGAGGGTGAAAACACAGCCTTGAGGTGGCAGTGCCGGTCGGAATTCGTCGGGTCCGATCGGCTCGAAAGTCCGCATCGAATTGGAGGTTGCGAAAATCAACCATAAGGTTACCGGGTGAGCGTAACAGGAATGGGGGGAGCATGTAGAAATCCCAGTAGAAGTCCCCAAATCTACCGTCGATCAAGTTCTGCCGGCTGGCCTTGTTGACTGGATCATTCTTTCAGCCGTCCGCATTTATTCATAGAGCTGAATCCACGATGCGCCGGATGCTCAAAATTGGCGTGGGGAGTCGTGAGCTACAGCGTGTGGGTAATTCACGGTCTGCGCTCCATGGCAGTTTTGGTCGAACAAAGATAGGTCGCGTTAATCTTTGATGCGTTTCTCGTTCGATACATCTGACTTCATTCTCGTACTCTGAATACTTTCTGTAGTGGTTCAACTCTCCCCACTCCGTTGCATAAGTGCATCCAAAACAATTCATTTGTAGAAACCATGACTGGAATTGACTTAACGGCCGTTGCAAAGCGACGAATCTCCCTCCTACCCAAAGTTGAACTGATTCAGAACAATGAACATAGCGTCGTCAAGCAGCGAAAAATACCGCCGTTCTGTCTTTGTTCCTCATGCTCACGGTGTTACTTGAATTTATCTTGGGTCCTCGTGATCAAAGACGATGTTGTCGAGGCTTTAGAAATCTGCGAGGTAACTCGGATATGGCGGTGCAGACCAACTGCGATAGATACTGTGTTCGTTGATTCTACGAATTTATTGCCGACTTGGAAACACTGATACCTGAGAGAAAAACTGTCAAACTCACCAGAAACTGATTCTTCAGGATCGTGTCTTCCTCTTGTTGTCGTTCCTTGAAGCTAATTTATTTTAGCAATCAGTTTGGGATACTGTCGCCCAGATTCTGCGGTTGTACGTGGTGAGTGCGCACTCGGTAATTGTGCGGTGTCCGATACCCTTCTTGCATTCAGGCGTTCGGATTTATTCTCAAGTCCATTGACTTATGTATTGAATCCGTGACAGTGTGGCACCCACAAAATTGGCGTGGAGAGTTGTGGCTACAATAGGTGTAGGTAAATTATCACCGAACAAACTTCAACAGATCGTTGACAGATCGCGTTAATCTTTGATGTATTCCACGGTCGATGGATCTTACCATCTCGTGCTCCCAGACACATCTTCCGATGGTAGAACTCTGCCCAAATCCCTCTGCAGAACCCCTGAATTAATCCCATTTTCCACCCTCTTCAAGCCATGCGTGCGGAGTAGATTCTATGTGCGAAAGAAAGTTATCACCGAACACGTTATCTATCGCAGTTGTGCTACCTTAGAGGACATCGTGGCTGATCACGAAGAACCAAGATAAATACAAAGCAAACTGATCTTGAGGACCAATCACAGAAAGGCGCTAATTTTTCGGTACTTGACGACGCAGTCCTGAAACAGTTCAACTTTGGGTAAGTTCTACACTATCTGCGGAATCACCGTGGGCGAGTCTGGAGCGCTTTATTCCGTCAGCAAAAAAATGTTTGAGTGAGACAGAATGAAGTCTCCGTACTGTCTGTCTCGAAGACCAATTGATACTGGGTTCAGAGGCTGAGGGAACCCGCTCCAAATTCACCAGAAACAAACTATGCTTAAGTTGTATCCGAACAGCTATAAATATCGCGGTTTTCTAGGAGATCTGAATGGTTCCTCGTGTTCCTTGAGGGTTATTTATTTCAGCAACCAGTTCGGGATACTGTTGGCTGTCTCACAGATCTGGCTGAGTAACATTGCAACGTCTTCGGTAATTAAGATCCACGTTTCTTGACAAGCTAATCCGCGTTTCATGAACGTGGGTATGAACAGAGATAGATCGTGTGCTGGTTTGATGACTCAGTGGTGGCTCATCTTTACTGACCTTGGCAAGGCGGTCTCTGTTTTTCCTTTTCTTTGCATTGCTGTTGACTTCGAAACCACCTGAAGAATTCTCACCATTTCTACCACGTAACGCACGGTACTTCCTGGACCTCCAGGCAGCAAATCTCAGATTTCCGCCATCGACCAACGTCGGACAACATGATCCGTCCTACGATCTCAGCGACAATGTTCCGAACAGAGATAGACAGCGATATTCGTTGATGCTGCATGGATCGCACATCAGGCATCCATCCTCTTATCACCGCTCATGTCGACTTATTGGACGAACATCGTTTCAGGGTGCTGATCCACGAAATATTTGCAGATATAGCGTTCAGATAACTTGCGTAAATGTCAAAGAGCTCAGTTTGACGAAGGACGGTCTCGTTAGCGACGAGACTCAGGCGCTATATTTTGGCTGTCAGTGGTGACTTTAAATTTGGGCATCCTGCGCACTCAATATCGGTGAGACCATTTATGCGTTGGAGAGGGAAGTTGATATTCACCAGCGAGGCATATTCGATGATCAGGAAACTGAACCTATCGGGGGAATTTTAACCGACCATCTGGACACCGTAATGTTTCACTCAACACTACGACGATCATCCTCATCCGCGAGGTGATTTCTTTTTTGTTCTGGGAGAAATATCATTTCGGAGAGTGATACATTGAAGTGCACAGATTTCAATTCAGAACCTCGGGACTCGGTGAAGGAGAAGGTATTGTCGGTTCGAAGATGATATTTTTAGCCAACGCTGATATATTTTGAGTACGCTGAATAAAAACTTGTCGTGGAAGGGGTACCGCAGAATGTTTGGCGCGACTGAGATCAAACCGAGGAGAGAACCTGATATCTCGGTGCCAGGCGAACACTCCCTGAGTCTGGACCTTTGCTAGCCAATGGTCGACTTTCGCGCAGCATCATGTGTATCATGGCCGCCGCACTGTGAGCGCTGGGTGTGGGACGTCTCCGGTATATTTGGAACTGCCCGGGAACGGATAACCGGAAGGAAGTGCGCCTCAATTAATTGAAGAGGGAAGAAGTCCCTAATTGTGGCAGGGAAGAGTCGTGAGCGATATGAGGCCGACGCGGCTTCGGGCGGCGTTCGCCTCACAAACAAGCTGCAATAGGCTGCAATATTATGGGGAGGGTATCCTTGATCCGTGGAAATAAAAGTGCTGTAAATCTTCTCTGTGGCCGTGCGTGGACAGGCAGATGCAAGCTCCCTAAAAGAGGACAATTTACGCCGTCTTCTATCACAGCTGGTGCTGTGCATGAGTAGTATCAGTATCAGCGCCGACTCTGCGACGCTGAGGCCTCTTCGGCGAAGCCTCTGATTCTCTTCGTCGATTGGGTGTGGAAGAAAAGAAGATTGGCGCACTGGGGTGAATTAGGCGCAGGAGTGTTGATTTGGTGGGTCCACCGCATGGTTCCCTCAGTTGGCCGTCAGGAAACATAATTGTGGCCCGAAAGCAATTGAGAACGGCTAGGAGTCTATTGTCCGATTAGACGCTGAGCTCAATTTGCATGTTGGGCTGTACCCACTGGTGCCCCACGACCTACACGAGGCTTGAACCAAGCTTCAACCAGAGGCCAGGCAACTAAAATTTACTGCAAATTTGCGTATTTGAACCGAAAAGTGTAACGGTCCAACTCCGAGGCATAATAGACTGAAACTCCTACTGGACAAAGACTCAACAAAGACTTGAACGGAATTGAAGCCGCCATGCCGACTTGAGCGAAATAAGCGACAATAGCTTCCGGTATGGCAGCGGAGTTTGTAATCCTTCTTGATCCAGTGATACCTCCACATCCGGCTTTTTCATGCAAAAGGGATCCAAATCTACCGCTGTGGGACGACTAGAGGGGAAGGGAATCCGCCGCAATGGCAAGATACTGACCACTTCTTGTCCTTTTCCAGCCGGTTGGAGCGTGGAGTTTTGCAGTGTCATGACGCGGAAGATTCACGGCATAGCCTTACCGATTCTGGCGCCATAAAGATAGACCGCATGGTAAACACATTCACCAGGCAGTGCGGTATGCGTTCCACCTCTGAATCCGCAATGACTTTCGTCATTCTGAGACAGCTTCACAGTCCAATGCGGGACCAAAAAAAAAACCATGCCTCTTGAGGGAAAAAGTCTCGGCATTGGTTTACACATCGGATGAGGAGGCGCACAAAGTACGTACGTGCTGTTGCTTTCTCGTTGCTACAGCCCCACTGGGAACAAGATCATCTGTCCATCGCATATTGGAACAATAATTGTTGGTGCAGGTGGGTCCCTGTTTCCGTTGTCCAACGCCGTTTAATCCGGGAGTCTGGATTTCCAGGCGCCTCATAAGGGCATTGATGTTTTCTGGGATGTCTTTCTTCCAGAAGTATCCTTCTTTTCACGAGCACCCTTACCTTCCATTGACACCTGCTTGCTCCTGCGATGCAAGCAACTCAAGCCGCCCTATCGAATCCTCACCACCTGCTCAATATCTGGCCACCGGCTCCCCATCAGGATTCAGGGTCGGCGTCCGCAAATGGGGCCAGATTACATTCATTTGATGGCCCGCGTGCAGTGGAACACCGACGCAACGCACACCATCTCCCTCGCGAGTACCCGGTGCCCTATAGACAACCCGCGCCTGCTGCAAGACCAGACTGGAAACTCGCCACTGGGAAGCTGTTCACGCCGGCCGTCGCACCTTACCACAATTTACCTGCTGAGCTCGAGGTACGCAATACTCCGGCCACAGAACCATTCTGACTCAGTTCTGACTTGTCTTCTCGTAGCCGTTGCCACAATATACAGAACTGCCTAGGGCACCGCAATACTATTCCCCTCATGTCGACGCGATTGAGAATGTTTTCGACGAGGACGACTCGATTGACATCACAGCGCTCGCGGACCAGTACCTGGATCTATCCGACCACTGCCCACTTCCCTCTCGTTCATCCACCCCGTCAGCACATTCCACAGATACCTCGGAGACCACAGACATAGAGCTTCGGCCCGCTAAGAGGCGCTGCACCACACACGTGAGTCTCAGTTCCACCGACTTTGCTCGCGGACTAAGGACGACCACAGTGGGACATGCCACGACTGCCTACAACGCAGACATCAGAGGACGAGAGCATTGACGGCCACTCACATTGCAGCCGGCCACGGACTGGTCTATCGCCGTTCTATCACTCGCCCTCTCCCTCGCAAGATAACGAGCTTCCTGAGTGGTCCCATCACCCTCACCCGGACGTGTATGCAGTCCGCCCAATCCAACCCGCCACGGGACCGACGCTGAAATTCACCGAGTCGCGGCGCGACGGACGGTCCAAGCGCCAGGCGCTTGCCTGCCTTTTCTGCCGCGCGCGTAAAATTGCCTGCGGCCGTCCTTCCCCTGGCTCTTCAGATCAGACGTCCAAGTGAGCCCAGCGTTCTCCTTTCACTGTCCCGTCGGTTGCTCACGGCTTCATTCCAGTCAGTGTGCTCGACGCCGAATCGATTGCGTCTACCCTACCGAGTCGCGGAGGGGGCAACACTCTCGCATCAAGAGCCTCGCGCGCCGGGCGCAAGAGGCGCACAATCTCGGCATGCTTCTTCCCGTCCTTCAGCAATAATTTTTGCCATCGATGTACGGCTATGCAGGTTATGAACGTTCCTGGAGCTCGTTCTGGACATTGGACTTTTCTCGCCCTCTTCTCAATCCTGTATGTTCGCAATCATGTATCCCCTCTCCAGTTGCTTCCGTGTATCCCTACCCCCCTTGTACAATTTACTCTACGCCTCCGAAATGTCATAACCTAATGCACTGCTATGCCCGTTTTTGGCAATTGTGACTCAGACTGATTCCAAAGGCGTTGTCTGGTACTCTCTGACAGATCTGTCGAGAAGGACCGAGATGCGCTTTTGTCAATGACTCGCACCGATCAAGGAGGGTATAAGAGACCGTCGCCAACTTCCCCGCTAAGCACAACGCATCCCAAACCATATTTTGTTTATCCCGTCACTTCTCCCTCAACCGCTAAACAGAAACCAGCCATGACGCGCTCAGAGCTTTCCCCTCATTCACCCCGCGTCGTGCGCAAGGTAAAGGCCACACAGAAACCTGCCGCACGGTTTGCTGATCACGGCTGAATATAGGCATTCCGCGCACAGGCGAACAGCACCGGACTATCGTTCCGGGCAGCCATCCTTGCGACAAAAGTACGCGAGGAAGAAGAGGGAAAGAAGATCCAGAAGCCGGTGGGGATCATTCGGCGAAATCCTGGGCGGATGGATGGCGTCCAATGGAACGGTGACTCATTTGTGTGCGCACGACAAGTCGACGGGGACAAGGTTCACGACGAGCACGTCGCCTGGGATGCAGAGGAGCAGGAAGATTCTGTCCAGGTTGAAGAAGTTGAAGATCGACGACCGCAAACCCACATTGTAGTGTCGCTCCTCGACATTGCACGACCTGCAAAGCGGCGAGGTGTGGGCTTATTTTAACCTGCGCTTCGCGTCGGGGAACTAATAAATTTTCAGGGGCCGCGAAGAAATCCCAGTCGGTTCCAACATTACGGCGAATGATTGAGTTTGATGATGATACTGTGAGCGAGCAATGGGAGCAGTGGGAGGCAGAGAGCGATGCATGGGATATGCAGAGCGAGCAGTGGGAAAGCCAGAGCGAGCAATGGGAGATTCCAGCGGGTGACCATTCTGCGGAGGAGTGGGAAGAGCTCTACCAAGAACGGTTTGAGAAGGAGTCGAGGTCATACTCTGCCGCAGTTCGGGGTAATCGTTGATCTCATGATCGCGACGCAGTGGGCGTGTATTAATATTCTTGCAAATCTACAGTGTTTAGAGGGGAATTTTGTCAGTTGAGAATTTCATGATTAAGGATGCAGGAATTGAATTTATGCCATGAGTGCCTCGTTGACTCTCGTCGAAAAATAAAGGAATGAAAACATGCCAAAACGACGCGGTCAACTTGAAGAATTGGTCAAGAACGCAGTATAACGAGTCAGAGAGATGTGCAGCGACTAGAATGCAAATCAGATAAGTTTTAATACAAGACAGGGAGCCTAGGCAATGATATTCAGAGTTTGGAGCCGAAAGAACCAAGAAAGAACATGGAAGAGAAGATAGAGCAACGAGAGGGTGAAATTTTTAAATGCTGTGCGCTTAGCTAATTTCTGTGATCTCCGAGTTTCTCCGATGCGTCGCGATTCTTTCCGTCTTCTAAATCTGTTCCTACTTGTGAGCCTGGCTAGAGGATAGCCTTCTTCTGCACTGCGGTATGTGTATGTGAAACTCTAGTTGGATAACCCACTCGCCACTTTGCACGGTCCCAGCGTGGAGTCTTCGAGTTTTGGTTCAATTTTGGTCCGCTCAATTTTTGTCCACTCTTGGGTTCGTGCCAAAGATTATTCTCAGGGAAGCAGCATGAGACAATAAAGAGAAAGGGATAATCCAGACCGATAGCCCGGGCCCGATCTGAACGAACAGCTCCTGCATGGAATTGGATCAGCCTCCGTCAATGCAGCTGCGCACCATGCGCCACCGGGTATTGGATTCACTGTGGGGACTCTTGAAGAGGGTTAAAAAGTAGGTGCCTCCCACTTCACCAATTACCTCTCGGCATGTCCAATTAATCGGGTAAAATCCAGCTCGAACAGCACGTGAGATTTTATGGTCCGTGTTGAATTTCTGTGGAACCTTGGGTGGCGAGTCTGCTGTTTGGAGGGTTCACTTTTGTGCGTGCCGAATTGACGTGCGCCCGCGCGGATTGACTTGTGTTGACTTGTGCGGGTGTTTTTGGTGCGCAAGTCAAAATGTCGCCCGCACAAGTCAACATGCTTACGTGCAAGTCACAAATGTGACTTGCACAAGTCAATCTGCCGCCCTTGACTTGGGCACGTTCCCCATCCTCCACTGCAATTCTTTTCTCCTGGGAGTATGGTTTGCACTCCGAATGTTGTACCTGCAGAAAAATATGCCTTCCCAGAGCTCTTTTTTGTGTGTATGGCCACCTTTCCCAACGTCGTAACCGTGTCGATCGCACAACGCTGCACCGATCATTGACTTGCGACGGTCTGGACAATCAATGGATACCGTAGAGTCTGCAGTTCAATTTTTAACGTCCTGCGACCCTGCGTTCCGCCAAAATAGCCCGATTCATGGAGAGTTTCAGGGATATTAAGGGTGAGCCAGGTTTGCCAAATTTTGGGTCCGTATTCAGTCCTTAACCATGCCGACATCACATATTCACCGTGACAACCCCGACGCGGCGTTTCCTCAGCGTTTGAGGATGTTTCAACAAACCCCAATTTGGTGCGCAAGTCAATTCACCGCCCTTTACGTAATCCCCGCACGCATTAACTTGTGTCGTGTCTGACTTGGTTTTTAGCGTCCAGTCCATGCGCCAAACCTCGCCCTTGCCTGAAACGATATACTCGGTCGATCAGGTAGGGTTTTCCCGATTCCGTAGGCTCCTCAGCCCAAAACGCCAAGTATCTGTGGTTGCAATTTATGCGGGGGGCGAATTGACTTGTGGTTTACGTGCGTCCTCTCTTAGAATTTCCTTCTTCAATCCCCTTCCGTTCACATTCCCGTCGAGCTGTCATTCCTCTGTCGGAGTTGCCGCTTTCTGATTCTTCTACCCTAACGTATATGCTCGGGCTTCATGCTCAATTAACCGTTTGGACTCGCGAGTCCTCCCCGCCTGTGGTGTCAAATATGGGTATGTGCAGACTATCCGTGGAGTCCCTGCCGCAATTGAACACCACACTGACTCCTCCCTTTCTTTCACGTTATTCTCACCATTTATATTCATTCTGATGACTCTCGCCGTTCGCCTTTAAATTCGGGCCTAATGCATGTTGTAGTTCCCAGATGTACTTGCTGCACGGATCGAATCCGCAGGCCTGAGTCATGCCGGCTCGCATGCTAAGCGGTGTGGTAATATTTCTGGCATGGGTGAGGTGGAAAAGTGTTGTTTGCATGTTCATTATCTTTCAACCTTGCCAATTACATGCACTGCTCTCACTCTAAACTTTTCGTTCCGTCTCCCCGTGCCTTCGATTCTCCGTGTTCGTGAGAAGGAGGGTAGTTTCAAGCCACCGGCCATATGTTACTATCCGCCGAGACCGCGAACGTTGGTAATTTAATTTTTGGTGCACAAGTTGCTTTGTACTCATGATATTACTTTACTTGACACGGGAACACCCGGAAAAAATTACCACTCATTGCGCCACATACGTCGCCGAAGCTCCATGCACCATCTCTAGCATCTTCTTGATGTGATGGCCATCTATGCCGGAGCAAACTAACCTGTGCGGGGGATTTTTAGGTACTCAAGCCAATCTGCCGGCCGCACAAGTCAACATGTGCACGTGTAAGTGAAATCGTTGACTTGCCCCGCATGGATGTCGACCTACTATTCTAGTTTAATCATGCAAGTTCCGAGACTGTAGTAAGCAGCTACCGCGGGGAGTTTAGGTACACAAGTCAATCTGCCACCCATTTTGTAATCCAGCAACTCTTGCACATATCAACTTGGGTTGGATTTGGGTGGAATCAGACATGAACTTTGACCAATAAGTATCCGGGCAAGTCCACCACCCGTACGCTATCTATATATCTGATCCCGCATGAAACGATGTTGATTTGGCCCGCCCAAATACTGAGGACAGAATTGGTGCTACTGTACTATTACGTTCAAATCGACAAGGGGTGTGACCCGTGACGATTTGAACCACATTCGACAATCGACAAATGTCTGTTGTGACCGTGACCGCAGGCCAAAATTCGACATTGTCGACAGGAAAAATTCGCAAAAACAGCATTTGCAGGCGCAGGTTGGGGTGACACAGTGGACCGATTCGACAACCAGTCCCGGTGACCCGTGACAATGACCAAAATTCGACGTCGACAAGGGTCTCCGTGACCCGTGACTGTCGAATTGAACTTAATAGTACAGTAATCGGACTTTGTACTACCGTGTGCGAGGTCATTGCTCCGAAGGCGAAGCTGCAATGACGACAATGCCGGGCATCGAGCCCTCAGGTTGACAGCCCTCTACTAGGCAGCAGGTATGTTCAAACTGATGTTTTTCACAGTTATAGGATACTCAACTTCGACGCCAGTGGCGACGACGACGATCACGGCGTTTGATGCCATCAATCATGTTCAAGTTGAAAGGGAGCGAGGTCGAGTTCAACGGCCTCAGGGATGATTGTGGCATGATTGGGGACTTGAGGAGGATGTTCTGGAACCTTTCTATACAGTGGCGAGATTGGCTGCAAAAGGCCGCATGCACAAGTCAACGCCCGCACACGCACGCCCCGCACGCCAAGCCAAATTTCAAACTCCGCTTGGTGCGCAAGTCAATTTGGCCCGCACATCGGGTAACCCTCTGCTGTTTGGGATAGATTCGTAGGTAGCCAATTTCATGCGAGGATGACCCTTGTCAAATACGTTTGGAGTTGGGTGGCTTATGGAACTGATAACGGATTTTTAAAAAGAAGGCGCAGCGGACACTTGAACCAATGGCTGGAACTCGAGGAATCGACCGAGCTCAATATTTTCATAACGAGTTCCTAGAAAGATCGATATTTCTAGGAACTCGTTATCGTAGACGGGAAACATCCATAATCGACCCGTTAGTAGGATAGTATGGTGCGACTTTCGGCGCTCAATATATCCGCGGATGGGAAGTCCGTGGATACAGCCAATTTCAATCATTGACTCTCGCTGTCGTGCCCTCATCACTGTCCCGCCCAATGATTCATGGCACCGAAACGTTTCCTTGCCTTCGCACACTCAATATCCGTGATGCACGTATCGAGCCCGCTACCCTATTCCTCCAGTTGTGTCATCGAGTTCCACTCGAATCATTGCAGGTAACTTTCGAGGATTCCAGCATCCCAACATCGGCTCAGATGTACAATTTCTTTCACTCCGTTTCGACGAGTTTTGTGCATTCTTCTCTGACGAACCTCTCCCTCGGCATTGATGCCAGATACTTTGAAACACGGGATGAGCATCTTCATTCCATTAGCACTGCCGCACTTCGAGCTTTGCTCTGCTTTTCCAACCTCACCACCGTCGAGATTGTTGCGCCGACATGGTTCGACATCGACAATGCTGCCGTACGAGAACTAGCTCGTGCATGGCCTTGTCTCATAACTCTATGTTTGGTGGACGGGTTTGCCCCTTCGCGACCTAACGTTAGCCTGGAATGTCTCGATTCCTTCGTGCGGTATTGTCCCCATCTCGAGAAGCTTTACATATCCTTGGACGCCTCGGTGCTGCCGCCACCGCAAGTGGACGCTCAAACTCTCTGCGTTCAGGACCCGTTGACTTCACTCAATGTCATGCAATCCGCAATTCGCCGTCCTCACCCAATAGCACATTTACTCGCAGCCCGGTTCCCTGCTCTGCGGTATGTCACCACCTGGCGGGAAGATCCAGACGAGGATGAGGAGCTGCGGGCGGAACTATCACCGGGTGAGGGCGAGGCGTTCACGTTTCACGATCGGTGGAAGGAGGTGGAGTCGCTGGTCAGGGCGGGCACGCTTGACTCGAGCCAAGAAACCGGCGGACAAAACATAATCGCTTCTGAACTTTGAATGCTACTCATTTTGCAGCTTTTGTAAGTGTCTCTCATCGTCATCCTTAATCGAAAGCTCATTTCCTTTTTCGACAAGTGTCTCGATATAATTTTGTACAGTTGAAGTCCACTCCGATGGACATCGAATGCTATCGTTTGTTTGGAAGCATGAGTCACTACTATTTTCGACTCAAACCGTCTTCAAGCGCCGGGTATCTATTGGGCACTCAAGGCTGACCAGTGACGTTCCTTTCGTTTGCCCGTAGTTCTTGAACTTGGAGAGCACAGTTCCAAACACAAGTATACGTTCATCTTTGGATCAAGTCTGCACTGATGCACAGAAATCATTTAGACATCCATCTCGTTCGGATTATTGACCCCGCATAAATTCGGCAGGAATCCATTTGTGCGCAAAACCTGGGCTAACTTGTGAGGCCCTGGAAATTTTCTAACGCTTTATCTAGGTGTAGCCTATTCATGCAAGGCATGAACCCTAACCGAAACGAAGGGTCACAGTAAATCCGTTTTGGGAAGACAAAGCGCAGCTAACGCCGGGGGGGAACAATGGTTTTGCGCTTTGGTTCAAGTTCTTCTTTGATTATCCGCTTTGGGTAAGCAGGTCAAAGCGCGTGCCATCGTATAAAAGTCGCTCGAGCCGTTGCCACCCACCATCCTCCCTTTCCACTACACCACACCACTCTTTCTCCTTCCTCTTATTCAACATCTCCCCAATGGGCCGTACGCACATCAAAGGCAAGGGTGCTCCGCTACGGAAGACAGCCGGTCTGCCGCCAGTCAAAGTGTCCCCTATGCCACCCACTCCCCAGAATGCGGACGGTCATCTCAGCGCACACTCATCTAGAGCTCCGAGCGTTGCGCCGACGCCCCCAGCTCCACCTCCGCCCCCCGCCAGACGGATTCCTGCCATGCGGGCCGCCAAGCAGAAGGCGAAACCCATCGTACGCACACACTCAGACATGCTCAAGGCCGTCGCCGCGTCGCGCAAGAAGGAGAAAGCGAAGCGTCGCGCTTATGCCCACCCCCGCAAAGTGAAGGATGGGTGGGTCTACGTAGGCAATGTGCGTTGTTCCTCCTATCTCTCTCATCGAGTATTCAACTCCGATAATTCTTTCCAGCTCAGCGCGCACGTCACGGAGGAAGACCTCTGGAACCACTTCGCCGACTGTGGCCAAATCGTCACCGTCGAGCTGCGCCTTACCGGCGCGCTGCTCCCCGGCAGCGCGTCCGCTGACACGGCATACGTCTACGGCGTCGTACAGTTCAAGAGCACTGGTGGGGCACGAGCGGCTACGCGGCTCGATGGATCCATTCTTGCACCTAAGGACTTTGCGGACTTTCCTTACGCTATCGTGGTGCGTCTGACGTTCGATTTGTTTCTTGCCACCCATGTAACACGCATCCGTTCACAGGTCGAGCCCGAGCTCGGTGACCTCCCCGAAGTTCGCAAGCTCAACGATAGACTCTTGCATAAGAATTGCCCGCCACCGCCGGCGGCGCGCATGGCGGACTTCCACACTGGTACGTTCCTTTTGCGCTGATGTGAAGAAATGGATACTGATTTCGGATGCGCAGCCTCCGGTGTCACTGTGTATGTTTGGAACGTACTCCATTTCGGCGTACTTACTAATTGAATCCCTCCAGACCGATGCCACGGAAGCTCCACCCGCTCATGACCGAGAAGACGCAGATTTGGAAACCCAGCGAGGAGGACAAGCGTCAAGTCAAACGCGCCCATGGGAAGCGGCTTGTCGTCGACGGGTTCTCGTTTGCAATGACTGTAGCGTAGGAGGGCCCCGGACCGTGAAGCGGGTGAGCCAGGTTAGCTGTACAACTCATGTAAGAACCTTCGAGGGATGTTTGTTGTACAACAAATTGTACACTGTACTCGATTAAAAATTATGTGTTCCGAGTCAATGCTTATATTCAACGGCCTGGATGCCGTTGCAGACCAAGGCAGATCGTCCTGCTGTATTCCGCTCTCGCAGAGCAGGTGGGGTTCGATTCCTCCGTACGGCGTTGCGACATCTCCAGCCGCTTTTTTGTAAACAACATCCCTCCCGGGCATGCTCTGCCACTGCTCTCCAACAATCGAGCATTGGGCGGATAATTGTAGGATCCGGCGCCTGACGGTAGATCCATACTGACCCGACAGTAAAACAATCAAAGACTAACCCGTTTGTCCAAGTGAACGACAACCTTTCGGGATGTAATTCTGCGAATGGCACCAAATGCAACCACTGCCAAATACAAGCCGCAACCAAAACTATATATGTCCGGCGATTTCAGACCATCCAGTTTCGTTCAGCCGAATTCATACCATCAGCTCACGCGATTGACCGTCGACCTTGACTTGCTTATACTCATATCATGAATTTGCCTAGGAAAAAGTCGAAATGAGACGACCACGCCTTTATGGTATAGCCCGAGTCCGAATCGAACAGACACCTCCTGCATGTAATTCTTTCTCCTAGAGGATGAATTGAGTGCAGGTGCGCACCATGCGCCTCGGGCCTTGAATTTACATTGCGGCTTCCCGAATAACCCAGCGACGAGTGGGTGCATTGCACCACAGCGTAGAAGGGGAACTGTCTGGATTGTGGTCGAGATGAACCTAGAGGAAGTTAATAGAAGAGGTCGGGGAAGACGAGACCATTTGTCCCACTCTTCTGCACAGATCCACTCCATAGTCGAGCCATTCAGTCGATTTCGATAACAGCCGACTATCGATATTCGAAAGGCAAGGGGATGTACGGCGAAAGATAATAACCGTGGACTGAAGGTGCGCACCGCAATAATGAGCCTTGATCGAGTTCAGTTGACATTTACATGACAAGATTTTTCGGAAACGAACCATTGAACAGGATCTACAAAAAAGAAGGTAAACCATACGAAGAGAAAAAGGTTTCATCTCACCAGAACGGCCCTATGGCTGTAATACTGTAACATTATTATTAGTTACACCACTTTCTGATTTTCCTTGGAAAAAGCACCACTTTGTGAGAATTTTGACTTTTATGCACCACCTGACAGATTTCGACGAAAATAACACACCTCCTCCGCTCGAGGACGGGCACCACTTCAAATAAGTCATATTTGAGGCACCACCACAAAAACCTCTGTTGAAAAAAGGCATCGGTCTCAATTTCACAAGATACACCACTTCCAACGCTACTGGATTATGCACCACAAATGTTTTCCTCCAGACCTCCAGATGCACCACTGCATTGTTCTTTTAAAAAACACACCCTCGCATAATCATCACTAAAGAAATGCACCACCAGGAGGACTTCATGGAATTCAATGCCAGACGCTTCCGCATTATCTTCCCACGGTTGGAACTCAGTGAACGCCGGAACTGTGCAACAATGCCCCTTCACTCCGGGTCACCCAACAGGCTAGGTTATATTTAAATTTAGATTCACGAATACAAACTGTACAACTAACTGTACAAGTTTATCACAAAAGGACCCTAACAATTCGAAACAAATGGGTTGGTTTCCATTCCCGCTGTTTCTGGGACTGTTATTCGTCTATCTGCATTTTCTGACATCCTCCCGTGAATATACCGGTATTGCACCGAGACGGAGTGGAATTGGGGTTGTGCAGGAATAGATTGGGACCGACGAGGAAGCACACTGTGTATGAGGGCAAAGCAGTTGACGGGAATCTCGGACTTGGACTGCTATGGGCCGAACGAAACTCATCTCTAGGCAGGGCATGAGAAGAGAAATTACATAGGGGTAGAGCATAATATGTGCCGTCAGCTTGTTAGGAAGTAACTCCTAATATGCACACATTGAGACTCTCGGCCACAGTGGTTTTGTTTCATTCGAAGCCAACCACCAAGTTGCTCACATTATGTAAAAGCAAAGATCACATCCGGAAAGCTGAACCGTGGGAAGCATTATAATGATGGAATCATTGGAGATCCGACCTCACGAAAGCGATGCTTTTTTTGAAAAACAGTGAGGCGGTGTCATTTCAGTGCAATTTTGAAACCCTGGGCGGTGCGGAAAGTTACATAAACGAATGGCAATGCATTTTTCTGGTGTGAAATTTGAGTGGTGAACATTTGAAATATCCTCAAATTGTGCATCTTTCCAGTGGGATTGCAGGCGGTGACTATTTTTGAAGTGATGTCTTTTTCCAGTTCTGTAGGTGGTGCAATTCTTGGGCAAACCACAATAATAATGTTACAGTATTACTCCCATACGGCCCAGGTCCGAATCGAACAGACGGGCTCCTGCATTCAATTCATCGTGGATCAACAACAATCCAGTGCAGCTGTGTACATGCGCTTCCGGGCCCTGACTTCCCCTTTGTAGGCTTCTGGATATGCCATCGGCGACTCGATGCTCTGTGGAACACAATAACTCATCAAGACATCAGTTGAACCGGGGAAGATTTTCTTTGAAAGAAACATCTCCGCCGATGTAGCTTGAACAGAGCCTATGCAACAACATCCTCACGGACGGCTCCTACGCGGAAGGTCAAAGAAGTTGAGGACAGGTGCGCACCGTGAGTCAGATAATGGGACTGTCAATGGATCAGTAAGGGAAATGAGCCTGAAAAATAGAAGGATTATAAATGAAAAAGTTCGAGTATGCCATTATACGGCCGGGATCCGAATCGAACGGACAAACTGCATAGATCGATATCGAGTGATCAATGATTGAGAGCAGATGCGCACCATGCGCCCCGGGCCTTGAACTTGTATGTCGAGATCCTGAATATCCCACCGTCGATTGAGAACATCAACTCTAGCCTGAAGAGATTCAGAAAAAGGAAAAGCAGCTTGACGGAATCACAAGGCTCGAGCCCGAGTCGAACGGGAGAGAATCTGCTTGCATGACGCGAAACGCCTAAACAACGCAGACGCGGAGCGTCGGCCATTGAGCCGATACTAGTGTAGTGTGGATTCCGGTTTGCGTGCGGCTTCGCGAGGGTTTACGTGCCTGCGGGAAGTCGGTGGAGCTGGTGTGCATACTTCTCTCTGCCGCAGAAGAATGATCCACTGAGTGCCACCCGCGGACCCTACTGAGCATTCACCCAGGATGTTTAGATTCGTCGTTCAGGGCCTGGGTTCGATGAGGGGATGAAATAAAAATAAAACTGCCAGTGAGCCTTTTGATGGCTCGGGCCCGAGTCGAACGGGCTAGATCTGGTCGAATCCTCCTTGAAAAGGACAGAGTACAGATGCGGACCATCCGCCATCGAGCCGGCAACAGGGCAGTGTATAAGTTGAATTTGTGTGAGACTTTGGAAAGCGTCGTAGGCACTTTATTGGGACGAGCGAATTCGGTGGGCGTTCTAGCACAAGTCTAGGCGTTAGGCTGCTTTATCATGTTAGAGGTGAGGTAGCTTTGGAGTCGTTTGAGGGAGGTTTGGGCCAAAGAGTTGAACTTGTACTGTTCCGGAAACGGGAAGCCATTAGCATCAGTCGAACAGATACAGTTGATTGGACGATAGAAACATCTCGGTAACCCACATGGGCGTGGTATCGATCTTGATCATGTATGGGTGTGACTCGGAGATGTTGAAGCACTGACACGGATATGGAACCTCGCGAAAGAGCTGGACGTAGCGGAAAATGCGCAAAGGGGACATGACAGCAGTGACATCTGTTACACGAAGGCGTAGGACGTCGTGGGGCTTGGCGTGGGTCTCTCGCTCAAACAGATCAGATGAACTGGCGCAACGCTGTTTGGGCGGCGCGTGGCAGTCGCAGGAGTCCGAGGTGGGATATGTCAGAGTTGATCCATGCGGGATCGTTCTTGGCAGGTAGGGCAAAAGGGCTCCACCGTATGGGCTTGATAATCGTCTTCGAACCCAGGAGAGATAGAAATGATGAATGGGTGGATGGGCAGTAACAAGCTGCAATTGGAGACCGGAGATTGCGAGGGAGATTCGAGTTGGATGATGGGGGTGGAAAAGCAAGTATTGATGCCGAAGAGAGGCGAGGTCATCTAGGAGTGACGCTTCATACACAGTGTCTCAACCTCCAGAATCCAGGCAAGTCCGAGTCTTCAAGTCTAAGAAAGTCCGACAGAAGAAAGTCGCAGACAATTGTTTGTGAAGCAATACGACACTATCGTACAGCTCGGAGCCAAAGCCGGGCAGGAACGTTGCGAAGTGTATATCACAGCTCTGAGACGGTTGAAGACGAGAGATGGGTAGCGAAAGCCTCAGTTAGGGCGAAACGACACGAGAGGCGGAGAGAGAGCGTAACCGAAATGCTGTGCCCTTACCTAATATAATTGATCATCTCCGAGTTTCCCCGAAGCGCGTTTCTTTCCGGTCAAGTCAATGTCAAGTTCCAGATTTCTCCGACATTGGCTAACGACGTTTTAAATCTCAGCAAGCCCGTTGAGAAATTGACCGGCTGCCTGTGGAGTCGTATCCACAGACGTTTCATCCTCAATGTTCGTGATCGATCAGCCCCTGTACGGCGGGACGAGTAGACGGTTGAATCCTCCTCACGGCGTTCAGACATGGTTGGTTCTTTGCTTTTTCCCCTTCCAAATAACGTAGATGTACATGTATGTTATTTTAAGCTGAGTTTGGCAGTTGATGGTGGGTGGCGCAGTATTCAGTCACAGTGGTCTTTCGAACTTGACTTGTTTTTGGAATGTCCCGATTTTCCTGGTACAATGAACCCCGAAAGGTTTAATTTGCAGCGAGTGTTGGATGTATCACGAATTTGCCTAAAAACCAGTAAAAGAAAGGACAAGAAAGAAAGAAAGAAAAACATGATCTCTTCGCCTCATGGCCGGAGTCCGAATCGAACGGGCACCTCCTACGTGCAATTTTTTCACACCGAGATGCGTCTATGGAGTGCAGATGCGCACCATGCGCCTCCGAGCCTCAGACTTACCTGATGGGTACCTGGATATATTGAGAGACTGGGTACAGGTCGAACCAGCCGCTGTAGAAAGGATGTTAGACGAGTCTCATGACTGAAGGTTGAACCTACGCGATGAGTCTCAGAAGCAAAGATCCCTAATACATTGAAGCGCTAATTGAGCCACGAGAGAACGAGTTTGTGACGGGAAACGAAAATGAGAAGCCTTTTTCACTCTGTCATGACCCACCGATATTTCCTGAGTGTATGTCTCCCAGCCAGGAAATGCAAGATGCGCACCATCTTTCAAAGAACTGCCTCGGAGGTGCCTCGGAACACGACATAAAAATTATAATGTCGGTGTTCTTTACGGCTTAGGTCAGAATCCCGAATGTACACTTCATCTGGCGCCAAATGGAACGCCTGTGGGCGACCAAATCATGTTCAAGGAACATCTTCATCTATGTACGCAACATATCCCAATGAACACCATATTTATATTGGTGAAACTAACCCTACAAAATGCAAAGAATTTCAACCACCGACTGAGCAAGAGAGCAATGTTTCGCGCTTATGCCACAACGGCCTGGGTCCGAGTCACCTCCTGCCCAAGTAGGACTGAACATACAGTGTCATACACAGCATGGATTGGAGATGCACACCGTGCACTTCCGGGCCTTGAATCTCCTCTGTGGGTTCCCAGTGATCTCACCGATGAATGAGTGAGGGGACGTGCGCAGGCGCTACCGTACATGTAAGTCGTGTGTCTCTCTCCCTTCTAAAATAAAGTAAAACTTGGTCCCAATTTTCTCCATGGCTCGATCCCGAGTCGAACGGGCGGGAATCTGCTTGTAACCTCTCACACACCGTAAACGTCAAAACGTCAAAACAACGCAGACGCGGACCATCTGCCATCGAGCTGATACCAGCCTAGTTTAGCGGTTGAGTTTGTGTGTGACTTCGAGAACGGCTTGTACACCCACGCGAGGACCGGAAATTTTCCGGCAGACGTAGAGTAAGTACGTTGAACTGAAGTTGGCATTCACTGACTCTGATTGACATAGTCGATTTATTTTTGTCCTTGGTTTCACGTAGTAGTTTCAATTGCGTCGTCCCGTGTTCTGCTACCCATAGGCCGACCAAGAAAAAGATAAGAACCGATAAAAAATGGCCAAACACGATCGTTCATGGCTCGATCCCGAGTCGAACGGGCGGAAATCTGCTTGCAGGTGGTCAGATTTTATGTAAACAACGCAGATGCGGACCGTCCGCTATCGAGCCGATACCGACCTACTTTGGCGGTTGGGTTTGCGTCCGACTTGAGAGCAATATTGTATAGCCATGGGCCGGGAAGTAATGATGGACGAAAGAAGTGGGATGAACTTGCCTTGCTAATCACATTCGAGTGCCATTTGTACTTGATTTCACCGTGGTAGGGATAATTGAGCCGCCGTCCGTGTTCCGGGACCTATAGACTGACAAAGAAAGAAATAAGAACCAAGAAAAATTATGAGCTGGGCCGTCGCATGGCTCAAGCCCGAGTCGAACGGGCGGGAATCTGCTTGCAGAGCGTGAAGGATTGAAACAACCCGCAGACGCGGACCATACGTCATCGAGCCGATACCGACTTCATTTAGTGGTCGATTTAGTGTTCGACTCCTGGGCAACATTTGCACGCTCAAATCACCGCCAGACGTGAGGTTGTGGGATTTCTGACTGAATGAGTCCGACTGGTCAGGTACACGTACGGTTGCTGCTGCTGATGAAGTATTCTTATGAGCTGGTCACACACATTCGTTTCGTGCTTCAGTTCGGTACTCAGAGGAAATAAAAACAACTCATAGCGGGCATTGCATGGCTCGAGCCCGAGTCGAACGGGCGAAATCTGCTTATTCACACCTACATGTGCAACTGTAAGTTGACGCAACGCGGACCATCCGCTATCGAGCCGATATGGACCTGCGTTGTTGGTTGAGTTTGTGTGCGACTTCAGAACAGGATTGGCGCACTCACAAGGATCCGGAATTTACCAATTGCGCCGAACGTGGCATTCTATGACTCTGACTAGCATACATCGTTGATCGTCGATTGACCTTTGTGCTTAATTTCACCGTTGATAATTGGTCTTTCCAGCCCATATGGAGGCCGACAACGAAAAAAAGGAGGAAAAATATATCTAGCTGATACCGTATGGCTCGAGCCCGAGTCGAACGGACGGAAATCTGCTTGCAGGTGGTCAGATTTTATGTAAACAACGCAGATGCGGACCATCCGCTATCGAGCCGATATCAACCTACTTCAACGGTTGCTTTGTGCGCGAGTTCAGAACAAGATTGGCGCAATCACACTTGGTCTGAAGGTTGCACACTCACAAGGACACGAAGAGCGATAGAGGTTGAACTTGGCATGATGCATCCTGGAAATTCGAAGCCCGAAGTGAAGTAGGTGCGGAGAGATGCGAGAGGCAAATAGGCGGATGGATGATGGCGCAGGAAGATGTGCGATCGAAGGAGGGAAGAAGCTTAAGGTGATAATTAGATTGACGAGAGATGATGGAGTGCCGGAGATGAATTGGATATGCTGGGTGGGGTATACGAGAAGTAGGATTGAGTCGTTACTCGGGACGGCGCAAAGATAATAGAATACAATACTAAACAGGAAGAGATGTGCGTTGACCAGGCTGGCTGGAGATTTGCGATGCGGGTGATACAAGTCCGAGTCGGAGTCAAGGAGGACCCCTGATAATAGGCCGGTAGGCCGGGTCCAGTGTCGGACAAAAAATGCGCATTTTGGCTTCGAAGGCCAGGTTCTGGTCGGACAAAAATCGGACTTTTGGTCTGACTTTTGTCAAAAATTTGTCCGCCAAATCCCATTTGGTGCGAGTTTTCGGTGTGCAACGGCAGAAGATGGCTTCAAAAAGGCTCAAAACACTGCAAAAAACGTATGAACCGACCGTGTCATAAAAAATCAGCTATTTCGGGGGCGTGGGAGCGACAAATTACCCTTTTGAGGTGATGCCATCACGGTCGGCTAGCTCTCGTCCAATCAGCGTTGACGGACAAAAACTGGCACTTCCGGGAGTTCGGGGACCTGGCCTCGAACGGGATTATCAGGGGTCCTACACGCCTAGACGATCGAAAGCCGGGAACCAGGTGGCCGATCAGTCTCTGGTTTCCAGCCGTCAACCGTTGGCTTCCAAACGCCAAGCAGAATACTGCTGAAGCAGGTTGGTCCCCTGGTTTTCCAATGCAGGCCCAGTGGGCGGGAATTTAAAATAAATGTCAGTAATAAGATTCGAACGACGGACCAAATAAAGACGGTCAAAACTGAGACTGCGCATGATACGAAGTTAGGGCTGTCCACGAGTGCACTCACGGGTGACTCGGATCCTTAAGCACAAGTACCTGTGGACCAAATTCCAAACTCGGATCCATGGGTAAAAAACTTGTGGGTCTTTTGGGCACTCATGAGTTTTTGAAACTCATGAGTACTTACAGGTACCTGCGGGTTTCAGCATGACTTTGGGCAAGGATGAGCACAAAAAGGTGACTTACCCTATCTAATTGGTGTCATTGGATTATTTAACAGTTCTGTGTGTTTTGTGTGTGTTGAATCTGAATGGAATGCAGTGATTGGTGTACAGTTTTGCATTGAGATAGTTGCAAGTACCCACAAGTTTGCGATTTTTTATGACAGAATCCAAACCCGGATCCTTGGGAAACCCGTGACAATGAGTACTTGACTCACGGGTAGCAAAACTCGCGGGTTTTCCCATGGATCAACTCACCAAAACCCACGGGTGACTCGCACTCGTGGACAGCCCTATACGAAGTATGCTAAGCAGCTGTTGTAGGAGAAGGCCTCACCGCTCACCATCTTGCTGCTGGCCCATATTTTCAGGGAAGTGCTGCAAGTAATTGAATAAATGTGCCCACACGCAGGCCTCTCAGCACACAGAAGTCGGACTGACATATCCTGGGCTGGTGAGATAGATATGAATCCAATTTTCTTTTCTTTATGCTGTACATTTGAAACCTATAATTTAAGTTGAACTTGCAAAGCATGAGAGAGTCTAAGATGTTCTTCCTCAGAAAGAAAAAAGAACTTTCCCAGAGACATACTGTATACTCAAGTCAACTCAAAGTCAAACCACCTAAAGGTTTGTTTAGGACACTACTAGGACACTTGACTTCAACTCAGCTTCGACTCTCTTTGATCATGACTTGTCATTTATCCGACTTGCATCACACCATCAATCATGATGTCCGGCCCTCGGATCACCCGCCCATGGGTACCAGGTTGCAGACCGCTGGTTACCAGCATTCCCACCACTGCTACATCTATTCTGCTTGAAACAAGGATCCCAGCGGGATTTTTGTGGGTACATCACATTACGGCCAGTGGATATCAGTGATATGAAAATCCAGCTGGTTACTGGCTTTCGATCGTCTAGGCGTGTAGTCAAGGCTTCGATTTGAATGAATGAGATCCAATTGCGAAGCGAGCCAAGGCGCATCGTTAGTCGATGACGCTTGCTCCGGCGTTTCAGACACCCGGAATTCGAACTCTAGTCTCTCCAGCCAAGTTGTCCGTTCCGCAGCAGAAACAAACCACCAAGGTACGAGGTAGTAGACAGAAAGTCGGTGTCCAGATTCCAATCCAAGCCAGATAATTCCGAGAACGAGAGACGGAGAAAACGCGAGTCAAGGGCCGAAACGACATGGGAATAGAGAAGCAAGAGCTGATCCGAAGCAGAATTGAGATGCTGTGCGCTGAGGTAATTTCTGTGATGTGATGGGTCTCCGTTTCTTCCTTTTTTGGTCTGGTCCTTGTAACACCCGCCGCCGCTCTCGACGCAGTCTCCTACCCACCCGCACGTTACGGGGTTGGCTCGGATTCTCAGTAGTGATAGACAAGGCCAAATCTCAGTAGAAAACATAACTAGTCATCATATATATGTCATAACCCATTTCAAACTCCGAACTTCATTTTGGCCAACCCCTCCACGGCGGCTGGCATTTAACAAATGTAAACAACATAGCCACAATTTGGCCAAATGCACACTGGCAGTACCGACCTTGACCGAAAAAATTGTCAGCAGGCCGCAGGGAGCTTTATTTGTGCCAGTGGCCACGCCCTCGCATTTTTGGATGAGCAGTACGGCGAGTGCAAATAATTTCGGAAATCGTGCTTTGGTGGTGGCTATGTTGTTTACAGTTGTTAAACGCCAGCCGCTCTGGAGGGGTTGGCAAGTTGGAAGTTCGGAGTGATGGGGTGATGAGAGATCAAGGATTTGTCTCTTTGTATGACTACTATGATTCTGCCCTATAATACCGCTACTGAGAATCCGCGCCAACCCCGTAAGTGCGGCTGGGTAGGAGACTGCTCTCGACGAGTCTCTCCTTCATTCTTTGACTAGGAAATGCATGCCACGATGCGACACACGCCCTTCCGCAAACGCACCGCACCCACCTCATCCGCTCCACGCGTAAGCTCGGCGCCATCCTCGGCGAGACACCCCTCCTCCTCAAGCCCACTCGCGGCCACCTACACTCCATGTCCGTTTCGTCCACCAGCAGCACCGACTCTAGTTCATCTTCCTCCTCCGCATCCAAGCGCTCCGGGCGTATTTTTGTGCCTTCGGTGCCACGGTCATCTTCCCTCGCACCCGCATTCACGCCCACGACTTTTAATTCCACTTCTCCGTGTGCCGAGCGTTCGCACCAGCAAACCGACCGCCCCCTCCTCTACCTCCGCCTCGCCGCCCCCGCCCCGCGGCTCACAAGCACCCTCTCCCCCATCTCACCTCATCTCACCCGCATTCAGTCCTTTAACCCCGACGTTTACCCCGCCCAAAGTCGACCGCCGCAAGAAAATGGCTAAGCTCACGCGTACGCTGGGGCAGAACGTGCCGCCGGAGCTTGTGTTCTCCTCTGCGCGGGAGACAAAAAGGCCCATACATGTGCCTGCGTTGTTGGCTGCATTGTCGCCGGCCCATGCATCGTTGTTGCCGCAGGAGCTTGGGCGGGAGCGTGAGCATGAGGAGGAGCTGGCGAGCCCGACGCGCGAGGCGGCGGGGATGTTGAGGGCGTCGGAGTATGAGTACGTCGAGCCGAGGCAGCGTGGGCACTCGTCCTTGTCGTACTACCGCTCCAACTCATCTTCCGACGAAGACGATTGGGTAACCATCCCCGCACCCCTCGTCGCCTCCTCCTACCCCCCGCGCTCTCCAGGCCTGCGCGCGAACTCCTACTCTCCACCGTCCCCGCGCAGCCCGCACTATTGCAAGGCGTCGACCCCGACGTGGAACGCGGCGCGCACGTTTGCCGGTGCGCAGTCGGGGTCGCAGCAAAGGATGTTCGCCGCCGAGCTGCAGAACGCCGAGCTGCAAGATACTCCTGGCGTTGCGGTCGAGCCAACCTCACCCCCCGCCCACCCATCCACCACCTCCCGCTCCAGCGCCGACGCGCGGTTCTTGTCGCGGCATTATGAGGTGGTGTTGCCATGGGTTGAGCACTCGCGCTCCGCCTCACCTGTGTTCTTCCAGGGGAGGTCGGCTTCTCCCGCTCGCTCACAGTCGCCCGCTCCCTCTCACGCACAAGCGCCGTCAAGGGCGCAGACGGCGCTGTCATACAACTCATCCTCCACCGGGTTCGAAGAGCGGGCAAACACGCATTTCAACAAGAGTGAGGAGTTCGGCAGCACGTACCGCAAAGAGGCGGGCTGGAGCGGGGAGTGGGTTATCGCTTCTGGTGCGGGTGTAGGCGGGAATACGGGTGTAGGCGGGATGGAGGAGGTGGTAAGGGGGTTGAGGGGGTTGAGGTTGAAGTAACGATGGGGTACGACGAGGATGACGCCGTGGAGGATATCGATGGGTACGCTACGATAATGCTAATGGACTGGACTTGTACATACGCTCTGCATACACATACGCTTTGATAATACGCTATCTTTTGGGAATATCAGATTTCTCAACGGGCGGGGAGAGGGGCAGTCCAGAGTTGACTTGAGAGCTGGAGAGGGGCGTATTTCGCTTTCCTCGTTCCTTTTGAACGGAACGTCGTCTCGTTGAGCGTGATATTACTATTAGGATGTCGTCTTGCATACGGTATTAGGAGGCGACGCAAAAATTCCTTTTGTGACCCGCAAAGCTACCCACGGTGAGTTGTGGAGTTGGTTGATTTCTGGTCAACTTCTCGGTTGATTGTACTGTAGGTGTTTAATTATACTGTGGGCTTATCCAAGGACATACACACTGAAAACAAGGCCTGGGGCGCATGGTGCGCGCCTGCATTCCATCATACGTCTCGCAGGGTCACATGTAGGAGTACTAGTCGTCCGTTCGATTCGGACCTCGGCCGTTGCAATACTTGCAAGCCCTTTTTCTTCTCTTTTCGTTCGGGAGGTCATTCAAATTCTACGTTCAACCGAACCAAATCATTGTCCACCCAACAAGATTCTGTGCCTGCCAAAGCTTTCAAGTTGAGTCAACCAATGTGTATATCCTCCCGACCATAAGGTTGCTGGTACTGTAGTAATCCGACCGTAAGTTCAGGTGACGGGTGACAGACCTCTGTGAATTGAACTTCTGGACGTCGGTGACGGTGACATTGAATTTTTCTCGCCCAAATAGGCCGAAAAAGCCCCTAAAAATCGCTCCGGCGTTCGCCGGACTGCCTTTTAAGGGAATTATTGATGGTATCTATCAGCGTGAACTTGTTATCCAGTGAACTATGTCGGTGACGCGTGACACCCCGTGAACCTACGGTCGGATTAGTACAGTATATCCTGGAACTCACAAAGTGAATTCAGGGCCCGGAGCGCATGGTGCGCCCCTGCATTGGGGAGATGCCATGCAGGTGTCGTCCGTTCGATTCGGACCTTGAGCCGTAGGTACAACTCAGTGCCAAGCTTTTTGCCTCTTTCTTGGTCCTTGAGAAAGGCGTGGTTTGCCTTGCATTTCCACGTTTTCTGTTCACTGGTTTCATTTTCCTTCGGAGTCGAAGAAAACCTTCTTGTCTACACCAATGTCTACGCAACGTGAAGGTGAGGTGAATGTTCTCACTCATAATTTTGCCGGTGTATCCAGGAATCCCTACAACAATTCAAGGCCCGGGGCGCATGGTGCGCACCTGCACTTTGTGGAAATTGTAATTGAAGTACGCAGGAACCGTCCGTTCGATTCGGACCTGGACCGTACGCGATGAAACACATTTTTCCTCCTTCCTTCGCAAACTGTAACCTATCAGTTTGCTTTTTTTGTTCCAGGTTCTTTCAACCGAGCCTGGCTACTAAGGTGCTAATTCGCGCACGGTACAGATGAATGCTTTTGAGTAAAGTTTCACGGATAAATCCAGGAATCTACCAGGTAAATTCAGGGCCCGGAGTGCATGGTGCACGCCTGCAGTCTATTGCCAGTGACGGATGTACGCAGCATTGGTCCGTTCGATTCGGACCTGGGCCGTCCCGTCCCAAAAAAGGGTTTTGTTGCTCGTTCCTTCACAAAACTACCAGTTTGTTTTCGTTTTTCCGGGTTCTGCTCACTTAGCTTCATTTATTTGGAGGCGTACAGGATTCTGCTGTGCCTTATTCCGAGTCATTTCGAAAACCCATTGCCAACTTATAAATCACAACCGTTCTTGACGTGAGGGATCTCTGCTAGGCAGTGTCCGGTTTCTTCTATGATTAGTGGAAGTAGTATCATTGCCAGTCATACAGTAGGTACATCATATAAACGGGTACTGTCCGTCCACATCCCTGCTGGAAACATAGTTCTATCACTGCATAATTTCAAGTATAGCCATGGGAGATGAATCCGGGCGCCTTCGATAATAAATACGCTGCCGTTCCGGAACCTTCTACTGCTTCAATTACAGCTGAATTCCAGTTGGTGGTCTATAAGCCATTCATCCCCTACGGGCGGCGCAATAACACGGACCAGGTGGACATGCACACTGCCTGTTTATTTGTCAGCATGTAAATTGAACCAAGATTTCCCGAGACGTACCTCGGCTGCAGCTGGGGGGGAGGAGGGAGCGAAGGTTGTACGGCTGGTTGAACAGGGTCATAAGGGTTTGCAAGTACAGGGCCACGATTGCGGACTGAGGACGGGACGGGATAGGGTTTCAAGCGTGTGTTCTCTGGCTTCTATGAACGTTCCCAGAGTTGGAGTAAGAACCCGACCGCGAAGTCGGAGGTACCGACGGCAAGTGCTGAGGGTACATCGCAGGAGCTGGACGCTGACTTCCGTAGGCAGGAGATAAACTATAATCGGAGGTTGGATAGGAGACGGGCGCATATCTGGTACCGGAGCCACTCGCCGCAGGCGTTTCGACAGAAGTAGAACGCGTATTCTCATCGCCGATCACCACGTATCCGCACGAAAGTCCTTTGCGTGCACATCAAGCACAGGGCTGGCTCTCCGTGGCGTCCGTCAAACACTGAAGGAAACATGAGAATCTCCATCTTACTCTGGAGGATGCATACCTTGATTTTTCAAAGTAAGGGGTCACCCCTAGAAACGCATCCAATGTTCTCCGACTCGCTGCTGAGTCGCTGTCCCGTCGGTTGTTGGATCCGCCCATGCGATACGGAGTGTACTCACGGCGGCAGCGAACATGAGATGGGGAAGAAAGTTATCAACCGGCCGGGGGCAGGGTAATGCCTTTGGACCAAGTTTGAAAGGGTAGACCAAAAAATCTGCCTGCAACGCACTGCGATTTGGGCATGGATCATAGCTATGGCGTGATGGGTTACCGGACTACTCAATTAAGCAACGCAGGCATAGGACCGCTATTTCGGAGTCGACAACGTGCTTCATACATTTGCTGCAAGGCGGGCTATGCAGCGCTATCCAGCATGTAGCTGGAGACTTTGTGTGCCCTTTCAAATCAAATCAAATCGCAATTGAGCCGCAAAACGATCAAGGGCGGAATTGGGGATCAACGGATGGAGTGTATCATCGAGTCGTTGCAGCTACGAGGAAACAAGAGCTCGTTATCGACTGTGAATCGAATGAGCGGATGGCGAAAAGCACATACCACCCCAGGGATTTCGACCAGTAGGAAGCATCCCGATGGCGTAGCTAGCAGTTAACAGGAATAGAGTATCGCGGAGTTTCGGCACCAGGGTTTCAGACCAAGTTCAGTCCAAAGTGTGAGATCCACGGCAACAGGTCTTATGTCCGCCCGACGTGCCCAGAAGCGGGACCGGTTGCTCCAGGGAGTTCGATGCGCAGGGAGTTTGAATGACTGTTGAGCGAGTTTGACGTGGTCTCGCGGAGGTCGTAGCACCGGCTGAGGTTGTCTAGTGCAGAGTGTCGCGTATATGCTTATGGTGCCATTCTAAAAATGAAGACGAATAAAAGGAGTCGCTGGGCGGTGCCACGTACCGAAGATTCAGAGACGAACGTAAACATTTTTGACAACCGGGGCTGGTCCGAACAGGTGTATTCGAATCAGAAGTGAACGAGTAGGTTTTCCTGAATACGGTGTTGAGCTGGACAACTTTCAAGGGTGAGTTACAATAGTCAATTCACAAATAATAGTCAATTCACAAATACTCGCGGGAGTAACGAATGCGTTCAGCCCGCTCTTTGTAAGCAACAGGAAGAAGTGTGCTCAGGCAATCTGAACAACTTGCTTTGAGATAAAGTCAGCAGATGCGTCGGGGTCGGCTCACAACGAACCTGGTTCAATTTTCCCGCTTCTCCTTTTCAATATAAGCGCCTCTGCACGAGTCCACATGTCCTGTCCTGCGTTGGCGCCGAGTTTCCAATCGTCAAACCATACCTTCCACAGAAGTTGCATCCATATAAGACGTGAATCCTCGATGTATGGATCGTAGAGGAAGGACACATCTTGCATGCTTAAATTGTCCCCGTTGAGTCAACCGGGACAATAAATTTAAACAGGTTTATGAGTACCTGCAGTTTGTCGCATCTTCCGAGGACATCTGATATGACGGAGCCGTGTACACCACCGTCAACGCAGAGGTGAGTCATAGCAAGTAGGAGGGCCAAACTCGTCCAGCGGTCCATGTCAGAAAGAGGTATATCGACGTATAACTCCAAATGCGTGATATTTGAGCACATGGGGTGCCCTCGACAAGGGGATCCCAATCTGCGAAATCCACACTACACCCCGAAGTTTCATTTTCAGGAGTTTTGGTGACCCTCCCGTCCGTAATGACGTCATATCGCCCTTTTAGGTCATTGATCCGGCCTTTCCCACGGCCTCTGGAAGAAAACAGACTCAATCAGAGTCCTCAAGTATGTTTTCAGTGCTTATATCCCATCTATGAACCAAGTCCTGCTTCCACAGACATCACCGTTTATTTTCGAGAGCCTTTTCATGCAACTAGGATTAAACAGGTGATTACTCATGTTGATTACGCTTCAGCGGCAAACCTCTTGGCACCTGAATTAGGAAATAATGTTTCTTCCTCTAGCTCAACGGGCATGAATTCTGGGAACTTCGGACTTCAATTCTGTGTCGTAAGGTGAGAAATTATCCCGAATTTGAGGTGCCTGAAATTTTCTTGAATCGACACCCCCTTGGCCCTCGAGTCCATACTCTCGACGTTGTCGAATATACCCATGTCGCCCAGAGTGGCGGATAGGCGTCGCAGGCCAGAAAGACCGCCGAGATCGTCAATCAGGTTGGGGAAGTCCATACTGTACTATTTCGACCAAGTATTCAGCCCTTTTTCGTGTCACGCCAAGCCCTTACTTTTCAAAGTCTTCATTTCTCGGCTATCACGCCAAGATTACCATATATAGAGCTCCGGCGCATGCCGGAGCGGAAATTTTCGCGTTTTTAGGCCTATTTGGGCCGCCAATTTGGATTGTCACCGTCACCGAGACCAAAAGTATTCAATTCAGAGGGCCGCGTCACGCGTCACCTGAATACTTGGTCGAAATACTACAGTATACGAGTGCAATGCGAGGCACTCGATGCCGGTACAGAGGACGAGAATGTCATGCAATCGTCAGAACTGCTCATTTGTTGTGAACGGGAGACGAGAATGATTTGTTGAGTGGTGAGTTCAACGGATGGCGAAAATGGATGTGGAAGGTCGGGAGAAAGACAGTATCGTTATCAGTGGCAGTGGGTCGGAGATCAAACATTCGGATCGGAGTTTGATTTCCAAGTTTCAACTTGCAGAAACCTCCAACATCTTTACCACTGAACTCAGCAAATGACCCAACCACAATAAAGACGCGCCCGGGAAACCGGAGGAAACCGGTAGCGCCGTCCCCTGAAACAAATCACAAAAAGCTGCCATGATCCCCAAACCTCTCGGATTCTCCAGTTGGAATTGTAATCAAAGTAGGCGCAAATTTATGAGGTACACGTGCGATTGAGCCCCTCACGAGGAGTATTTGTGTGGTGCTTTTTGGCCAAATGGAAACAACTGAATCTCTGTTCACTACGTCCACACGTTGTGGAGGATAACAATCTGAACATGTGGGCCTTATCGGCCTAACTTACGATCTTGAACTTGTTCTTCAATTGACGCTTCGCTGACCCGCTCTGAAGTTTGCTCAAAGGATTTTCTTTGCATCCGCGGCTAAAAACATTTGAAAAACATCCCTGTCTCGAGTCCACTTCGGCGGACCGACGGCGGTTTCACAAGCGAAGTTTCGACATCTGATCGATGTACCCGCCTAACAGGCGCCTATGGGGCGCATGATGCCGCCATCTGCTCTGAGCATGATGGACCGATAGACTGGGCCAGGGTCGCCGACATCACGAAAACCTTCTCCGATACCGCCACCTTCTGCTGCGCGTCTCAGAATTCCCTCTGTGAAGGTGGCTCGCGGCCTCAGCAGTGACTTCTCGGAGCGTCGCCAATCCTCACTACAGCTCTCCGGCGCCTCTGAAGCGTCTCGTCCGGGCTTACGGGGAGACAAGGAATGAGTCATCCTTACAGCGGGTCGGCAAGCTACATTTATACAAACGATGTGCGTCGCATTCTCCTCGCGATTTGTCCTTTCAACTAACACAGTATCTCATTGAGCGCAGTATGTTCGTAGTTCGATCGACAGCTCTGGTCCGGACAGTACGCCAAAAACTCATGCTTCAGTGCGTAGCCACACTGGAAGCCGTTTTCATGTATCATGACATAGGATCCTCAGGCGCGATCTGCTGAGTCGTTGACGTCCTCTATACGATCTGGATCCAGCCGCATCAGTTCACCGCGAGTCCTTGGCTCCAGTCCAAATCGCCCGGGACGGCAGGTTCGCCACGCGCGTCGCGAGTCCCTGGAACCGCTCATCTACAGCTCCAGCTCCACCTCCCGTCGATATGAGCCGCGGGAACGTCTCGATGAAGAGGATGCCGAAGATGTTGAGGCCTCCATTCGCACCACCCCACTTTCTCCAAATCGGCCGCCCAAAATCACTCCGAATCGACCTGCAAGAGTCCACTCGTCACCCATGGACTCCGCTCGAAGATTGACTTTCACTCCTTACGACCCATTACGCGCGGCGGAACGCGAGCAGGAGGAGGCGGAGAAACTCAGACACGCGGGATCTTGGCGGTGGAAAATACAGGTGCGTCAACCACTATCTCAAGTATTCTACGCGAGGTCTTACTGGTGAGGGCTACAGAAACAAATACGCACTGCCCTCCGACGGCTGAGACGATTCCTGTGTGCACCCCTTCCACTGTGGAGAACTAACATTAAACTGACATCGTCATCTGTAGGGAGACTTTCTGAACTTGGTTTTGCTGTGCTGTATAATACCCTCGCTATGATACCATAATTGCGGTTTGTCCCCTTTAAAAGAACGGTTCGAAGTTCATCGTCCATGCAGCGTTAGATCAGAGGGATTAAACCGACCGTTGAACCGGAATAGAAGTCTACGCCGATTATGGTCGGGCCACAGTAAACGCCTTCACCGAAGGACTATTACTTTCTCAAGTCACCCATCGCCTCCTTCCGATGACTCCTCAATATAGCGCTCCTCAAAGTTACTCACAAAACAAATGTCCGAAGCTCGTAGCTATCGGCTAGATTTTGGAAGGCCGCGTTTGCATTCATTCGAGCACTGGAACAAAGCAGCCGCCTGGGATACGGAGGTATGGATTTCGGATGACCAACTTGATAAGTCTAGTTGTACATGCGTTCCAATCCCTACTTTACTCTGACCTCACCGCGGAATCAGCTAATTCAGCTCGTTCCAGCCACTACCGCACACGAGATCTGAAACATCGTTTGGCGGGGATCACTCATTTCCCCGAGCGCCTGACAAATACATTTTAGGGACATGCCTCTTCGCAGTTTTTCAAACAGTTATCTCGTTCAGTGACTGCGTATAGATAGTCTCGTGCAAATTCAAATCTTTTCAGGCGGCTTTTGCCTTCGCGGGCAAGAACAATTAACACGGTCTAAGTTCACGTACGCTTACTGGGTCTGTTCGCTAACGATCCAGCGGGGTAGAACGCAATGGGCTGATCTGAACCTTCCTCCGGCTTGACCGCAAGATCCCTCTAGGCATGGCGGCTTGCTGGAACCGTCAAAATATCAACATCTCTCCTTCTCCAATTCCTCCAAAATCAACTACAGATGACTTGAGCCTTTTTCAAGCTCGAGTAAAGCGCAGATCCACGTACCGCAAACCGCGCACGCCAGCTCAACCCTGCTCTCTCATCCGCGATGATCTTCACAGCATCCTTGAATGATCCCAACCCATCCGGTGTCCCCTCGCCCCACGCCCCGTATGTCATCTCATCGTCGCAATGCCCCACCCCTGCCCAAAGCGTCTCCCACACTCCGCGCTGCGTCGGATCCTCGAGGGCACTTAGCAGTCTCGAGCCCTGATGGAAGCGTAGCGACATGGAGCCCGGTTCGCCGAGGACGCGGTCCGCCTCGAGCCGGCCGACGAGCGTCCACAGACGCACCATCCCCTCGTGCTCCCGCGCATATTCCGCGAGGCCTGCCATAAACGCTGTGACGTCGTCCTTCACGTAGTTGGGATCAGGCACCAGCGCGAATACGATCCTGTCATACTTGTACCCCGGCGGCGCAGGTATGTCCCTAACTTGCTGCCGTCATCTATCGATCTTACACACAATTATCTGCAAAAGACGCACCCCGCTAATGCCCGCAATGTCGGGAATACGACGGCGTTCCCAAATACCCCCTCGCCCTCGCGATCATCGCGCTTGAGACCCTCCTCTTTCAAGAGGCGAAACAGCGCGGCGAGCAGCGCAAGGTGCTCGTCTGCATCGCTGAACTCGCGCGTTGCCCGCAGCAGGTCGGCGCAGGCATAGTAGAACAGCAGCGGCTGGTACTCCGGCGCTGCGAAAAGCGCAAGTAGCTGCGCAGGGGTTGTCCCGGGCGAGAGCTTGAAGATCACGATGTTCATCACGAAGGCGCTGATAGCGGCTTCCCAGGTGTCCTGCTCAGCTTCTGATTCGGGCCCTGCCAGTGTCTCACTGTATGGTGGGGGGTGTTGAGGGCCTGTAGCCATGATCATAGAGTTCCTCAAACACGGAGGTGGAGCGAAAGAGGTGAGGTCAACAATTTCAAAAGCATCGGTGCACCAAATCGCCGTCACCACGCCCACAAAATCATCGGGTGCCTGGGAATCACGCAGGAAGCCGTCTTCTTCAAAGGAGTTCCGTGCTTGTCTGCACGCTACCCCAAGACATACAGAAATTCTTCACACTGAAGGTCGGGTTCCTTCCCGTATAAATCGACATCTACCGAGTCGCAGTCGGAGCTGATTGCGGTCAGTTTTGGGAAGATGTTGAACAGGAACTCAGGAACGCGCAGTCAGCGAATATCGATGGAATGCAGGCGCGCACCATGTCAGAGAATATTGAACATTGAACTAATTACAGCTGTTTCCGAAAAGATTGAGATGACAATTCTTTTTCGCCTTCGCAATTTTTGATGGAATGCTAAGGATTACCGGTTTTGGACTTGCCAAGCCCAAACCAATCCCACTCAAATATTGTACCGAATATCTGGACCTGCACAAATTTTGTCCTAAGGCTTGCAGTTTGCCTTCTATGTCGCGTACAGAATGCCTGGAACAAAAACCACACTGATTTACGCCTTGCACAAAAACAATGTAACCAAGTGGGATGACGGCCTGGACTGGCCGATCCCAAAACGGTGGATGATCCGAGCCAAAAGCAGTAATCCTTAGCATTCCGGCAAAAAATATGCAATGAGAAAAAAACTGTTGTCTCAATCTTTTCGGAAACAGCTGTAATATGCGTCGCTGAAAAAGGGAATGCAACAGACGTCCTATGGCCATCAGAATTGAATTATTGAATGCAGGCACACACCCTGCTGATTTTGTTCGACTTATAATGTCTGCAAGATCAAAGTTAAAACAATAGCTAACTCAAGGAACAAAACAAAAACTGCCTTCAAGGATTGTTAAGTACGACCCAGCTCCGAATCGAACGGACAGCCACCGCATGGACTTTCGCATCCAACCATTGAGTGGAGGTGCGCACCATGCACACCGGGCCTTGTATTTAGCTTGTATGTTTCTGCATAAACCACCGACAATTCAGGACAACTTGCCTAACGATAAAGAAAAACGTCGTGCAACACACCTATGGCCCAGGTCCGAATCGAACGGACAAATCCTGCATAACACTCCCGAAGCATGCACACAGAATGCAGGTGCGCACCATGCGCCCCGGGCCTTGAAATCAGTGTCTGAATCCCTGGATAACCAGCAGCTGGCTGAGTGAGAGCATTCACCTGTAGTGGACGCGACTCACCTTGCTCAAGTTCGGTTGACAGTGGAGAGGACAGGATTTTGTACGCCTCCAAATAAATAGAACCCTTAAACGGAACCTGGAAAAGCAATCTCAAAACAATGGCTTTCTGCAGGAACGAGACAACCGCGAGGATTGTTATGGCCCAGGTCTGAATGATAGAGTGCAGGCGCGCACCATGCGCCTCGGGCCTTGGAATTCATATGTGGATTCCTGAATATAGACGAAATTACAGGCGAGAGCATCCAACTTTCACTCCGAGGCGACTCACCTTGATCAAGTTCGGTTGAAATTTTGTTTTGATATGATTTAAAATGTTGTTTCAACTTTTCATAGGTGAATCCAACGAACAGAACCGCCAAAGTTAAAAAAAAGGAAGCTTGTAGTTTTGCGGAAAGGTCTTTCTCACTAGGCACACGGCACGTCCGAATCGAACGGACGTTTTTTGCATGGCTTTGGCTATAGCCCTCCCCTCGAATGCAAGCGCGCGCCATGCGTTATGGGCCTTGCGATTGGTGTGCGGGTTCCTGAATATACCAGCAAAGCAAAAATTATCAGCGAGAGCATTCACCTGTAGTGTAAGCGACTCACCTCCAGGTTCGGTTGCCATTGGTTCGACAGGATTTTGTTCGACTCGCAAGGAAATGGCGGAACCTGGAAAAGCAAAATCAAACCAGGGCTTCCTGAAGGAACGAAACAAAAAATTGATCAGGACCCAGGTCCGAAGCGAACGGACGATTCCTGCACCATGGACAGCATTATCTCGCAGGTGCGCACCACGCGCCCCAGGCCTTGAAATTCGCGTGCAGATTTCTGGGTATACCATCAAATTATACTCAAGAGCATCCGACTTCCACTCGACTCGCCTTACGAGTCAAGTTCAACTGGACTTTGTTTGTTCGGCTTCTGATAGTAAAATCAGGTTATATAGCTAATTAGAACACAGAAGCTGGAAAAACAAACTTAAAACCACGGCTTTCTGAAATAACGTGAAAAAAAATCTTAAAACAATCCTCTTAACACGGCACGGCCCAGGTCCGAATCGAACAGACTCCCCCCGCATGTACTTTCGCATCCAACTATGGAGTGCAGGCGCGCACCATGCGCCCCGGGCCTTGAAATTGATGTATAAGCAGCAACTTAACTCCACCTCCCCTTTCCCGCAGAAAAATGTTATATTAGACTAACTATCAAAGCATAGCGTACTATCAAAGCGTATGTATGTATGTACAAGTCCAGACCCCAGACCATTAGCATTATCGTAGCGTACCCTCTCTTCATCTCATCTCCATCCATTGCGTTGTCATTCCCTTCGTCCCCTTCCATCGCATCCCTCGTCCATCACCGACGTCTGAACGACACGAACGTTCGCAAGCTCACTTGAGCCTCAGCCCCCTCAACCCCCGCACAACCTCCTCCATCCCCATCCCGCCTACACCTGTACCCGCACCCGTCCACTCTCCGCTCCACCCGGCTTCCTTGCGGTACGTCGTCTGTGCTGAGGGTTCATTCACATACTCGTACTCGGAGTTGTACGACATCGCCGTCTGTGCCCTCGACGGCACGCGGTTATGTGCCGGCGCAGGCGACTGTGAGCGAGCGGGAGAAGTCGATCTCCCCTGGAAGAACGCAGGCGACGCAGAGCGCGAATTCTCAACCCACGGCAACACAACCTCATAATGCCGCGACAGGAACCTTGCGTCGGTCGTCGAGCGGGAGGTCGTGCTGGGGTGGGCGGGGGGTGAGGTTGGCGTTTGAGGCGGCGCGTTTTGTACATCAGCGGCGAACGTCCGCTGTGATGTTTTGATATAATGCGGGCTGCGCGGGGACGGCGAAGGGGGCGGGTAGGAGTTCGTGCGCCAGCCAGGGGAGCGCGGAGGGTACGAGGAAGAGGGTGCGGGTACGGTGACCCAGCCGTCGTCCCCAGACGAGGAATTCGAGGAGTTGGAGCGGGAAGGGATAGCACGATAATATGACAGTGACGAATGCGCGCGCTGCCGCGACTCGACGTACTCGTGCTCCGACGCCCTCAGCATACCCGCCGCCTCGCGCGTCGGGCTCGCCAGCTCCTGCTCGTGCTCATTCGGCGGTAACACCAACGACGCATGCGCCGGCGACAACGCCGCCAGCATCGCAGGCACGTGTACGGGCCTCCCCTTGTCCCGCGACGCGGAGGAGAAAACGAGCTCCGGGGGAACGTTCTGCCCCAGCGTGCGTGTGAGCTTCGCCATCTTCTTGCGCCTATCGATTTTGGGCGGGGAGAAGGTAGGTGTGAGGGGGCTGAATGAGGGTGAGATGGGCGAGGAGATGCTGGTGGGCCGCGGGTCGGCGAGGCGGAGGTAGAGCATCGGTCGATGCTGGTCGGTTTGCTGGCACTCGCGCGAGTGCTCGGGGAGCGGGGAGGTGGAGTTAAAGGTCGTGTGCGTGGATGCGGGAGCGAGGGAAGATGAGCGGGGTACAGATGGCGCAAATATGCGCCCGGAGCGTTTGGATGCGGAGGACGAACTGGAGTCGGTGCTGCTGGTGGACGAGACGGAGCTGGAGTGCGCGTGGCCGCGAGTGGGCTCGAGAAGTAGCGGTGTCTCGCCGAGGATGGCGCCGAGCTTGCGCGTGGAGCGGATGAGGTTAGTGCGGTGCGTCTGCGGGAGGGCGTGCGTCGTGGGCGGCATATGCATCGTGGCTTGCATCGACATAGCGATTTTTGAGTTGTGCGGGCTCGTCAAGAGTGTGAAGAATGAAATGAAAGCAAGGAAGGAAGGAAGGAAGTCGTATGAAGACGAAAAGCTGAAGGAAAAGCTGAGAAGAAAAAAGAATGAAAGAAAGAAAGTAAGACTCGTCGAGAGCGGCGGCGGGTGTGAAAGAGACCAGAAAAGGAAGAAACGGAAGTCGGAAATAAGAGGCCCTCCCATCACAGAATTAGGTCAGCGCACAGCATCAAGCTTCCCCTTCCGTTTCGCCTCTCTCGCTTCTCTCCCATGTCGTTTCGGCCCTAGACTTTGGGTTTCGCGTTCTGCGTCCCATTCTGGCACTACTCTGGCTTTTTTCTGACCGTTTGAATCTCTCTGTCTGCGGTAGTTTATTTCTGCTCCTCCCCAATCCTTTCGCGGAATTCGCGACGGACAACTTCCCTGGAGACTTCCGGCTGTCTGAAACACCGTAGTCCACCGTTCATCAAGCGTCATCAACTAACAATGCGTCTCGGCTCGCTTCAATCGCCATTGGATTCCATTCAAATCGAATCCCCTATCCTCGCCGTTCTGCAATCAAAGAAAGCTTGATACCTCTATTCATTCATTCATCTTCTATTCTATGTCTAATCCGCTGCGAAATTCTCGGGGTCTCGCAACGTTACTTCCCCGCACCGAGGCAACATCATGACTTACTCATCGAACCGACGGCCGCTTCGACAGTTCCGTATGTCCTACGCATCAAATGTCTCCCGACCTCATCACATCTGATCCTCCGACGCGACGCGACGCTCAAACGCGGCTGGAGACAGTTCATCTGATGACTAACTAGCAAAGGCGCGGATCGTTCTTTCCCTACTCTGCATTATTCCCAATTTCGTGCAGTGCAGCTAACCTCTATTATTTCTCCCTTCCAGGGAAGAACAAAGCTTACCGCTTACTGTTTGGCGGCCGTTTTGAATTGTTTCCCCCATGGCATTGTCCAAGGTTTTCTCCCACACTCCGCCGTCGCTGCCAGCTGCCGCCGTCAACCATTGAACCGGATTGATTGAACCAATCATACCATCTTACCCACATCGCAAATCCCGCAAATTGTGACGCCTTCATAATGCGTTCTCCATGTGTCTTTGCCAGTTCACCTCTAATATACTACTGCCGTCGGGCACTGCAAGTTCAATTCTCCGTCCCGAATCTCCGTCGGACACCCTACCCAACCCTTCTCCGACTTCTGATGCGACTCAGACTCGATGCCATATCACTCGCATCGCAGATCTCCACCCACTCTAGATATGTCTGCGACCATCTCACAATCCGTTCTATTCCATTACCTTTACGCCGTCCCAAGCGAATTCAAGACTCAATCCTACCTCCCGTATCCAAATTCCCCGGATTTATTTCGCGAAACGAAGGAGGCATCTCTACACCTGGCCTCGGGCAAGTGCATACCTACTGGCGTCTGGGTTTCAAATATGTCCGGATCAGACTCAATTCCATCGGCTTTTCATTATTGAGCACAAATCAAGCATCAAGGGCTATCAAGGGCTACACCTTCTGCCCCTTTTCGATCGCAAATCTTCATGCGCCATCTCATCTGTTCATTTAATATTTGCATCCCCATCTCTCCGCATCCGCTTCGACTTCTATTCTCTTCTACTATGTCTGATGCATCACTTCTTCAGGCCAAGATGTAGCTACATTTAATGCTTGCCAAGTTCAACCATGAATTTCGTGTTCTTGTTGGTGCGCAACATCTTTCTCCAACTAAAGTCTCGCACAAGGCCGACCGCTAAACGAGACTGGTATCGGCTCGATAGCGGATGGTCCGCATCTGCGTTGTTTACATCGAATTCGACATGGCATCTGCAAGTAGATTCCCGCCCGTTCGACTCGGGCTCGAGCCATGTGGAATTGCATCAAGTTGTTTTTATTTCCTCTGAGTACCGAACTGAAGCACAAAACAGATGATACGTGCGAACAGCTGATATGAAGCTTACGATTGCAACCATAATTGCCCATGACGAGTTCTACTCATCCTGGTGAGTCTCCATCTCTAGCAGAAAATTTCGTGTCCTACGAGTACACTAAATGCTGCTCTGAGGGCGAACACAAACTCAGCCGCTGCAGTGGGCCGGTATCGGCTCGATGGCGGACGGTCCGCGTCTGCGTTGTTTAACTGAGGTTTCTGGACGGTGAAGCAGATTATCGCTCGTTCGACTCGGGATCCAGCCATGAGAGCTCGCGCATTGCTTTCGCTTCTCTTCTTCTTCTTTTTTTTGTCGGCTTATATAAGGGTATCGCAAATCATTCTCACTGGTGAAATCAAGCACACTGGAAGTCAATCGACTATGCCAATCAGAGTCGACGAATGCAAAGTTCGGTTCAGCCCACTTCTAAACCTTGAAATGCACCAAATTCTGCTCTGAAGTCGCATACAAACTCAACGGCTGATGTATCTCAGTATCGGCTCAATGGCGGACGGTCCGCGTCCGCATTGTGTCAACAACTCGAAGAATATCAGCAGATTTTAGATTTTCCCGCCGGTTCGCCTCGCACTCGAGCCATCCGATTGTTTTTATTTCTTCTGAACGAAAAAGATGAATAGCTGATTTGAAGCTTACAATTGCAGCCAGAATTGCACTGTCGAGTCCTACTCATCCTGTCCTCTAGCGGGAAATTTCATGTCCCTCCAATGAGTCCAATGAGTGCACGAAATCTTGACCTAAAGTCGTAAACAAACATAAAGGCTGAAGTGGGTTGATATCGGCTCGATAGCGGATGGTCCGCGTCTGCGTTGTACACGTAGAACTTATATATCTCTAGCAGATTCCCACCCGTTCGACTCGGGATCGAGGCATGATAGATATTTGAGCTTTTTTCGAATTCATCGCCTCCTCGGAGTGGAACCTGGTAGTCCTCGGAAATGTTGTCTGTTTTGTATGAATACAGCGTGCTGTCTGTAAAGTCACCTCCTCCAGCGACGCCTCGATATCGCGGTGTCAAAAGTCGCATACAAATTGAGCCTCCGAAGTAGGTTGGTATCGGCTCGATGGCGGATGGTCCGCGTCTGTGTTGTTTAACTGAGTTTTCTGGGCGGTGAAGCAGATTATCGCCCGTTCGACTCGGGCTCGAGCTATAAAGGGATCCTCTTGATCATTTTTCTTTGGTTTCTCTACTACGGTGAACTGAAGCGTAAAAGTCATTCTACTGCTCGGCGATGTATGCCAATCAGATCCAATGAATACCAAGTTGATCCACTTCGATGTCTGCCGGCAAATTTTGGATCCCGGTGGGTGGGCAAAATCCGGCTCTGAAGTCATACATAGACCCTACTCCCACAATACTCTAGTATCGGTTCGATAGCGGACTATCCGCGTCTGCGTAGCTTTGTTTATGCGGCGATACATACAAGCAGATTCTTCTCATTCGACTCGGATCGAGCCATTAGCGGTGGGCCAATAACCTGTTTCAGTTTTTCATCTTTCGAGACCGGTGAGTTGAAGGGACAATTCTATTTAACAACTCCCCTTGTTGAAACAACCCAGGTTACCACAGAGAACAAGTCTATTTAACAACCCTCCCTTTCTATTTAACAACCCCTACGTAAGCAAGCAAACCAACACGGCTAAGTGGAACAACTCAACCATCCTCCACCGCAGAGTTACAGGATAGCCTCGGGAGATTTGGCACGGCATGATCCAGCTCGGCTTCCGGCAAGGCTTCCGGACTTACACCTGCTCAGTGCTGATACAATTACCCTGAGCATTTTGGCACATTCTTGTAGCTAATGAACGGGATTAATATTCACAAAAAATGCGCGTCGCATTAGGAATGGATCTGCAGCGTCGTTAAGCCTGAAAGCTTGCAAGAAAAAACATGAAGCAACGACTTTGCAGCAATATTCTGTGGCTCCATTCAATAGATCGGTCCAGGTGCTTTCTCGCCATGTATTTTCAACTGTCAACGTCCCTCGTTTATTTTTTTCAGAGCGCGCGAGTGTGATGACCAGCGAATGGCGAGCTCATCTTAGGGGGTGGCTCTGTGATGAGAACATTGATTTGCCTCCAATGCCGCATGCGTGCCGAGCTGTCTCCGACGAGCCAGTTCGTTCAGTTTGCTGAATCCAGTACGGTTGTTAGATAGAACAAAGTTTTCAATCACAAAAAACATGGGCTTGTAAAAAAGAACATTGATCCAACAACCCGGGTTGTTTTCAACAAGGGGGGTTGTTAAATAGAATTGTCCGAGTTGAAGACTGAACTTATTTTGCCATCAGTGCTGGAACAGACATGCAAAACCTTCTCCGCCCGAACCACACCCTTTGACACTAATTCACTGAAACGGTACAGAAACTCACGCACAACAGTCCTCACGAGTACGACGTCACAGATACCCTGGTATCGGCTCGATGGCGGATGGTCCGCGTCTGCGATGTTTAGCTGGTGACTTGCCCGTTCAACTCGAGCTCGAGCCATGGATTCGCGAGAAAGCACGGCATGGTGAGCACTGAACATATGCAATCTTTATGCAGAAATTACTTGCACATATAGGTATTAAGTTCTCCAGGAACCGGCAAAAGGGGTTTCAACTGTGTCTGGTATCCACGAGCCCACTCAGAGACTCAAGATTCGGAGGCGCAGGGTGCGCCGCTGTATTTCATTGAGTAGCTGTAGGACTCCATGCAGCAGATGTCCGTTCGATTCGGACCCGGGCCGTTTGCAAGTTTCCTTCATCTGGAATTGAGTAAACTCAGGTATGGCATTATTCACGCAACGAATTTGTGCTCTTAATGATACATCGTATAGAGTCCTTGCATGAAATTCTCCGTTGGGGAATACAAGGGGCATATCATAACAACTTACAAGTCATGAAGTTTTTTTCTTTCTTTTTGTTAGTCCGAAAATTTGGATCATCGTTCAGGTTGACCAAGTTTGATCTGAAGAGTGTGGCTTCGTTAGGAGTCCAGCAAATATTTCTCGAGTCCTTGAAAATTGAAACCGTAGTAGCCGCGTGACTCCGGGCTCAAAGAAGCGAAAGGCTGTGAAGTTGAGGCTGTGCGCTTACCTCATATTTCTCACGGCTCCTGGCTTCCACCACTTGTCCACCACCATGGCCAACGCTGACAATGACACGCTGTACTCTCTTCGCTATAATCTCTTCTCTTGTGTGTTTTTCGCAGTGTCAATTGTTGCACCTTCCGCGCCATGCTTCAATTCATGTGGTCTTGCTTTCGACGCCTTGAGACCTGGACCGATCCGGGCGATTTTCACAGTCCCCCGGACCCCGATGCTCGACAGTGGACACAAATTCTGTTGGTGGTCCCTTCAAGGGAATATGATCATACTGCGGGAAATGCGATCCCCGGGATGTATCTGCTTACGGATGTCAGCTCTCTGGCTCTTCGGGTTTAATGAACTAATCTTTGCAGCAAGCTTTCTGTGGTCCTCGTTTTGATGATTCTCCCAGTGCGGCGGCGTACCACCCGACCACCCGACGCTCTGCCTCAGCATCGCCGCCCCGCGACCAGCCAGCATCTTCAGCCTCTGCCTCACCTCCCCAAGTCGCAGAGGCAGAACGTGCGCAAGCAGGTCGTGTTCTCCCGCACCACACGCATGGCCAGTGTCGCGGCATCAAAGGCAAATTTATGCTTCCTAGCCCGACGCGTAAGGTAGCAGGATGCTGCAGGCGTCGGAGTACAAGTAGGCGTCCTCGTCGTCGAAAGTTTCGGGCAACCTGTGGCAGCGTGCACTTTTTCTCTGCGCGCTATCTTCAACTCCTCCTCTGACTCGTCAGATGAAGATGACTGGGTCGCCGTCGCCGCGACCTCATCGCGGTACGGTGGTTGAAGGTCGAGATGTGATCGACTTTTCTGTTGTTCGTGACTTCCCTTCTCAGACTCTTGTTCACTATTGGTCATCAGGATCCTAGTCGGGTTCAAGAGAGAAAATTTCAAAGCATAGTATTGGGGGTAAGTATCTACTCGAAGCATAGAAGCCGGCCTCAGTATACAAATCTTCACAGTCAGGCCGTGTTCGGAATGGGGGGATTGATTGCGACCTTTTGTACCTCTGGGAACTCGTACTTGCCGGTGGTGAGAGCCGGCTTAGGGCCGTAGAATCGGAGGAGGAAGTTGAAGGCCTTGCCGTCCGCCGGGGTAGGGAGCCAGCTGCAGAAATGAAGACCAGTCAGACAAGATACAAATACGTCGCACAGAAATGGCGTAACGCACTTCGACTCCCATTCCGACGACGGCGGGTAATCCGTACTCTGAAGCAGCAAATAGAATGCCTGCGCACTGTCAGGCGGCGTCGCCAGAATGGACCCTCCATCCGGGTACGTAATGTTATCGCGATTGTTGAGCGAATAACGATTGAGGCTGTTCGGCACCAGATACCCCGCCGCGTCGTAAATGGTGAGACTCCAGAAACCGTCCACGGGTGGCTTGCCGTTGAACCCTACGATGTAGGATTGGTTGGAAAAGTGCGTCTGGTTCACCTCGTAGATTGGGTATAGCGCCTCGTTGGCGGTGAGCTCCATGTAGCCATGCTCACCGACAAAGGCGCGTACGGCATAAAGGCCTTTGAAGTCGCCCGCGAGGCTGGGTTTGATCGCAGCCCAGCCGTGCCCATAGGAGATGAAGCCCGTAGTTTTGACGTGGGCGACGGCTGCCTGGGCGGTAGTGTACGCCAGCGGGAGGTCGACACCTTCGGGCTGTGTGTAGGAGCCGCGGCCGGCGCCTGCAAGCCGCAGGATAGCTGCGACGGGCCGCACATCCGATGCTACCTCAGGCGGGTTGAACGGGGCCAGACGCGCAGTGAGCTGCATGACATAGAGCGGGACATCAGTGGATAGCCCGTCGTTCAGTAGCGATTGCGTGAGCGGCGGCGCGAGAGGGTAGCCGGATGTACGCGGTGCGAGCGTGAAGCCTGGCTGGATGGAAGACACGACATACTCGACATCCGTCGCGTTGTCGACCTCGATCCGGAGGAGTACCGCACCGTACGCGGTAGGCATATGCACGGTCCCCATAAATTCACCATCGGGAGTCATGTCGCAGCCAGGCCTCGCGGGGCTGTACTTGACGAGATACTTCCCCGCAACGCTTTTTGTGGCCGTTCCGAGGTTACAGAAATTGTTGCCGTACCTGCCCGTCACTTAGATTCAACTGAACAGATTCCCTGGATCAACAGCCAGCTTACGCATCGTAGAAAGGCAACACATAGAATCGACCCGACGCCATTGGTGGCATGGTCACGACGACCTCGTTGCTGGAGAGGTCGCAGAGCGCTTCGGAATAGAGTGTGTCGACATTGGGGAGAACAATAGTGTGGTAGGTCGCGTTTGCGAGCGTGGTCTCGTGTAAGAAAGAGTTTGTTTTCCATCCGCCACTTTTCACGGCAATGGAGTTACCGAAAATCACGTACTGGACCAAGGGCAGGCCATACTGGATACACGAACGATATCAGTGAGCGGCTAACCATAACGTGATTTTGGAGGGTACATACGACGAGCGAGAAAACGGTGGCCTGTTGCGCAGTGGCCTCAGCAGACTGGATATCGAAACAGTTAGCCAGAGTGCGTCCGTGGAATTCCACGTACATTCAACTGTAGCACGCTTTGCGATCCTGCGTGGGCAACTGCCACAGTGGCGAGCACAAGCGGTATGATTTTTTCAAGCATGGGCGTGGGTCTAGAGAGAATGACTGTATTCAGTGAGCGGTACGAGGAGCCTTTTATCAGATTCGGTTCGAGTCCTTGAAAGGCCGGAAGGGAAGCTTCGCCGTAGCTTACGTCGGATTATGCGAAAAGAGCGCATGCCGTCGACGGGACCACGGAATGGAACGGACTCCTGAAGATAATTTGAATGCGTGAAGGACTACAGAGAAGGCGTGCCATTCTAGAAGCGCGTGAATCACGAGTGGCGCAATGGAGCCTGCTATCCACGGGACACCTATTATATTCTTCCGTTAACATGGACACCTACTAAGAAAGAACCTGCTGTAAATGAGCTAAAGTAGGCCATCGATTGAGTAGAGCATAACGGTCTTTGGAGTAGTCGGTGCCATAGCGGAAGCGATTAGATACTCATTGTTGCGACTCCAAGGGCATAGGGAAAGTATCACGGACTGAATTCCGACTTGAAATCCCGCGCCAGTGGCCCAGTACCTACTTCCCAGAGTTTAAATCGTACAGTCAAGCGGACGCGAATTTATCTTCTTCACTTACCTCGTCCCAGCGAAGTTGACAAACCAAGTCAACATACCCGGACAAGGAGAATTACTTAGTTGCCAGCATCGCATGACTAACGTACAATCTTCCAAACGATGCTGAATGTACCCTCATTTGAGTGATAAGGTACCGAACAAGGGAGTTCCCCGTCCAGTGGAGCCGTCTATAGACTCGACTCGAGTGTATAAATGATACATCCCCTCAGGAGGAGGATGCTCCGATGCGACTATGATCCCTATTTCTGGTCCAAATCTCTTCCGTACTCTCGTACTTGTTTGACTGATTATAATTATCAAGCATCGAGCATGTAACATCGCCTTCCCGGCTCCTTCAATCGCAGATATTTATGCGCCATCTATGATTCATTTATATGCGTCCGCATCTAGTTCGCGCTTCTAATGTGGATGGGACCCTCCTTGAGCCGATGAAGAATGCTAGGCTCAAATCAGATCCAATCATGTCGGTAGACTTCGGTATCAAATTGCGAGTGCACAATTTGTTGCTCGAAAGTCGCAGATAAACTCAACCGCTAAACTAGCTTAGTATCGGCTCGATGGTGGATGGTCCGCGTCTGTGTTGTTTATCGCTGGCGCAAAACTACAAGCAGATTATCGCCCGTGAAACTGAGGTTCGAGCCATGGGATCAGCCCGTTTTCTTTGTTGAAGGAGGACAGGCCGAGCACTGAGCATATACAATCTTTATGCAGAAATCACTTCAATGATAACATCATTGATCTGATCCCACGGTTGAAATCAGGAAGGTAAGAGAGATAATTGCGGCTGGGTAGAACTTTGAACCGGAGGGTACAAGGTGTCTTGAATTTAGTACCCATTCAGCTGGTTCTGAGATTCCGATGAACTATTTCCGCAGCTGTCGACCCACAACCTCCTTGCAAGGATTCAAACTTGTAAGTAATTGTGCATGTCCACCGTCTTTCATTTATTTCCTGCTCAGCAATACTGATGAATGTTACACAATTCCAGTTCTGTGAACTTGAACAAACGCCAAGCTGGGAGGTCGACCGCCCGCACACCCATCCAGGTCATTCTTTCCGGAGTCATAATCACAGTGCGGTGTATGGGGTGATTTTCCCTCTCATGTCCATGATCGAAAACAAGCTAAAGTTCATTACAAGGGGTTGTACGCAACGAGATCGGAGACAGTTCAACAGGGCAACCCTCGTTCCTGAACATCATTTACATCGAGTCTCATCCGCCCATAGACACTACCATGACCTTCCCCGGTTGCTCGGCCATCTATACATCACGCCGGATCTGGACATTGCCTTCAACTCCGTTTTCACCGTGCACATATTTGACCAAATCTTTTTCCAGACGCACACTGAGGGAGAAGCGATGGCGGACAGCTACTTGCTACTCGAGGCAGTTGCAAGATTGGTGCCGGAGTTGGGCCCAGCCCGCAATCCATGGAGAAGCTTGTTAGCGAAAAGGGAGCTGGTGCAGGTGCGCAGGTTCTTTGCAGAGAACATGTTCCTCGCGGGCGGATTCAAAGGACCGTAATGCGGGAGTGTCCTTTCTTGATGTAAAATGGGTCAGTCTTAATGCATATGTACTGTAATTCCTTGGGGACCCCATTTATCCAGCCGCACGAATGAGCATGAATGCTCTCGGAAGTATACTTGTGAGGGGGTGCGAACTTCCAATCAACCTAAAATTATCCGGCTAAAATTATCTGTTTGCGATGGCCGCCAAGGAATGTCTCAGGCTTCCCCTCCGTTGCTCGAAGTACGCCTCGCCCGACGAGCTCAGATATCTGCCGGCGACAGCCTTTCACGATCTTCTCCAGTATCACTATGCATGCGGCCATGTAGCTCGGCAAGCAATCGTAAACTTTTCATGGATTGGACACAGATACGAGTCATACCCGTGGTTTTCACAATCCTGCAGTTGTTTGGCTTCAAATATGCGTTATGAGGGGTATCCGTTGCCGATATGGATCGTCGAATATTTTCGTGGCATGGCCACCGTCTTCACCGAAACCCCCGCAGCCACCGAGGTAGATGAACGCCCTTTGATGGCCAAAGCCATCGAAGCAGCCCAAAAATGCGAGGCGTGCCAACCCGAAGCGTCAACGCTTCTTCCCAAACTCACTTCGAATAAATGGTGGCCACATGTAAACTCTGAAATCGCGAAGGTATGCTCTATCAACCCACCGCATTTGTAATCTGAGCGCTGTCTACGCAGATCTATGGCACATATAGTGTGCAAAAAATAAACACTGCCATCTCCCAGCTGAACACAGGGTTTTTGCTTACAACTATCGGTTTTTTAACTTGGCTGACATCTTGCCTCCAGCACTTACAACGGTTGGGGCGGTCAGATACAACTGCTCGATTGTTTTCTTACATCGAGTATGTTTACTGCAGGGTCTTGGACTTGGTTGAATTTTCATTGGCAGTGATGGAAATGATCACAACTGTGATGCAATCAAATTTGCCGAAATCCATAAACGGAAAGGACACTGTTTCTCGACTGTGCCTGACAGAAATATTCTGTGAACCTCCAAAGTGACCAGACTAGCATAATGAAAAGCCTATGGTCATGCACACCCCAAGCAATACTCATTCTTCAAGATATAGAGGACCATTTGGAATGACTGACTGAAATTAGCTCCTTTTGCCCCAGAATACTCGCAGAAGCCTGAAAAAGTCACCAAGGAATGTGATTTCAGCATTTTAATCCAGACCTCTCCATCCGATATTATCTGGTAGGCGAGAAATGGGGAAATCGTCAAATTGTTTCGTTTGTTCTAATCTGGAAGGGAGCCGAACTGATGGGATCACATACCCGGTAATGATGTCCGGAGATGTCAGCTCAGCAGAAGATGTAAGCGGTAGAGGATGCAAGCAACATGGGAGATGTCAGAAGACATGTCTACTTGCAAGTCAGGAGTTCAAATTGTGATGTAAGTTGTCTTCGAAAACCCTGTAAAATCTGCTGAATTTTTGCACAGTATATCGCCCATACAGATCCAATTGAATCTGACGTCTTGATCACGTCCCCGTGCAAACATCTGCCGCACGGGGGATGTGGTTAGCCAGACCGGTCGGGAAAAGAATCGATGGTGATAGGTTTTGTGGTCATTGCAATATATGCTGTTTTATGTCAGTGGGTCGCTCTACTTTTTTGTTACGGATACGAGATCAGTTTGTAATGCATCTCAGAAACGTAGCAACCGTTCAAGTCGTTGTGAAATCTTTAAGCCGCGTCGTATCCCGGAGAACAAGGTGGGGACTGATTTATGCGGATGCAACATTGCGACCCGGGGCCGTCCGATTTTCAACTTGGGCCTGTGCTGGATAGAGCTTCTCCACTTTTCACGCTGGACAGCTTTTCTGCAGATACGAGACGCAGGTCAACTTAGTGGAGCAAACACTGGAAATATCGAACACTGCCAATTGCTTGGGCATGGCAAGGTGAGATTTTCTTGTAACTGCGGAGAATAATCTCGATTGTTCAACATGTATTACACTGGATTCGTAAAATACTCCATGGAGGTTGAATTGACGATTCTAGTCAAGAAATTTTATCCTGGTCAATGAGTACGCTGATCGTTGAAGCTCGTTGCAGATTTTCTCGCTGACCCTGACTGCATAGTTTAAGCCTTTAGAGTGATTTATTTAGGAACACATAAACTGAATCGAACACCTGGAGGCGCATGGTGTGCACCTGCATTGACTTGATGCGGAACCCTCCTCAATGATCATGCAGGAGATGTCCGCTCGATTCGGACCTGGGCCATTCGTTGGGGACCAGCATTTTTTTCTCGTTGAAAGCATCATCCATATCCTCCTGAACTTCCGGACAACAGTGTCAGCTGTTTATTGAATGGAAATACTCGTTCAATCAACGGACAATCATTTATTGCCTGTACCGACTTTCGGACTTATGCGATGGCCGGATATCGTGGATCAGCTATTCGGAAAAAATATAGGAATCCAAAGCCCGGAAGCCCGGAAGCGCATGGTGAGCACCTGCGGACCGTAATGATTTAGTAGATACATACTCTGTGGGGCTGGTCCGTTCGATTCGGATGCGGTCCATAACAAACATTCCTTCACCTTCTTCTTTCCAGTTTGACTTGGCTTGTTCTTTTCAACATGAAGTTTGAGATCCGTCATTTCCCCAGGTTTGTGAATGATCATCCTCGCTTCGGCGGAGGACATATCAGCCAGCCTCTTGCCCTCGACGTGCAATCGATATGAAGGCTTAATCATCGGCTGTATATCAAGGAATCCACAAAGCAAGTTACAAGCCCGGGAGCGCAAGGTGCGCCTCTGCAGTCAATTTCCCCCCGCAATTCAGAGTGCATGCAGAGATCGTCCGTTCGATTCGGACTCGGGCTGTGAGCAATCTCCGGGGTTTTTTTTTTTTGTGATACCCACATCATCCTCTGTTCGAATTTGAGTGCACGAAACTCTCAGATATAGTCCGATTCATACTCAACCATAATGGTTATTTCCTCGGCCACAACGGATGAATTGCTCTCCGTGATGTATCTGGAATCAACATAGTACAGTATTTTTGCCAGGCAAGAGCCGGAGCCACCGTCCACACACGCCAAGTCGCCGCTCAAACCGAACGAAATCAAAAAGGAACAACATCCGGCAGGATTCGAAGGCTCTCATCGGCTGCAGACGGGGTTGAGGCTGTAGCTTCGAAAGAAAAGTTGCCCGAGTCCCTGTGCCACGCTCATAAAAACTGCCGACGAGGTGCCGAGAAGTAGCTCTTCGATGAGGCCGCCATATTAATCGTTGTTGGTACTAGGAAAAAAAGAAAGGCAAATCGGACAAGCCTTTTGAAGAATGCTGTCGGGAGGAAAGTTGGACAGTCCTAGCAGGGCGATCTCCCGATGTCCAGTGGAATGGCGTAAACAGACTAGTGCGCGGATAGATTGTGAGCAAGTGCAAAAATCAACATTTGAGGTGAGCACCTGAGAACATGCGGTGGATGTATGAACCGAGAATTTTGTGAAACCGTCAGTAGAAGAAAAAAATCACGGAAGAATTTCTATGCCGTTGAGAGGAATCGAACCTCACTCCCCCGTGGTAGTATACTTCAATTCACTCGTTATACAGTGACAGGGCGACCTCCATGGTCCACAACGGCCTGTGGAGATGTGAACTGTGGTATGGAATTATGCCAGAGTACGAGGGGACCGCAGAACACCACGCATTTTCTCGTCCATTAATCTGCATTTTTAAAAGGGTATCGCTGAACACCTATACCGTCGGGAGGAATCGAACCTCTTCGCTTCCCCTGATATATCTTCAATATTGCACCGCACAATGGAGGGTCGACCAACCATGGTCCACGACGGCCTATGTGTGATAGAATGCACCTGGGTCTGTGCAAGATATTTTTCACTGGCTTGCGGAAGTGACGAGACCGCAGACTAGCAGACTGAATAAAAAGCCGACGTATCAATGAGTTATTTCAATAACAGTAATCGTGCGGGTTCACTTGAGTGTAGTCTCTTATAAACAGACGCTACAACTGCTAGCTCGCAAGCTCGCGATGTTGTAACTTGAGTGGCGGCCAGGACGTAGTCATTCAAAGCGAAAAGTCCAGTCGACGAGCCCAGGGTGATCCTGCGATAAAATGGTCGAATATCGCCGAAGGTGCCACAGGATGTGGCTGAAGAGCAGACGGATATACAGGAGGTAGGAATGCAGCGTAGGCACGTTGTGATGGGATGTAAGGTGGATCATCTATGACAAGAAACGCCTCCGCTCCGCTCCGACCGGCGGCAAGTAACTTCCACTGAAGAGTCTCCAAACAATGTATTAGCTTCTCTTAAGTTCAGGTGCTCCGGACCGTCTGGGTACTCAAGTACCTATATGCATCTTAAGTTCAAAGCATGTATACTAATCGTAATGAATACAACATTGAGCACCTATACTCCCCCACTACCACCGAACTTGACTTCACAACTTAAGAAGTGGCGTCTCAAGTCGCCAAACTGGATAGGATAAAGATTATATACCGTTGGACTCGACTTGAGTTCGGTAGATCTTAAGCTCGAGTTCGGTGGATCTGAAGACGGGACAACTCAAGTGAGTGCAAATGTCAATGATATATATATTCCGATATTTCTGTACTTAAGTGCGTACACTACTCAAGTTCTGAGCGAAACTTGAGTTCCTGTTGCAACTTGAGACACAAAATAACGCACCGGAATGTTATTTCCTGGGCTTTGCGGGCGTCTTCGGCACATATGAGTAGCTAAGGTGTCGCGGTCAGTTGTGAGGCCACTGGCAGACGCAATATAACGTACCCTGGCTTAGCCTTGGGCTTCGTGGCCGCTTCAGCGGCACGCTTGGCACGCTCTGCCAACACTTCCTATTGCGGCCTGTCAGTCGTACGCGTTTACACCAGCCAGAAAAACTCACTGCAGGGGTCTTGCGTGCTCTAACAGGGTGTCTCCCACTGCCCTCCTCCTCTGGAACGAGCTGCTTTTCTGCCTTGCGCTTCGTACCTTGGCCCTTCTTCTGTGCCTGGCCCTCTTCCTCCTGCATCTCTGCCTTGTTGCGCTTCCCACCTCGCTTCTTCTTTTCCGGGATGGCCAGCCCGGTGGTATCTTCCAGAGTGGTGGGCGGCGATTGGGCGCGAGGTGGGGTCTGAGGAGGCAGCGGCGGCGATGCAGATCGACGTGGTGACTCGGAATGTGTGGGTGATTGGGCGCGAGTCGGAGTCGGAGGAGGCGGCGGCGGCGACGCAGATCGACGTGGTGACTCGGAACGCGTGGGTGATTGGGCGCGAGGGGGAGTCGGAGGAGGCGGCGGCGATGAAGATCGACGTGGTGACTCGGAACGCGTGGGTGATTGGGCGCGAGGGGGAGTCGGAGGAGGCGGCGGCGATGAAGATCGACGTGGTGACTCGGAACGCGTGGGTGATTGGGCGCGAGGGGGAGTCGGAGGAGGCGGCGGCGATGAAGATCGACGTGGTGACTCGGAACGCGTGGGTGATTGGGCGCGAGTTGGAGTCGGAGGAGGCGGCGGCGATGAAGATCGGCCAGCCTGGCGGAAGAATCCCGAGGTCCCCACCCCAGCGACGGAGATAAGCGCGGTAGCTAACTTGTACATTTCCCCCATGGCCAGCGGTCCGTTGCCCAGTCCAGTTGGCGAAAACTGGAAGTTGAATTGTTCGGCATCGTAGTACTTGTCCGGCTCACTAGCAATCGCCGGCCACGGTATGTCCTCAGTGCCGAAGGCAGCATCTGCGACGACCATCGTCCATCGTTAGCGGAAAGAGGTAAATGATGTATCAATGCGACACACGGTATGACTCTACCAAAAATGTTGACACTGCTTGCGTTATACCCTTTGGTGACATCTCGCTGGCGGCTTCCATGCTCAGGGTGAACACGGGAGATGCTGCCTCTTTGCTGGTGTCACCGCGACTCTTGACATAATCTGCATCGACGACTCAGTCAAAGAATATCGCACATCGAAAACGGCACTTACTTTGAAGTGGCTTCTGAGCCCACGCGTACATCGCATTAACGCTGTCATCCACAAGGGTCCCGTACTCTTGCTTGAAGGGTTTATCGACGTGCACGGCGTCGGGAACCGCCTCTACCCTGAAAGGAATTGTCAGCACGTCCTCGAGCGCCAAAAGGGGACCACTTGCCACTCGAAATTGACCTTGCCGTCCTCGTTCAGCCAGCCCATAAGCATCGTCGCGACAAAGGGTCGGAACTTCCCACTGCTGTGAAGGGTGTCCACCATCTGCCTGAAACCGCTTGCCACCATCTGCTGACGTCTGAGGAAGTATCAGTTTGCACAGAAAGGAAAGGAAAGTGGCAAAGACGTACTCGGCCCAGTCGACGTCCTCGTCGATTGCAGCTGCAGCCTCCCAGAAGGCTTTGTCCTCCCTAGCCCAGAGTTGCGCCTCGGCTTGTCGAAACTTGCCACCGGGGTTTGATGCACCCGGCAAAGTCTTGGAGAGTGCTTGAATCTCGTCATGGCGATCCTCGCGGAATTTGTCACGACCACTGTACGCAGCCAGACCGACCAGCTTCGACAACGATGCGGCGTCCACCATGGGTGCCTCAGGAACATCGCCCACCGGTTTCTTCTTCATCTTGAGTTTGGCCACTTCAGCCCCGCGCTTGTTGCTCATGACCTTCTGAATCGCCTGAGACGCATGGTCAGATAATATCCTGAGTGAAACTATAGATGAGACATACCATACGCCAGCCCGACTTGGTATATCCTCGTATGAGCGCACCACGGCCATCTTCATCTTCCTCCTCGTCGCTGCCGCTGTCCTCTGCCTCGGCCTCAACTTTCTTACCCTTCTTCCTCTTTTTATCCGCATCCTTGCGCTTCCAGGCTGCAACGAGAGCGGAGAGACCAGCCTCCTCCTGCTCGTCCCCGGGCTGCGACACGTGCTTGAAAGCTTTTGCATCGAAAGCTTTGTCCTTGACTGTCTCGTAAAACAGAGCCGCCTCCTTGATCGAAAGACTGGGAAGATCGACCTCCCGAAGCCCGACATCCAGGATCCAGCTTCGCTGATATTGATTGAGATTTGGGATAGCGGTCTCGTCGCCTTTGGCGGTGGCAACACGCCACAGTCCCGGGAATGGCATGTGGTCGGGGACGTCGTCGTGAACGTATGGCTCGAACATCTGTTTGACTTGATTTTTTCTGCGTGCCATGGGGGGCATGGAAAGCGAGTGAAGGTGTGAGTGGTGGTGGAAGAAAGCAGAGCACTGGACGTTTGGAGTGAGTTTCGAGGTGGGAGCCACGATGCGAGTGCGGGCCACTCACAGGACAATGGCAATCAAATTTAATCAAAGCGTCTGTGTCCAACTTCAGTAATGCTCCGAAAAATCAAAGCGCAGATCTGAAGTCCAAGAGAGCACGCACTCCAGTCGCAGCTCAGCGAGCTGTGCCACTCAAGTCTCATTGTGCTATCTCCACTCGCTCCATTCTGACTGGCTCGCTCCTCATCCCGATATGTAGAGTGGCTTTGGCTGAAAAACTATATAAGTCAAGGACAAGAACGAGAACTTCAGTACAAATTCGTACCTCTCATCTTGCCCCCTACACACTGCCATGACTTCGAGGCAAGAAACCATCCGTCTTCATGGTCGAGTCAATCAGCCGCATTTTAAGACCAATGTCCGCCACCGCGCTCTGTTGCGCAAGTCGGCTGAGACGTTCTCTGATGAGGAGCTCGCCGTCGCCTTGCAGCAGACAATTAACCTGCGCGTCACGACTGGGTCAGAGGCAACTTTTTACCAGTTAGGAAAAATTTCCAATCACCTGGTACGTCTGCTTCAATTCTGTTCTGCGCCCTTGGTCACTGACCCACGCTACCAGATGGTGAACGGCCGCGCCGTCTTCCGTCACACTGAAATCCCCGAGCCCGAGACACGCAAGGCGTTGCGCGCATATTATGCAGCGTATGATGCCTATTTTATGAGCAAAGGCAACGACTATCGGGTCCGCAATCCGGGGGCACACGCTGCGCTGCAGGAGGCAGAACAGGCATGGCATGATTGGGTGGTGCGCTATCGTGCCGCTCGTGGTATGTCAGGTCGTCCAGACTGGGCGTTGCAGCCACTGCCCGGGTTTCAGCGAGTGCGCACCACACCCATTCCCGCTACTCCGGCCGTGCGTCGCACGCTTGTGCCCACTACTCCTTCCACCTCACGTCGCGGACTCGCTCCCGCTACTCCTGCTGCACGTCGCGCTCACGCTGCTCAACTTCCCACCCCTCCTCCCAGCTCGCCCGCCCATGCAATCACACCGCGCCGCATGCCTGCTCTGGAGCCACTGGGATCGTCAGGATTGTCGCGGAAGAGGAAGATGGGCTTCATCGAGGTCTCTGACAGCGAGGACGAGGACGAGCGTCCACGCAAGATACGTCACTTGGGATACCTGGACTTGACCATCTGATACTAGTTCTACTAGTTCCACGTCGTTAGAACTTGTGCGTAGACAGTTTTATGAGCTTACCAGCTGGCCTGGGATCCTCCTCAGCGTTCACAGTTCTGCCAAGTAGAACGATCATATAATAAACCATGTACACTTTTCAATTTATTTATCGTATGGCACAAAAAAAGAGGGCGTAGGAGTAAGGAAAGAGGCCATTTGACTACAGAAAGAGACTGTCGTTGTAGGTAAAAGGCCGTGGGGAACGTCGCAAAATGAAAGGAGGCCGCCCCGAGAAATGGAAAGAAAAAAACAAGGTGTAGCAGACATGAAGTCGGCAAAGTGTAATCGGTCGACATGTAGTCAACCCAAGGCACGACATGTAGTCGTGCCTTGTGCATGGGTGCGGTGCGGTGTTGTGTCTTCAGTTGGGCTTGTGCCGTCTCTGTTGCAGAGTGGATTGGTGAGCGCAAGGTTTTTTTTTTTTTGGCGAGGACACACCTTCGATTGCTGGCGCTTGAGCGCTTGGTCCGGCCTTGACATTCTGTTGGTGGATTCAGAGACACTTGCCAGGTTTCTGAGGCTGAATCTGGGCTGGGCTGGGCTCAATGGATCGGTGAGCGCAAGGGGTGCTTGACGAGGACACACCTTCGCTTTTTGATGTCTTGGTGCTTGGGCGCCTGGCCCAGCCTTGCGGTTACGTTGGCGGAGACACTGGGCAGATTTCAGAGGCTAAGCTAGGGTGGGTGGGTTATGAGTGGAGGGAACGAGCGATGTGGGAGGAGGAGGAGAAGCGGAATCTGAGGCTGTGCCGATATCACGTAATCAGCTCGCAAATTCGTCTAAGTCCATCTTCTCGCTTACACCCGCCTCTCTACCCACTGTTCCACTCCCTCTCCCTTTCTTCCTCTCCACTTCCATCTCAACGACCAAACCGGTGATCTTACTACCCCAAACGCTCTGATTCCTCGGCATGGTAATTTGTTTCTCGTACGTACCTGTACTCACCCGCCTGTTTCCAGCTTTCTTTCCCGACTAGCTCGACCACCAAGCTTTCCTGGCCGACCTGCTCACATCAGACTACACGTCTGATTTGCATTCTCTCAGACTACACGTCTGATCCATAGACTACACATCTATTCTGCTTGTCGTCTCCCCCACACCCATCCATGGAGCAGATTCGGCGGAATATTTTGGAAAAGCCCATCGATCTTCTGCGTAACCGTGATGAACATGTTCCTCTTGGTCCTTTTGACGGTCTGGTTGGCGCGTTTGCTCGTGTCAATGGCGAAGATTTCTATATCACGACGAATACGACCTACATCCCCGCGATACCGTCTCTGGAGCTGCCTCACCGACTCTTCCCAAGGTCGAACATGCGCTATGGGACAGACGATCCCGCCCTCTGGCCGCAATCGTGGTCTCAGTTCTATTGTCATTTCCCCGCAATAGCGCGGAAGGGATCGCGCGCTGAGCTCGATGTGATGTGGTGGGATCCTTCACCAGACGATTTCATCGTCGGGAACGCCATCACACGAGGGGTTGGAAGACTTTCCTTCCAACAGCTTCGCCGTTTTCTAGCCCTGATTAACGACCTCGTCGCGCGGTGCAGAGCATTGCAACCCCAATCCCGGCAGCCGATTTCCCCCCTCTTCGGGCAGCTCATGAACACGCTCCTCATGCGGGCTGAACAATTGCAATATCTTGACTTCACCTTCCCCAAGATGGTTTTCGCGCTCACATCATTGCAACGGGCATACCTTGAACTCGACGCGCTCTACAGGTACATCACAATCTACAAGCCCCGGATCGACAACTACATGATTTCCCCCGAGCGTGATTCACGCGTTGCCGACTGTGTTGGCGCCTTCACTGTCGACGTGGACGTTGCACAGTCTCTCTTCACCGCGCGATTACCATTTTGGCTGCTACGCCCTGCCCATCTCTTCACCGACGCCAATATTTTGGCTTTGGTGGATTTGCAAGAACCGGACTTCGGCGTCTTTGACGAGCCGGTGGAGGGGGGACCCCCGGTTATCTATAGCGGAAACAGTGTCGATGACAAGATAGCAGCAATTCGGAAGGCCGCGGCGCACACCCGTTGGTACAGCAACCCATGGGAGACCAACTCGCACGCTTCTGCTGCTGTTCTCGGCAGCAGTGCAGGCAGCAGCTCCCACCATGCTCCAGATAATAATTCTAACAAAGGCCATCGCTTCATGCCTTGTAGGTCCTTCCATATACTAATGTATGTTCACAGCTGACCTTGTTCTGCAGATTCAGCGCAGGGGAGTCCCAAGAAACAAGACCTGGGCCACAAACACACCGCTGCGAAGCTGCCACCTCGCCGAAAGCCCGCCGTAAACCCGCCAAAACCGCAGCGGGACAAGTACCATTTACTCGACATCCCGGAAATGCCGCCAGCGCTTCCTGCCTGGCGTGACGCGTTAGCAAAAGTGGATCGCACCGTTCAGCCCTTACTGCCCCACACCGGTGATCAATATGTCCTTCCCGAGCCCGCCCTGCTAGTCAACACCAGTGCCGAGCGCCGGCGGATGCTCCTTCATCATTGGGAGATGCTTTCCCCGGGATTTCTGTTCGTTCTCACGGAGTGCGCGCAAGTGCTCAGTTCTCAGGAGTGGAGGGATGTATTGGAAGGCCTGCTCACGACACGCGGAGAGCCCGGCTCCAAAACATACAAGCGTAGCAAGGAGCTGGAGGGGCACCTACGCCCGGCACTCGCGGCATCCGGAATGGAAGGTGTGGAAGGCATGCCCGTGCCGCGCGAGTCCCTGCACGATTTCACCCTCGAAAAAACTCACGAGATGGTATGGATAGTGGCGGAGACAAACTTTCGGTTCGAGTTATGCGCTCTGGACAAACGCGCTGCGAGAAGGGAACGCTTGGAGGAAGTCCAGGCTTGCTTTGCGGGCCATATGCTCATTGGCGCGCCATTGATGTTGAGCAAGTGCGGGTTGGCGTCGACGGACCCGGAGGAGCGGCATCACTACCTCCTGCGAATAGCCAATCTCATGCTCGATTGGACCTCCCGGTCGCCTCGCCCAGAAATCATCAAACGCGACATCGCCCAGCGTGCATCTTGGTCCCAGGCCGACATGCAGGCCCTTGAAGTCGCGGTTTGTCGCTACTACACACAGGCTTTCCATGAGCATTTTGGTCGTGCTGCTGTTGTGCCGATGCGCTTGGACCATGACCCCGCCCCACCATCGTAGATATAACCGAATTGACCTCTACCTACAATGTGTAAAATATTCGCTAAAAAAATGTGTATATTACTGAAAAAAATGAGAGACCCTTCTTGATAGCAAGCGAGAATGTGTTAGGAATTTGAAAGGCTCCAGGATGGAAACGGAGCATTCAAACGTTGCATGAAAAGTCGCCACTCCAGTCCAGAAGGTGAAGGGAGCCAGAATCAACAGGAGCAAACACACTTCCTTTCCTCTTTCGTCGTCCATCTCCTCATCTCGTCTCTCTCCACGGACTCTCCTCCTCCCTATCTCGCTCGGGCCACCAACAAAGCCAACACCACCGACAGCGATGACCCGCTTGCCCAGCAACATCAGCCCGCAGGTGCTCGTTTATGTGGGATAGGTTTTGGGTGGGATGCCCGGATATGTGTAAGTCATTCTCTTTGTGCTTAGCCCTGGTAGTCCGGCCACATACCCCGTCGCTTGATGCTTCACACCAGGAGCTGATAGCTAGACGGGGCAGTACCCAGGACGCCAGGGCGAAGCCTTGCCGTCTGCCACGTCATTCACCATCCTGACCTTTCTATCTCATGTCGACGCAGTCAGCTCGCCTCCGCTCCCACTCGCTCTCGCCGCCAACAACACCAACAGCACCGACAGCGACCAGGTTCTCGCTCGGGGTCGGGGTGAGATACGGTTTTTTTTTTTGTGTCTTCAGATCCGATTGAGTGCTGACTCTCCTTCTTTACAGCCTGCTCATATGGGCCTCGGTGGGGTGGGAAGGGTTGGGAAGGGGAGTGGGATGGGCATCGCAAGCAGACTACATGTCTGCTTGCGAGTCGACTTCATGTCGACCTCTCTCTGCGCGACTTTCATGTCGATTCCTTTTTTTTCTGTTCTTGGCACGGCCTTGCACGTACTCAAATGGACAATCTATGTCGTACAATCTATATAACTTTTTACTATGGACCCGACATTGGACGGCCTTTTTTCTTTCTCGTCAATTTGTCAATCTTCGCGGAGTCAAATGATTTTGTTCTGCCTTTTACATAGCTACATAGTTGATTCGTGTACAATGTGGTGTTATCTTGTAATTTGATCAGGGTTTTGCGAGCGCTTTGGTGTGTCTCAAAACTCGACACCAATTTCAGCCAGACTAATCTGTCTCACAGGACATCTCTTGCGTTCCTCCGCCCACCATGAAGCGCCTCAACCGCAACAAACACCAGCAGCCGAGCACATCGCTGCTGGCGACTAGCGTACCAACTACGCAGATCAATTTCCATACAGGCAAGTTTTTTTGTGTGGTCGTGCCACCGTTAGACAGAGGGGCTAAACTCCTTGAAGATGCTTCTCCCCATAAAGGTGAGAAACGCTATGTCGGAAGCAACCCATCCAGCGCCAAGGAACCCCTGCCACGGCTGAATTTCGACGAGCCCTCTGAAACCCTAGAGGAACATCCGCTGCCGTTTTTGGATGGTTGTGACGATCCTCCTGGCGCTGTCCCCGCATACGAAACCACCCCACCGGTAGATGAGAAGGGTGGCAAAAAAACACGACAGGTACGAGCAGTGTCGCAGTGTTGTCACACTCTAAGCTGATTATCCCCCTACGCAGAATGAAATGAGCGAGTTCCAGGCTCAGGAGCAGGTCTTCATGGACTGTCTCCTGTCCAGGTATTACGACCCCTCCCTCCTCACACCCTGCGCTTGTGGCGACCCAGCTCGATTGCGGAGTGTGGCATGCCACGACTGCGTGCAGGCGGAGCTATGCTGTCCCAAGTGCTGGCTCAAGAAGCACAGAACTATGCCCACGCATTGGGCTTTCGTTTGGAAAGAGGACGAGCAGTTCTTCCAGAAAACGGACTTCTGCCGAGTTATGCGGAACACTGTGATTGCGCTTGGACATCACGGCCTGAGGTGTCCCGACGCAGCCAATGGCCGAAGCTTCACATTGGTGGACTCAAACGGGATCCATGCCACCGCCATCTCGTTTTGCCGGTGCAAGCGTCCTAGCGGCGATCGCGAGCCGGAATTCCAGCAACTTTTGCGGGCCGGTATTTTCCCCGGCAGCCTCAAGGAACCCAAGACTGGCTACACGTTGAGCGTACTTGAGCTCTACCGCCAGCTCCGCGACCAAGCGAAGAATTCAGCGTATGGGTTTGTCAACGTACTTCAGCGAATGGCAGACCCCTTTTTCGCCGGGTCAGTTCCAGTGAGTTCAACAATTAACAGCAACTAGCATCAATGCTTACATGCACCGTAGGACATCTACGCCAACTTCCTATTCAGCACACGCTTCCACGCCAATTTGCATATCATAATGCAACGTGGGCACGCCCATGGCGTAGATGAGCCGCTTCCCGGCGAAACGAGCCGGCCATACCCGAATCGACCTCTGAAATTCAGGGGTCAACTATGTGGGGCTTGTCCAGAACCAGGCGTGAACATGGCGCTGATGGTGGACTGCCCGACCTGGCTTCGGTAGGTCTTCATACAAGTCAGCAAAAACGGGGACATTCACTCAGTAACTTCTACAGACACCTCATTGCGCACTTTAACACAATAGATGGAAATTTCAAGATGAATCTCTTCTTCAAACGAGACGATGGTAGTGATATATGCCTCACCGATGGGATGATGTATTTTCCCATGGACGCAGTTTTCAAAGAGATGGCAAAGACGTTCGTGGTTACAGACGCAGATAAGGTAAATCTTTACTTTCTTTCTTGCGTTACCTTTCAGCTCATGGTGTGCTCAAAGGAAGTCCCGTGTGAGGCGCACATTGGGTCTATTCGTCACCAGGGCCAAGTCAAGTACGGGAATACGGCAGTCAGTGGTGTGGTAGCGGCCGCATGCGATCACGCTGTTGTCGGTTCCTTTGTGGATATGCCAAAAGGGGAAGGGTAAGTTTTTTTTCTGCGAGGACAAGACGGGATGTGTGCTGACTCATTCTCTCCCAGGTTTGCGATAGGAACTTGTGCGCAACACGAGCACCTCAAGCACACAAACACGCCCCCCCTCCCTCGGGAAAGTGCTCCGCCCTCTGTCTGGAGCTACGACAGCTTTTGCTCGTTCGTCGTGAACATGGTAAAGCGCGCTCAAGAGATGTTCCCGGAAGAAGAATGGCTGCACGAGTCGCTCGGTGCGGCGGAGGGACAGATTCCAGCAGATCACATTAAGGGGCACGGCATCTATTGCCAGGCATTCTGGCAGGCTGTTTATTTTGGATGCAGAGCACATTTTCACGGGGAGACGGCGGAGGTGATCTGGGCCTTCCTCAACGCCCTGGGGTCCTCAACGCGCCAAATGACCGGGGCTTCGCGTCGTGACACAATAAACTTTGTCATCGACGCATGGAATACGTGGAAGCTCTTGGGTCAGGGTATGTCGGCCCAGTTTCGGAGTATTGCTGTGACTGACTGGTTAACAGCGGAGCTTCTAGCGGAACAACGGCTGGACTCTTTGCAGCTCTTTGAGCTCCACATGGCCGTCGTGGAGGACCTCAGCCGCCAGCATCCCACCCAGGTCGCTGCATGGTCGCGGCTCTCACGGAAAGCGACGAGGTCGTCGCCGCGTGCTATGCCGAAGAGTGTGTATCAGCACGAGTCAACAACAGGTGAGCCCTTTACTATCAGGCTGCCATTTGAGTAAAGCTTGACATTGAATCTTCAGTGCTTACCATCGATACTGTGTTGGCGTCGTTGATCAGCGAAGAACACAAGAAACTAGCCAGCGAGGATGAGGAACGACCGAAAACATCACTGGCGGAGTGGATTCACAATGGGATGATGATCGAGCGCAATCAGTAAGTGTTACGCACATGCAGAGCTGTCTGATTCTCACGAACGTCGGCAGACTTTACGCCATCGCACTCGCAAAATTCCATAAGGAGCATCCAATGCAAGAGATCTGGGTGACGCTCACAAAAACACGGGAAACACTCAATACCGATCTGAAAAAATTCCGAGCAGGCCAGGCGTCAGTATACCCGCGTTTGAAACTCAGCGCACTCGATGTGGACGAGCCGGAATTGACAGCAGTGCAGCTACCATCATACCGCATGAAGCACAAACAGCGGTTGGGGACAAACGCCGAGGACGTAAAGATCCGAGAGGTGGAGATTGAGCTACGGTGCGCCCAGGGCAACAGCGGTATTCTCGCTGTACGTCGTGCCTCACTGGGGCTCTCTGCGGTGAAGAGGGCTAGGGAGGATGATTACCGGGGCCAGGCAGGGGTCTCTCGTTCGGCGCGAAATGTGCAAAAGGCGGAGATGGCAAAGACATTGGAGATAGCGGTGTATAACAAGGCGAGAGCTGCACTGATCCATCTGGGGCATATGACGGAGGACGCAGTGGAACCCTTTCCGCCGATGAGCCACAGGGACACGCGGAGGAAGGACACCCATTTGCATCGCGCGAAGGGGGATTCTCGGTTATTCGACGGGACGGCGTGGTATCTGCAAAGTGGAGTCACGATCTCTCGCGCAGCGGTTTCGAGATGGGACGACGCTATGAAGGGGATGGATGAAAGCGACGGAGATGAGCCACAGCTCTTGGCGGGGACACAGACGTTAAAACGCTCAGGTACGCTCCTAACTGCATTGTTCAGAGCGCGAATGACACATTATTACCCAGGTTTCACCAGAGGCCCGCGCACTCCTAAGCGTTTGAGGGACATCGCACCAGAAGACGTGATCGTGGAGTCGTCAGCATCCGAGGTCGAGGAGAGTGAGGTGGAGGGGTCGCCTTCTGGCAAGCGGGGTGGAAAGGAAGCACAAAAGAAGAGCAAGAAGAGTAAGGCGAAGAAGAAAAAGTCGGACGGGTGGGTATGGCTGGAGAGCATGACAAAGGGGCAGAACCTGGGGGAAGCGAAGCTAGCAGCGTACAAGGAAGAAAGTGAGTGATGATCTATGTCTCATATCGTCATATACACTAATCCCTTCCCTTACTAGGCGACAGAGTACAGTGGTTTCGGGCGGAGGCCGAGATGTATCGCTGGTTAGAGGCATACGAGCGAAAGCACGCGGAGCTCATGCGCGTCGTCGAGCGCTTCCGACGCGATGGTGTCGTGTGGTCAGGGCTGGCAGATCGGGAGGAGGCACGCACCGGGGGCCGCAATGGCAAGTCCACGTTTGCCCGCATGCAGGCCGCAATGTACAAGCGGCTGCAATACAACGCCACCGTGATCTTCAAGAGCCCCAAGTCGGGCGCGCATCATGATTGGGTCTCGTCGACGACCTTGGATGAGTTGATCAGCAAGGTGGACGGCTGGCGGGATGAGGTGTTCAAGTGGATGGACAACATGGTGAGTGCCACAGACCGTATCGCTCGAACATACCAACTGACGACCTGTAAGGATATTCACCGGGCGTACAAGGATTTCTAAATCGACTTGAACTTAAGTATGTCGAAGTACTTAAGTACATGGCGGGACTTCAGTAATGGAACTAGAGTGGGGTGAACTTAAGTACGTGTTGGGACTTAAGTGCCGGGCTGAACTGGAGTGCGGAGGAGAGGTGAAGGGAGCGCCGAACTTAGGTGGGCTGGAACTTAAGTTCCACAGGGGGGGAGGGAATAGTGGTGAATCACAGCATGTATAGTGGGAACGTGAAACTTAAGTTACATGCACATACTTAAGAACCCAAACGGTCTGGAGCGCTGAAACTTAAGAAAGGCTCATTTTATTTCATGAGTCTCAAGAAAACGTAGAAAATTACAGGTGGTTGAACTGCGCTTAACAGCTTTCAACCATGTGACGGCTGGTGAACTGCGAGTGCTGTTCAACTGAACAGCCTTTTCCACCCGAAAGAGACGCCAAGAGGAGTTGTAGCTGTTAAAGAGAATAGAATACCGGAAACAGATGTTTGGTTTGTCCTTGGCTAAGTCTTGGCTCAAATTTGGGTGAATCAAAAATGATGAACAGTAAACACAAGCCCGACATCTCATTAAGAATACGAAGTATCAATCCTTCCAAAATCCCAGACAGAGAGAGGCACGGCAAAAATCTGGATCGCCGTGGGCTAGTGAGCGTTATCATCTAACATGTTCAAGTTAAATAAATTTATGAGACACGGGAGTTACAGGTTTGGGTACGGCAAGAAACTGAGACTCTTGAGAATCGAGATGTGGAAGCAAGGAGCGATCCGACTCCTTCCGAGTCCCGACTGATCCGCAGTCATCACGCCGTGACGTCACATCGCCGCCTGTTTCTTCCGAACCACGACCTTGAATTTTGTGACCGCTAGCAGTTGCTACCATTTCACCAGCCACCCGACTTTGGGCTTCAACTTTTGTCTCGCTCATATTTCCACAAGGAGCCTCCAGAGTCGGTATAATTCTCTCCCCTGCCGCTGGTATTTACTAATCTGCTTGCGTCGGACCTCAATGCGCAGCTGGCCAACGCCTCCCCCACTCTGACATGCCCAAAAAAGGCATATCTAATCAAAAGATGTGTCAGCTCTGATACTAATAGGGCGGCCGGTGAGACGAGACGGCTACGCAGTTGATGCAATTATCAATGGAACTCTGCCGTAGTGGTTACGTATCTGGTATATTGCGATTGCTGCAGTGCATGAGATCTCGAGTTCGAACCTCATTATTTGTTTTCTTTTTACACTCGCCGAGGCCTGCAAACACGAGAGGCCTGTCTCACGCCTCGGGGTCTCCGATTGTTGTCCCGCCTCGGACTGGTTAGAGTTAGGGTGAGTACATAGTGAAAAACTAGCGAACGAGTCTTTAGCGTGCCTACCTGAGCTGCCCCAGCTCGGGGGACCCCCCGAGCGCAGCGAGGGAGGGGAGGGGCAGCGAATGGTAGGTACTCTTCGCGCCCAGAAGCAGAGAATCCGCGTTAATAAATAAACTCACCATCCCAGGCTCGAACCCTCGACCTGATAAGGTCACGTGAATTGTCAGAGTGGGGGAGGCCAAGGGCACTTTCAATGCGCGCCGTCACTTGGCTCGAGACCTCAGAGGACCTCAGACTACAGCTTATATGATGTGTTGACCGTATACAGCGACAGGCGATAAATTTCACCGATAGCCAGGAACCGGTGACTGCGCTAAATCTCCCGGCATCCACTGCGCGTCGAGCATCCTGTCAAACTGTCAACGAAACGAACCTTCCGAGCTGATTCTCTCCACAGATAACAACCTCAACTCACTCCTATTCCTCCCACCAAGGCCTAGCATCAAGCAACCTGTCAACTCGCTCCAATCATGAGCACTGATTTGCAGTGGTTCGCTTGCACTTCTGCGTCTTACAGCGCCGTGTTTCCTGTCTCATTGCGACCTTATAAGCTGCACGAGTTTTCCTTCACCTTCAGCTCACTAGCGAATTTCAATCATGTCCTTCACCATCTACGTCGAAGGACGCAGCGTTACTATCAACACCAATGAAACCGACTTCGACGCAGACAAGTACTGTGGCGACGGTGACGGCGGAGGCTATGGAGATGAAGACGAATACAACGACAACGACGATGACGACGACAACAACGGATATGGTGGCCCTCGACAGCGACTTCAGCAGAACGATATATTTGGAGGCAGTACCCCGTGCGTTTTCCTTGCTACACCACACCTCTACGCTTCACTAACCGCGGATCTAGCGAGCAACGCATCATTACCTCCGCTTCGGGCCTCTTTATCGAGGGCACCGTCCTCTGCGGCTTCCTTCTGGGCTCCGACCACAAGCTCCACTTCGCGCAGATCGACCTGAACAACTACTACGGGAACCAGAATGGGCAGTTCGTGACGGGCGACCGCTACTTTGGCAACACGGCCCAGAATATCGACCTTGCGACGCAGAATGAGCGCGGGAAGGTGATGTTGCGCGCTCAACTCAGAAACTACAACTATGGGTATAACCAGGCCGAGGTCAACTTGGCTATTTGTGTCGTCAACCAGGGCGGTCAGTTTGCCTTTGTCCGCAAGTGAGTTACGAGTTCTTTTCGTTTGCAACCCACTGACGGGGATGTTAGTGACGGCTTCTTTGGCGCCGATGGGTGGCTCGCGCAGACGATGGAGTCCATGGCATATGCTGGTTTCGTCATGGCCATCCTCCGTAAGACATCTGGTGACGAGGTTCATTCCTCCACCAAATACTCTTCACCGTCCTGACATTTCTACTCCCAGGACCGATTCAGGCGCGCCATGATACACGCTTCGGGCTCCACAGCAGTCTCCGTCCTAGGAGCGATCGGCGGGAAATTCGGTGGCCCAATCGGCGCCGCCCTCATCGCCGGTGCCGCCACGCCCCTCAAGATGCTGCTCGAGCAATGGGCCGGCAGCAACCTCATCAACGACCCCGTCCTGCGGCAGGAGTTCGAGGAGGCGACGCTCGGCAAGTACATCATCGAGACGATCACCAGCATGTTTGCGGCGGGGACCAGCAAGCAGATCTCGCGGTTCTTCAAGCAGCAGGTGGCGGACCAGATCGAGGCGCTCGCGTATGGCGTTCTGCAGTCGCTCGCCAAGTTCGCGATTAAGCAGGCTTCGGGTGCGATCAATAAGGCGTGGATTCACAAGTCAGTTTTTGTCGGTTCAATATGATTCTCGAACCTCGTCAACTTATTTGATTACACAGGCTTGTGGAAGGCATTGTAAACGGCACGGTGCCCTACGAGTGGCTGAACGGTACTATCCGCCCCGGCCAACTGCAGGGGAACAACAACAACTACAACGGCCCCTTGAGTTCTGAAGGCCGCACGAATTGGAATCCGGATGGGAACTGGAATCGGGGCAACCCGCAGGCATATCCGGATGTGTTCGCCGTGTCGGGCTGGGGTAGCAGGGACGGGCCGGCGACGTGGAATCGGTGGGGCGATGAGGCGTATGGGATTAAGAGGTAGATAGTTGTGTAACTTTGTACGTGAAATGTTGAAACTTGAAATGGTTAACTCGGAATGGTAAACTCGGTTCAAAGTTTTTGAGAGCCATAGGTAGCAATGCCCGAATGTGTGCGGGATATGCACCGTCCTCACAGCTAATCCAAGGTCCGGAGGCGCATGGTGCGCATCTGCGTTGAATATACACAGTACGACAGTGTAATCATGCAGGAGGTGTCCGTTCGATTCGGACCCGGACCGTGGGCCAGAGTGTAGGTGACATTTTTTCTTTCTTACTTGTGTCTAGGGAATTCTTCAATAACACAGCGTCAACGCTCAAGCTGAACCTTGACACTCTCAATCGGACGGAGAAGCTTACGGTCCAATCCAGCGGGCAGAAGGAGAAGACATATTTCCGCGAGTTTCGAGAAACTGCTCATCTACGCGGATTACACATATTTCGCATTGATTTCAACGATACCAGGGAAATGTACCTTCCAATGTAGGCTGCCACCGACTCAATGGCCGAGGGTCCGCGCCTGCTCGCTGCTGGGTTTGTGATAATAAACAGTTGGATGCGGAATATTCCCGTTCGAATCAAAATCGAGCCTTGCCTGTCTGGCTTTTGCCTTATTCGCCCTCTTGCATCCAGAAAATGGGAGGAGTTAAAACATGAGTAAACCCAGTATCTGAGCCCACAAACCGGCGATACCGATAAATCGCCACAAAAGGAGACGAGGTTCGACATGGCGTCGAGAGGAATCGAACCCCACTTCCCCCCATATACGCGTCGCGGAGACAGCACAATGTATGGGTGACCAGACTATGGTTCACGACGCCGTGTATGGTAATAAAAATTGTCCCATAAGTGCGGCCTCATATTTGCCAAGTAGGCAACTGAACGATGAGAGCGGACAATAACAGAGAAAATAAAAACCCACCGAACCCAATGAGTGTTCCACTGGCGATGATGAAAAATGTTGTTTTACCTTTGGCTTACAGTCTGAAGTCTGAAGTCTCTCCCCAGTTGAACATCGTTGAGCAATTGCAGACCGGAAATCGGCGAAACTCGGAGCCGTCGGAACTGCGGTCCGTGATCCGACTCTGCTCGCATCAAGTCGGCATTCACCTCTTTGTTTCGACTTTCATGCAGCTTGTATGCGGCGCTGACCGTTCTCAGTTTCCCCCGTCTCCCAGCGCAGCTCTGGGCTTGGATTCCAATCAATCCTCCCTCTGGCCCCGCTTTCGAACTCTGGTGGGCCTTCAACCTACCTGCTGCAGAGCCCGCACTCTGAAATGCCGACACACCATTACTGACATGAGACTTCCAGTCCTTGTATCCAGGTTCCACATTAGTACACATTGTCGAGGGCTCAACGCGCTTGAACCTTTCGATATGTTTACCTCCCGCTCCTACAAGGGTACCCACATAGACAATTTATGGCCCGGCGGCACATGGTGCGCACCTTCTCTCAGTATTCCCTATATGCGTCGCAGAATCAATACGCAGGAGCTGTCCGTTCGATTCGAATCCGGGCCATACAATAAACCGCATAGGCTTTTTTATCGTTTCATTTGCTTCCAGGACTTGATCCTTCCGGATTGCAGGATCCGTGCAAACTTCTCCGCAAAAAATCTCACCCATCCAGTTTTGCAGACCTACTTTTCTGCAAGCTGAGATGTACGCGCTTGTATTCCGTGGATGGGAAGCGGGAATAGTCGCGATTGCAGGTGGTATAGACAGCATGCAGATTTAAGGCCTGGGGGCGCATGGTGCGCATCTGTATCAGCTTCTGTAGTGTGGTCGCTCACCCTTTACATGCAGACGCGTCCGTTCGATTCGGACCCAGGCCGTATCCGGCGGCACTGGTTTGTTTTTATTCTGCGCTGGGTTAGCGACCCATTTTTCGTTCTCTCGATGGAGAAAGGTAGAGATGCAATGCTCGACAGGTTTACTCGTATATAATGAACGAGCAGTTCAGGTCTGTCCAGAAACGCGCAAAAAAATTGACACACCAACCAATGAGTTTCTGCCACAGTAAACAGCAAGAAGCTGCTTCATACATCAATCGGCAGAAAAGGTTCAAAGAGGACTCATTACAGGGCGCCGAAATCTCTACACCTCCAAGGCATTCACTCTTCTCTTTCACCCGCCTTCACATCCTGCTCACCTACTCGCGGCCGTTGATCTTGGATGCCGATTTCAAAGTTTTGTGGACCGTGAGTGGTCATCGTTTTATGGGGTGATTGAGACTGAATCAAGTGCAAATTCTGTGGATACGAATTGTGTAAATCCTCTAAGTATTTCTTTGGCCTATCCCTCAGAGCCCATGGACCTCCTTGATAGTCTTCCAGTTGTGTCCGGGCCACAGTGCGTTTCCACTCCCCGCCGCATTGGCACCAGTGCGGTCTGCCTTGTTCACCACGTCCCAGCCGGTACTACCTGCCCCGGTGCCAAGCATCATCTGCAGCCCAGTCTTCAAATCTCCCTTCTCGCCCTCAATGGCCGCCACATGCTCAATCGTGGCGTTGAACAGTGGCCCGAGTGCAGCGAGACTCGCGCGCTCGCCTTGAAGTCGAATGATGTCCTTGAGCTCCGCGGGCGGGAGCGTAGTCAGGATGTGTGCCACAAAGCCTATCGCGAGTGTCACCAACAGGTGAGCGGGAAGAATATCTTTGTACGCACCTGCGACGTCCGCGATGGACGTGAAGGAGACGGGCGCCTCCCCTTTGCCCACGAGCTTGATCTTGCCGTCAGAAAGCGCGACCAACCACGGGGCAAATTCCGTCAAGAGTCCCGTCTGAGGATGGTTAATTCGGCGCCGTGAAGTCGAGAAATGTCTAGCTCACAAAGATCCGCACGAATGGAATGCCGACGCTCTTCAAGTACTCTGTTGGGTCGTTAGATGCATATTGAACACGAAGGTAGTTAATCGTACCTGCGGTCTTGTTTTTCTCGCCCAGCGGCCCCTCGGTATGGCCGTCGGTCGGAACCACATACTCAGACGGCACGAACAACTTCACGTTCGCAAGCTTGGACGCGTCCACGAGTGGTTGCTGCTCCGTAGCAAGCGTCGCGGGAATTGTCGACAGGACCACGTCGACCTGGTGTTTCTTGAGCACAGCGGCGATTGCTGCGGCGTTGGTAAAGTCAGCCTCGGCGGTCGCGACGCCGGCGGGGACGGTTTTCGACGCCGAGCCGGGGCGGGAAAGGAGGACGACTGAGACGTTCTTTGCGGCGAGCGCACCGACGATGGGGAGGCCCATGGTTCCGCCTCCGATGACTGCGAACGACTTGTATGAAGACATGGGTGATTGAGACTTGTGTGTGAGTGGGTTGCTGTTGAGTGAGCTGGTGTTGGACTGTCCACTGAGGGCCCATTTGTACGATTCAGCTACTTCCGTCGTAGATCTCCTTTAGTATTCTGGGATGTGAGCTTAGCAATCCTTCGTACAAACCCTTCGTACATGCCGTGGCGTGAATTGACAAATCTACTGAGATGCTCCGTTTTTCCGTTTACCTCCATTGTACATATATTGAGGGATAAATCTATTTGGAAACCCCCCGCACCAGAAGTGCCGGGTTTCCATATAACCGATCACTGTATGGAAACCCCCACGTGAATTAGTCTCGCTTAGATTTCTGTACGCCAATCATATGTTCCGAAAGCGGACCGCTGCTCCAACTGTCGTCAACCGGGACACAATCGGTTGAGCTGTAAGCAGGGAAGAATGTAGGGATTATTTTCCTACCCAGCACAGAGTTGAAAGCTTTGTTGTCACTCCTTAATCCTCGTCCGTAACATAATTATTTGGAATACAGTGTTACCAGATCTATTTTGGATTGTGTCACTAGAATTTTGAGTGTTAAGATACAAGGGACACTTCAACAGTGTTTAGGAATACAGTCTCTATAAGTTAAAAATATACAAATAACGCGAACGAGTTTCTGCAAAGAGGAATCTGATTTTTCGCATTTTGGCATATACTGTCCCCTTGGACATTAACACGGGCATGAGAGGACGGTGTGAGGGGTAGAAGGTAATATAGTGACTATATACATGTAATCATCCCAAATTTACACGTAGATCATGCTCCCACAGTGTTCTGCGAGCGCGACAAATGTTAGTAGCGAAGTCACATGATCATGTGAATCAAATCGTGATGGGCGGCCCACCACCCAATTAGTGAGGGACAATTTCTTTAAGGGTGAGAGACAATTTCTTCGAGATTACTAACTGACCTGCAGCTATAATGCTCATATCTGCATGCTTTCAAGTAGAGAATAAGGAGAAATTGAGAAATTGATTGCAACACGAAGGCCAATGCCAAACATGTGACAACAGATGTGCCTCGAAAAAAGCTGGGATATTGCAAGGGGGCCCGAAGATAAGCATCTTCCATATGGGGTAGGGGGGGGGGGGGAGGGTCTGGCCAGCTGGCAGAAAAAAAAATTGCATGCAATTTTTTTGAGGGGTTTTGGAAGGTTCTTGGGCCTCGCAATTCGTTCCGGGGTGTTAAAAATGGTCGAGGAAGTGCCAGGACGAGCATATTTGGGTCCCTACGGTGTGATATCAGTCTTTTTCTGAAGATTCCCCATTGGAAGGAAAGGCACTTCAAAACGGATCCCCGATCACTGATTGCGTATTTGGGCACTCCGAAGGAGTTGCGATCTCAAAAGTTCTCGAAGTGCTCAGGACCACCACCAGTCCAATGTTGAACCAATGCCTTTACCAGCCAGTATCCAAACTACGAAGAAAGCAGCGTATCGACGTGGGACGAAGAATACAATACATTGCCTTCAACGATCTCAGATTCCGTTCAAACCCTAATTCACACATAACTGGCTGCCAATACCTCGCCTCGACTACAACCTTCTATTATGATCTATTTCAGTCTATTTACGACATATATGGCAGCATCCGCTGGTCCACCATAGAGGCAGGCGACCGGCGAAGTGTCCGGAGGTAAATTTGGTTGGATACAAGAGCCGCGCGGGCGGGGAATGGCGGCATTTTGCCGTTGTGCTGACGAATCACTGACGCAACCCTGCCGCGTCAGCCAGCAACTTTCATATGTGCTTTAAATGCTCCTCCGTTGCCGTGTAGGAAACAAGGTCGAAAAAACCAAGGAAAAAAGAAAGTTTACAGGAAATATCCCACGACGGCTCAGTTGAACAGATGGCCCCAAAATAGTTGAATGTAGGTGCGCTCCATGCGCCCCCAAGCCTCTTTACCTTCTATACCGCGGTTTCCTCTGTCCGACATATGGCCCCGATTCTACTGGGGCGGAAGAAATGCGTTCATATTGCATCCACTCGCAGGTGCGCTCTTGTGCCAAAATTACCCTGGAGCGCTGATTTCTCGCTCCTATTGTTGATGTACTTAGTTGGATCCAACACCACGACCGAAAAAAACCGCTTTTCTCATGGATGGCCCAGGTCTGGATCGAACAAACGAAACCTGCAACAACCCGCCAGTAATGGTGATTATCAAATGCAGGCGCGCTTCATGCGTCTCCAAACCTCTTTCTCTTCTTCATCAGCCTTTCTATCTCCCTGATTTCAACTGGTATTCGACTCACGTTCCTCCAGTTAACCGTGTGTTTATCAGCTCGATCTAAACAGAACTCGCGCATAAAACTGCGTAAGAGGGAGGATCACGTAATGACTTGAATCAACCAAGCAGCATTGGCGAGGAAAGGTTACTTTGGTCGTTCTCACACACGGTCCAAGTCCGAATCGAACGGCCTTCAGCTAATTCTGCGATGGCATTTCGGCTGCGGTTGCGCTCAACGCGCCTTCAGACCGTATTTGTGCGTCTCGAACCTCAGCAGAGTTTATCCATTCGCTTTAAATTGCTATCCCCACTCAGGCTTGATCCCGACGTTCTGCTCTTGCACAAATTTTCAAGTGCAAGATCGATGAGACGCACTGATCATACATATTCTATGGCCGGGGTCCTAATCTAGCTGAAAAACCCGTTGTGGGGGGTTCAAAATGCATGCAGGTGCGCTGTTGAGCCACAATCTAATCTGCAGCGTCTCATTTATGGCACTCAACTTCGTTCATGTAGAGCTTGAACTGGAGAGTACATAATGAGTCCAACATCCGGACAAGAAGAAGAAAAAGGCAGGAAAACTGGGGCATGACTCAGGTCTGAATCGAACGGACCGACCGTGCAGCTAATGTAATACAAAGATAAATGAATTGAATGCAGGTGCGCTCCATGCGCCTCCGAGCCTTTTTTCTTTATATATTACGTTTCCTACATTCAACTTTAATGCTGCGCAGGAGGAGAGTTGATTGGCCCTCCAAACCTCGATGATGGAGAAAAACATCTTTGACGTCTTGCTCCTCACGGCCGAAGTCCGGATCGAACAGACTTCAAGAAATCTTGCAGATGGGATTCTCGGCAATCCAAGCCCGAATTTCTATTTCAACTTCGATACGCACCACACAGTTAGAGAGGTTATGTTTAGGCTTTACAGAATCGTCAAAGGTTCACGTTGAATTCAATTGCGCTCTTGATCAAACTGGACGATTTGCATCGGCATGGAAGGATTCATGGTGTCTGCGAGCTCGTCCTAATTAGTGCATGGAGGTCCAGGGGCAATGGTGTAATTTAGCTTGTTTTGTACACCGGGATAATCCCTGGAACCGGCGTTCGTTATTCGGACCGTGCCGTGTAACACTACCTACCTACCTACCTACCTACACGCGTCGCGGTTGATTGTCGGTGCTTGCCTGATGCCGACGCGCCGGCTGATCACCTGTCTCCGGCCCGTCGATATTGCTCATTCTGAATGCTCCGTCGCCGGCGACGCGCGTACGTATTTTCTCTGCCGCTGCCATGCAAGGCCATGCAGCGTCTTGGACTTAAGCTTATCTGTGGGAATGCTCGCTGGCTTCCTCAGGGCGAATCTGGACATATTTCGACCCTGGTGCGAAGATTCGCTCAAAGACGGCAATCCTTCGCGGCCGCCGTTCTGCTACTTTTCTCTCTCTCCATTGCGGCTTTCAAAATCATTTCTGCTTTACTCGTCAACTTACTTGCGGGGCTCACAGCTTCCGCAGCGGCGGGCAACCCGCTTGATGTCTTCTTTTGCGTATCTCTGTGGCACCGGAAGATCGATGAAGATGGATTCGAGGGATTTGAGCTAAATCCTTATCTCTCGTGCACCGGCTGCCATTTGTGGGAACAGAAAACGCGTCAAATAGAAGCCTACGTCGGAGCACGTATAAGTATAAGGGCTGCCTCACGGTGCGGGAAGGAGCTCCACCCTGGCTCCATCCTTCTTATCTCCCACCACCACCACTATGGGCACCTCTAGCGAAGCAGGCGACGAAAAACGAGTCAGCATAGAGAAAGACTCTGAGAAACAACAGCAGCAGCATCATGTGGTCGAGGTGTCTGTGAACCAGGTCGACACCGGCGCGGCGTTGGTGTATGGGGAACATGGCGCGCTGGACCCAGCGGAGGGGTTACGTGTCCGGTACGTGCTGTCTGTCTTCTTCGCCCTCTTGGTTTTAGGCTCACAGGTCGCGTGTCAGGCGCAAGATCGACTATCACATCCTTCCGTTGATGTGCAGTGCGTGCACTGTCCTGTCTATCGTCGTTCCTGGGCTGACCAGTGATTTTCCTTGGCTTTCTTCGATGCAGTTCTGTACTGGATTCAATTCATGGGTGTGTTTGGTTTGGTTCCATTGCAGCTGGGAATACATATTCATTTCGAGACAGATAAGACAACGTTGGGGAGTTCTGCCATTTTGGGCATCAGGTGCGCATTATTCCCTCCCGTCTCGTTGACTGTGGCATTTCAACTGAAACTGAACATGACTTCCCCAGAGAATCAACACACCTCACAACCAACCAGTGCGTTTATTCAACCATATTTTATCTGTCAAAACTCACAAATCCGCGTAGATACAACTGGTGTGTCGTCTCGATCTTACTAAAAAAAGATGCAGCCTTGATGCCAAATCGACTATAGGCTCGGAACCATCTTCTACCTCAGCTATCTCGCGTTCGAGTTCCCGCAGAACCTGGCCCTGCAGCGATTCCCGGTTGCTAAATGGATGAGGTGTGTGTCCGGGCGTGAACCAATCCATACTTCTCGCGAATGTGGTTTGGTACTTCCACTTCTACCGAGCGTCTACATCTCGGTACTCGGGTCCATGTCGGCATTTCATCCTACATCCTCCTTATTCTTACTTCCACGTCTCCATCCTCCCAAGCCTTGACGACTGCCACCATCACAGAATTTACTTGACGACTGACCTCCATTCACAACAGCATCAACATCTTCATCTGGGCAGCTGCGCTATGCTCGCACGCCGCATGTACGAGCTTCGGTAGCCTATTTGCCGTCCGCCTTATTCTGGGCATGTGCGAGGGGTACTTCTTTTCCTTCCTGCCACTGCGCAACTCCTCATTGTGCGCATTCTCATGTACATTATTTATTTTAGGTCGATAACAGCTGGGTGCGTATCCTGCTTTCCCTTCCTCCCTCGTCATTATTCAACCTAACATTTGCTTTGTAGGTTCATGATCGTCTCGTCCATGTTCTACACGCGCACAGAGCAGACCCTGCGCGTTGGTTATTGGTGTGCGTCTGTTCTTCGCTCTTCTATCTGTCCATCTACTTATTTGTTATTGACTCGCACTGTACATAAATAGTTCTGATGAACGGCACTGGTGAGCTCGTCCTACTTCTCCGTCCTTCATCGTCGGATTTTCAAATTTGTCCCGCCTCCTTTCAATCCGACCCCTCCTTCTTTCGCATCATCCTTCCTTCTGGTGTACATTGGACTGAGACTAACAACCCCAAAGCCCAAATCATCTCCGGGTTCATAAGCTTCGGGACGCTACACATCAAGACGGCGGGATTTGAGCCGTGGCAGTGGCTCATGATTATCACGGGGGTGCTCACGCTCATCACGTCACTTTCATTTTGGTGAGTAAGTTGAATTCTGGATAACGGATTTTCGATTATTGGGCGTGCGTTGCCCCCGACGCAACCCTGTGATTGCCCCTTGCGATCCTCGTACTCCAACTTTGCGAGGGAACTGAATAATAACACCCAATGCAGGTTCTTCTTCCCCGACTCCCCAACGAACGCATGGTTCCTCACACCACAGGAACGTGCCATCGCCGTTATGCGGCTCAAGGAAAATCAAACGGGTGTCGAGAATAAACATTTCAAGAAGGAGCAGTACGTGTTCCTTTCTACTCTCAGATATATTCGCAGAAATCCTAGGAACTGATTCACGGGACAGGATGATCGAAGCGCTCCTGGATCCCAAGACCTGGCTGTTTGCGCTGTTCTCGGCGCTGGATAATGTTCCCAATAGGTGTGTTGCCCTTGCTTTCTTTCAAGCCGTAAATAAGGGTTCCTCCTCAACAGCCTAACGTACGTTTATTCCCTTCAACACTCTCTCCCTAACTCTGATTCCTCGTTCATTCAGAAACCAACGCCAAATAATCGTCTCCTCCTTCGGCTTCACCACCCTTCAAACCACGCTCCTCGGCTGCGTCGACGGCGTCGTCGAGATCATTACTATCTGGACGGGCGTCACCATCGCCGCGCGCACAGGCAGCCGCGCCTGGGTCTCATTCGTGTACTTCATCCCGAACGTTCTCGGGACAATCCTCGTGAACGTGCTGCCGTGGAGTAACAAGGTTGGGTTGTTGTTTTCCGTGTGGTTGACTGGTGCGTTTCTCCTTGTTGATTTCCTGATGGTTTCCTGACCTTATTTGTGTTGGGATTGTGTAGGTGTCGGAACGACGGGATTCGGTAAGTGCTTCGGAGGTCATGTATCCAGTTTAGCGGCTGAATAATTTTGGATTTAGTCATCTCGCTGTCGTGGGTTTCGGCCGTTACGGCGGGCCATACCAAGCGCGTCACCACAAACGCCATCATGCTCGGCGCATACGTGTGTAGTCTATTCTCTCGCTGGTGTTTGAGTCTGACGACATCCCCCGCCCTTCTCTTCAGTGCATCGGAAACTCTGCCGGTCCGTTCATGTGGCAGGTGCGTCTACCCTCTAGATTCAACCCAACCCATTCCAACCTCAACTCAACCAACCCTTTCACTGACCATCCCACCCAGGCGAAATACAAGCCCCGCAACCGCGTCCCATGGATCGTCATCGGGGTCTGCTACGCCGCATGCATGCTTCTCGTACTTGCCATCCGCAGCCTGTTGATAACAAAGAACAAACGCCGGGACGCGGAACCGGCGCGGGACGACGAGTACGACGACGTGTATGTTGAGCGCCTCGCGAGCGACGGCTCGGGCGTGGTGGAGAAAGTGAAGGTGGATAAGGTGAGTTGGGGTATGCTTAATTTTTGTCCTTCGTCCCCTATACTGTTTGACCTGTTCTGCTGACTTCACGTTCCTTTCCTTCCTCTTTCTTACTCATTCATGAATCTTGCTGACCACCTTCCCTTCTTTCTACAGGAGTTCCTCGACCTGACGGACGTACAGAACCGCGACTTTAGGTATGTATACTAGGTGAACAGGCGTACAGAAGAAGACGATGTGAAACGGAAATGAAATGACCTGTGATGTGCAGTAAATAGACAACGTATGTGGTACTATAAATGAACGAATGAATCTGCAACGACGATAAAGCGCGCTTACTATTCCCGTCGTAAAGCCCACGCAGTGCAACCCGAGCTCTCAACATCCGACCCTAAAGATACATCTGGGATAAAAGTGCGCGGAGAATACGGGATTTACGTTTACCTCGACGAGGGAGATTGCAGAGTGGCAGAGGGATGCACTAACTTTGAATCTATGATACAAGTTCAATCAGACGATAATAGGCCCTGAGGCGCGTGAAGCGCGCCTGCACACAATACTGTGGAATGAGTACTTACAGGAGTTGCCCGTTCACATCGGGCCAGCGCCATATGAAGACCAAACCCGTATCTTTTTCTCGCCTGGCATACCTTATTGTAGGGAAGTCTCCATTTGAAACCGGTTTTCTCTTTCTTTTGGAAGTCGCAGGTTGTATCGATGGTCTTGGTATTTTGCGGCACGACTGAGTACGAGGCCAGTCGAGGGTCAGTTCTAAGACGAGATCATTCGACACCATCCGCATTGCAGAACGCAAACACCTCGATTCAGAAAGGGATGAGGTCTGGAGCTCTGGAGGCGCATGGAGCGCAGCTTGATTCAGCACAGTGTCAATGCACTTCACTGCAGGTTTCATCCGTTCGATTCGGATCTGGGCCTGGACCCTAACAAAATGGTACGCTGTTTTAAAATGAAGCTGGGTTGTAGAGATGTGTAGAATCCAGCCAGGTTTGGCATTGACGAAGGCAACGATGACCACATAGGCGAAGTTGCTCCAATTCTCATTCGAAAAGCCAAAAAAAAAAAAAGTAAAATCAGTCAATGTTCACACTATATACCTCTCCAACCCGTTTCTGCGTACGTCTACGCAGGCACCGCACGGAGGCGACAGAATAGACGACATGGTGCTGGATTTGGGTGTTTATACAAAAGCATTCCGGCCTCTGGGCGAAATTAAACACCTGGGACCACGTAACACGACGCTAGTGAACGTATTAGATTCGGTCATCCAGACGCAGCCCAATCTCACCTTCTATTTCCCCGGATCGTCGTTTTTTAATGAATTGTTCGGCCCTCCCCAATAATCCGCGCCTCCTTCTGCGCCGAGTTGCCAATCATACAGATAATCAGCCACGAAAATGACCACAGAACGGGGATCACTGTGGAAATACCAATAAACCCTAGGGATAGCATCGAGATACCCCTTGTTGCGGCAAATGACCACGAGGGGCTCGAGGGCCTTTCAGCTGGCGAGCACGCCTTGCAAAAAAGATTGACCAGCACCGTTTTCATGGAGCGAAGGTTCATCGAATGAGAGGTGGGTGAGGCAAGGAAGGTTCCCCAGGCTGCGAGCCCATGAGGTCGGGAAGAGTCCTTCACCTTGGTACAGGTTGAGATGGGTGATCTTACTGAACAGAGCATGGTTGAAATCGACTCCTGTGCTGGGAAACAGAACACTGAGGTCGCATGCGAGCCGCTGCAGTGGCATTGCCGTGATGATGGGAAGAAGTGAGGCAGACTGTGAATAATGACCCGCGAAAAGACCTAGATCCACGAGACCATTGCACTTGGAGAGAATGTGCTCCGTCTGGTTCTCTGAAAGACCGGCAAGTGCGAGGTGGAGGATGTGGTCTCGAAAGAAGGAGTCAGACACTGCTCTTGACTCGAGCATTCTGAGACAGTCTCCTGCAGTGATGTATAGCAGGTGTGGTGGGATGTAGTACGGATCCACCAGCGCTATGCCTTTCATTCCTGGTATCATGATGTATGGAAGGCTTGTACGGACCCGGTGCGGCTCCACCACTGTTACGACTCGATACAGTAGAGGTTCGATCCTGTCGTAAATGTGAGCTATGTACGCGACCGGTTCGTTCCAGCGACTTGCCAGATCCTGATGCGCTTTGCAACCCGGATGAGCTTTGGGATACAAGGTCGATGAGAGCAAGCCGCCATTTCGAAAATTTTCCTCTCGATTTCTGGCGGCAGGAGAGGTTCTGAGGGTTCTGGGCTGCCTTGGGAATGTTCGAGACACCGTTCCATTTAGATTCAGAGTTCAGGGTTCTCTGGAGGGGTAGCGGTAGCAGCTTTCACTCGCTCGTTGGAAGAGTGTCGACGTGGCCGACGTGACTGAGCGTGACTGGCGTCGCCTTCCGGGCCCGGCGGGCCGCTTCCTGGTTCCTAATCGGAAGGTGGAAGGACAAACATAATGAAACAAGTTCTTTTAGACTCAATTGGTCCCCACAAGTCATCCGAAAATATCACCGAAAGGTGTGTACTATCGTTGATTGCCGGCCCAGCGATGCTGGAAAATGTTCTAGGCCTTCCTGTATACAATTCCCACGGTTCAAATTGATTTTGGTACACGCCGATAACGGGTCCCACTATTCTAGTGAAGACAAAGTAATATCAATCACAGCACTAGACCTTAATGACAACTTTTCCAACGTGAGCCTGGGACTCGAAGTATGCGTATGCAGCTTTGGCCTCCTCGAATGCAAACACCCTGTCGATGACAGGGCGAGTAACTTCGGGGTTAGCCTCCATCATCTTGTTCATCGCCTTGAACCTATGGGATTGATTGAACCGTGAGTGGATTGCAGAGGTATATAGGCGAGAAACCCACTGTTTGACTGATCCCACGTAGATCCCGCGGAGGTGGAGCTGTTTCGTGATCGTTGGGAAGACCATGTTGACGGGAGCCTCGAACTAGAAACGGGTTTAAATTTTCGTTTCCTCACAGCGCTGATTACACGCACCGCCCCTCCTATTGCGCCAATCAAATCGATACTGCCGCCGATGCGGACAGAGTTCATGGAGCGCGGGATGGTCGCGTTTCCTGCAATCTGGAAACAAGAGAGGCATGGTCAGCCTCCACAATGGTTATAAAAGTACGGCACTCGCCTCGATGACGTGGTCAACACCTACACCGTTGGTGAGCTTTGATACCTCCTGGTCCCAGTTGGGCGTCTTCCTGTAGTTGATGAGGTGCTTCGCACCAAGTTTCTTCGCCAGCTTGAGCTTCTCATCGGAAGACGACAAGACGATCACGATCGCGCCGGTTGCAACGGCAAATTGGAGGGCGAAGCTATATGTAAGTTGCGTGTTATAATATTCAGTCCATGCCAAGCGGAGTAGATTGGACACACATAGATGTACCCCCGGTTCCAAGGACCAGGATCGTATCGCCGGCCTTGACAGGATCAAAACCACCGACAAACGCGTTGTAGGCTGTCAGCGCGGCGCAACTGTTATTCGAATCGTGAGCGGTATCCTACGCACCAAGAATGAGAAGCAAAACCTACGGCAGGGTGGAGGCCTCTTCGTAGGACAAGTGGACGGGAATCGCAACGAGGGACTGCGACCCCAGGTCAGTCAATCTTGACTATCTCGGTGCAGTAGGATGTACGCACATGAGCAGGGAACGTCCGGTACTGAGTCAAGACACCCTGTGCCGCCCCGCCGAGAGCGGACGACATGATCGCGGAGCTCTGCTCCTCATGTAGCTTGTCGGCCATGAAGTTCGCACACACCCGGTGAAACGGTGCACTCGGGTGCAGCCGTGAAATCGAAAACTATGCTAAAGAGCGAGTGAAAGCGAGCGAACTCAACCAACACTAAACAACTCAAAAACACTAATCAAATCTCAACAACTCAATACCAAATGTCTCGTATTTTGTGTTCGGGGAGGTAGGGCAGGCGTATCGCCCTTCAAGATAATGGAGTACGTCAAATCAAGGGTTTGTTTCACAGGCAATAGCTGAGGCGGGATGACCACTTTCAACGGAAATGCACTTTTTGGGGACTTCAATACTCAGGCCGGATAGGCACTAAGTTAATCAATTCAACTGGAGATTGGGACTAGCTTTCTTCTTCGGAGGGGTACTCAACGAAGGACACGGCACTTAAACAAGGTCTAGCCTGGAGGGGTACTCAACAGGGGACTAATTGTAGGGCTTAGTGGGACTCGGAGGGGTACTCAACGAAGTCGGATTCTGGGATTCACTTCAAGATGGCGACTCGGAGGGGTACTCGACGAGAGGCTTAAGTTCTTATTACGGGCAACCCAAAATCAAAATATCAAGTCAAATCAATATCAATTCCAGTCTACTTCGTAACCCGCTAAGGGGGGGGGAAAGTCTACTACTGTTACAAGCGTAATTCTACTGCTTTTATACAACTTTGGATTACAAACGGAGATAAATGTGAAACCGGAGCTCTGAATCCACCGAGGCCGCCAGGCTTGGCAGGCCGCCTGCAACCAATGGTGGTTGAGTTATTCGTCTATCGTGGGTATAGTGTGCATGGCAACGGGTCTGGCCGCCTGCTGGTATCATTCTCATCAAGATGGCGTGCGCCTTTTGGTCAGGCCGCCTGACTCAGGACTGCTCTCAAAACCGCCCAAGAATCAGGCCGCCCCGTACCTATCCAGTTGCACAGGACCTATGGACCGTGCTTTGCTGGTATTCTGTTGTAGGAAGGTAGCGGGATGAGGCCGCCTGGCCCGAATCCCTTACTCTTATCCTTTATAGCCGGTTCAACTGCCAGGCGGGCTGGGTCTCAACCGTGTTATCCGGGCCCGGAGGCTAGCCGCCTGGTAAGTCATCCCTATAACATCATCTCTAATCAGTCTCGGTTTCTCTAACGTGTCCAGCCGGGCCGGCTGTACTCGTAATCTAATCTCTGTCCCGTTTCGTTCCGTGGATCCGTAATGGGTCGAGCCGGCCTGATAACCAACTCAAACACTCAAGGTAGTTCCTCTTGTTTAACCTCCAGCACACAAGAAGCCGGCTGTCAACTGGCTCCCGGCGCCCAACGGTATGCATAATATCCTGAGTCGGACCCCGTTAAGGACCCTTCTTAGTTACTATGTCGTGTTGTCCCGATGGCTTTCGGCCTTCAAAGGTCTAATGTACCATTCCGAGGAGAATGTACATTCTGATACTAAGCCTCACTTTATGAGAATGGTAAGTCAATGAAATGAATGAAAAATAGCATTTTCATGCGTGCTTTGTGCACGCCTTATCATCTCCCCCTTTCTGAAATCCTGACTGCCCTCAGTCAGCGTCAAGCTTCCCTTAGGTCCAATAAATTCAGATTTTCTAAGAATTTTCGGGGTATTTCTGGTGCTAACCCGCCCTGTTCTGAGCGCATCAGCGGGAGGCGGCCAGCGAGGCCCGACCACCCACCATTCATGAGTTTCCCACCAATGTAGATTTCCATCAGAGAAGTTCACACGGTTGAATATGCCCTGAACGTATGTACGTAAAGGATTTTCGTTCGTGGTACCTCCGCGGTCGCCCATAATCGATTGTCCAGTGCTTTTATTGCCTTTCATAGCATAATTTTGGCGATTGGAAACGGATTGGTTGACAATCACATATTCAAAATTTCCTTTTCAGGCAAGTCTTATTTCTGTTCGTTCCGCGGAGAATGTCTGCAATATAGGGCCGCTACGACATTATAGAGTTTTAAGCTTTGCGCAGCCCGCCAGGGCATGATCCCGCAGGCGGTTGCATTCAAACTCCGCCAGTAGAACTCATATAAGGTGGGCGGGGAGGAAACTTTCCATCTTTTTCCCACTTTTGCCTTCCCTCGTGAGTGTCGAACACTCAACTAAGGGCCCGCTTCTCCGTCTTCTTGTCCTTCATTGCTGCTCGTACTCCCAATTTCTGAAGTGCGTGCTCCTCCCCTTAAATCTGACTGGACGTCTCAATTTCTCCAACCATGGTGCTGTTTTACAGACCATGTCCGGGAAAACTCCCAAGCCAGCTACTAGTGGGGGCAAGAGAGCCCCGTCTGCACCAGAGGTTGCCAGGCCGCCCCCAGATTATTTCACGTTCCTTCGACAATTGCCTAGCCCTCCTGGTGTTTTCTCCCTGGCTCATCCGGCCAGCCTGGACGAAGTCTCACCCTCCATGACCCGGACGGTTTTTACTCCGGATGTCATGAAAATCCTTGTGAGATTTTCATTGATTCCGTTTTTCCTTGTCCGGCTTAGCTCTAAACAAATCCGGTGCTTCAGGTTGAAAACTCGAAGTGGCTTCAGCAGTTCGCGCATCTACCCGACTTCCCGCCCCAAATTCTCTATCTCCATAGCTGCATGGGGGCCGTCTGCGCTCACATCGACCCTCGCAACGAACATCCGGAATGGAAGGTAGCGGCTTGGGATATTGAAGGGGGTGGGGTGAGTAATTTTCTATTACTCTCCGCTTGGGCCGCCTGAACTTCCCTCCTTTTACAGGGTGAATGGCCGGGCGCTTTTGAACTCCCGCCCAAGCCAGCGCCTCCACCGCCTCCTCCCGCTTCCGAGAAGAAGAAGAAGCGCCCGGTAGTAAGTCCTCCGAAATACTGGCTGCTTATCAAACTTTCTCTGAGCTGTCTTTGTTTATTTCTAGGTGGCGGGCCCGACTCCAAAACCGGCTTCCGGCTCCGGCCAGGCGGCCTCGGACAAAAAGCGCAAACGCGTGCCCTCCTCCGATGTCGCTTCCAGGCCGGCCAAGGTCGAGCCTTCGTCCAACAAGCCTGCCTTCCGCAAAGTAAGTTGCCTTATTTTGGGTAGTTGCCTTCTTAATTCCCTTTTCTTTTCCAGAAAATCCAGCCGGTCCAGGCAGAGGTCATTGAAGTCGACGACTCTCCCGCTCCTGAAAGTCCGCCAGGCAAACGCCAGAAGAAGAAGAGCAAGGGAGGTGTTAAATCTGAGGCTCAGGTTCGGGATGACTCCGAGGAGGTAAGCTTCCTCAACCATTCCTTAGTTTTATCCCTCATTCTTCTCCTTTCCTAGCCCGCCTTGCCCGTGGCCTCTGGGCCGGCTGGTAAGTCTCACTCGTTTCTTTTTATCATTCACTTATCGATCGATTCGTTCCCTTTCTTTTTAGCCAAGCCGCCCAAGAATTCTACTAAAGGCAGCAAGGGCAAAGGCAAGGCCAAGGAGCAGGAGCCGGAGGTGCCGCCAGTCTTCGAGGCCCCCGAGGGGATCATCGTTGACGACGCCGCCTTCACTTTCGCTGACCTTGCTTCCGGGGCCGGCTCATACAAGAAAGTCGGGCGTATCACCGCCCTTCAACACCCTGATCCCAAGGCGGACCAGTTGAGCGATCCAATAAGTTCTTTCCTTAATCATTCGTTCTTGTTTTGTCTGACTCTCTTTGTAAGCTTCCCGCCAGATCTATACCCACTACAACAAGCATTCCCTGAGCAAGGAGCAGCGCGAAGCCTTGTTCAAAATCCTGCCGGCTGGGTATAGTTCCGTCGCCCAACCTATCACGACTCCCGATGGGGAAGGGTTTAAGATTGCTTTTTCCGACATCCGGCGGGGCAAGGGCCTCAAAAGCACTAAGGTGAGTTCCCTTCTTGCTTCACTTCTCAGGCCGCCTCGCTAAATCTGATTTCTTCCGTCTAGGAGTCGCCCCGTTGCATCGAGTGCATCTCCTCCGGTGCTCCTTGCGCTACGGTCGCCTCTGGCATGGTGTGCTATACCTGCCACAACTCGCACAGCAAGATGTCGTGCAGTTGCATCCGTACAATCCAGTACAAGGATAAGGCCGCCCCGGAGTATCTCAAGTGGATTGAAGCCACACCTTTCGGTGAGTCAGGCCGCCTCTTACTTCACTTTCTCTAATCTTCCAGACGTTGATTCTCTAGGACTCAAGCAGCGATTCGATTCCCTCTGTCAGGCGTTTGAAAACGTCACCCAAGTCGAGAAGATCCGGCTCCCTCTGCAGGCACAATTCGACTTGCAAATGCTTCTTTACCTCCGCGATATTCTTCGCCTGCGGCAGACTTGCCAGACTTTCGAAGAGTTCATTGCTTGCTTCCGATCTGGCCGGGACTGTGAAGCTATTCTCCGCGTCGCCATGGTTCAAATGCTCGACGCTCGTTCCGAGCCCAACCAGAACTGGGTCTGGTATTTCTTCCAGGACGAGTGGCTCCGGGATCCAATTCCCAACTACAAATCCGCTTGGGATTTTTACGAGGAGTTGGATGCGGAAGTAGGCCGCCAGACTGAGCCTCGCGGATTTTTCTTTGTCCCGGCCAACAACGCGCTCATGTACAACGCGCATTGGGTGGCCATCCAGGTAAGCCCATTCTCTCTTTCTTTCCTTTTCTTACTACGAGGTCTTCTAGCGGGAGGACTACCCGGGAGGCGACATGGGCCCATCTGCTCAGCCGAGCGGGCTCAACCCCACGAAGCGCCTCATCGTCGAACTCGCTGCCAAACACGGCAAGTCGGATTTCGACCCTACGGAGGCCGCCCACCTCGCTGTTTGGGATCCCTTCGTCGAGCCGCCTCGCTTCAAAGGTTACCTTCGTGGCGACGAGTCTCAGGAGGTCCTCGACCTGCTCGACCTGGAGGCCGACGAGGCCTCGGACGACCACGAGTCGTTTATCAACGACGAGGAGGAACAGGAGGACGGG